>JAZGLO010000194.1:175000-735662 GCA_036873155.1 Biomphalaria sudanica | reverse complement strand
GTTTTGGGTGTTTCGTATGTTTGACATGTTTTAAGTGTTTTACATGTTTGGGATGTTTCGTATGTTTGACATGTTTCGGTAGTTTGACAAAATTCTGATGTTTTGTATTTTTGTAATGTTTCGGGTGTTTGACATGTTTCGGATGTGTCGTTATGTTTGACATGTTACGGGTGTTTGACATGTTTCGGATGTTTCGTATGTTGACATGTTTCGAGTGTTTCACATGTTTCAGATGTTTTGTATGTTTCAAATGTTTCGGATGTCTCGTATGTTTGACATGTTTAGGTTGTTTAACATGTTTCGGATGTTTGACTTGTTTCGGAATTTTCGTATGTTTGACATGTTTCGGGTGTTTGACAATCTTTCGGATGTTTACGTATGTTTGACATGTTTCGAGTGTTTCACATGTTTCAGATGTTTTGTATGTTTCACATGTTTCGGATGGTCTCGTATGTTTGACATGTTTAGGTTGTTTAACATGTTTCGGATGTTTGACATGTTTCGGAATTTTCGTATGTTTGACATGTTTCGGGTGTTTGACATCTTTCGGATGTTTCGTATGTTTGACATGTTTCGGGTGTTTGACATGTTTCGGATGTTTCGGGTGTTGACATGTTTCGGATGTTTCGTATGTTTGACATTTTCGGGTGTTTGACATGTTTTGGGTGTTTTACATGTTTCGTATGTTTGACAGGTTTCGGGTGTTTGACATGTTTCGGATGTTTAACATGTTTTGAATGTTTGAAATGTTTCGGAATTTTCGTATGTTTGACATGTTTCTGATGTTTCGTATGTTTGACATGTTTCGGGTGTTTGACATGTTTCGTATGTTTGACATGTTTCGTATGTTTATACATGTTTCGGTGTTTGACATGTTTTGGAAATTTTGTATGTTTCACAATGTTTAGGTTGTTTAACATGTTCGGATGTTTGACTTGTTTCGGATGTTTCGTATGTTTGACATGTTTCGGGTGTTTGACATGTTCGGATGTTTCGTATATTGACATGTTTCGGGTTTTTGACATGTTTCGAATGTTTCGTATACTTGACATGTTTCGGGTGTTTGACATGTTTCGGATGTTTCGTATGTTTGACATGTTTCGTATGACTGACATGTTTCGGGTGTTTGACATGTTTCGGATGTTTTCGTATGTTTGACATGTTTCGGATGTTTGGTATGTTTGACATGTTTCGTGTGTTTGACATGTTTCGGATGTTTCGTATGTTTGACATCTTTCGTATGTTTCACATGTTTCGGGTGTTTGACATGTTTTGGGTGTTTCGTATGTTTGACATGTTTTAGTGTTTTACATGTTTGGGATGTTTCGTATGTTGTCATGTTTCGGTAGTTTGACAAAATTCTGATGTTTTGTATTTTTGTAATGTTTCGGGTGTTTGACATGTTTCGGATGTGTCGTATGTTTGACATGTTACGGGTGTTTGACATGTTTCGGGATGTTTCGTATGTTTGACATGTTTCGAGTGTTTCACATGTTTCAGATGTTGTGTATGTTTCACATGTTTCGGATGTCTCGTATGTTTGACATGTTTAGGTTGTTTAACATGTTTCGGATGTTTGACATGTTTCCCGGAATTTTCGTATGTTTGACATGTTTCGGGTGTTTGACATCTTTCGGATGTTTCGTATGTTTGACATGTTTCGGGTGTTTGACATGTTTCGGATGTTTCGTATGTTTGACATATTTCGGGTGTTTGACATGTTTCAGATGTTTTGTATGTTTGACATGTTTCGGATGTTTCGTATGTTTGACATGTTTCGGGTGTTTGACATGTTTCGGATGTTTCGTATGTTTGACATTTTCGGGTGTTTTGACATGTTTTGGGTGTTTTACCATGTTTCGTATGTTTGACAGGTTCGGGTGTTTGACATGTTTCGGATGTTTCGTATGTTTGACATATTTCGGGTGTTTGACATGTTTCAGATGTTTCGTATGTTTGACATGTTTCGGATGTTTGGTATGTTTGACATGATTCGTGTGTTTGACCACTTTCGGATGTTTTGTATGTTTGACATGTTTCGTATGTTTGACATGTTTTGGGTGTTTTGACATGTTTAGGGTGTTTGAATTGTTTCGGATGTTTCGTATGTTTGACATGTTTTAAGTGTTTTACATGTTTGGGATGTTTCGTATGTTTAACTTGTTTCGGTAGTTTGACATAATTCAGATGTTTTGTATTTTTGTAATGTTTCGAGTGTTTGACATGTTTCGGATGTTTCGTATGTTTGAGATGTTTCGGGTGTTTGACATGTTTTGAATATTTCGTATGTTTGACATGTTTCGGGTGTTTGACATGTTTCAGATGTTTCGTATGTTTGACATGTTTCGAATGTTTCGTATGTTTGACATTTTTGGGTTGTTTGACATGTTTCGGATGTTTCGTATGTTTGACATGTTTCGGGTGTTTGATGTGTTTCGGATGTTTTGTATGTTTGACAAGTTTTCGGATGTTTCGTATGTTTGACATGTTTCGGGTGTTTGACATGTTTCGGATGTTTCGTATGTTTGACATTTTTCGGGTGTTTGACATGTTTCAGATTTTTTGTATGTTTGACATGTTTCGGATGTTTCGTATGTTTGACATGTTTCGGGTATTTTACATGTTTCGTATGTTTGACATGTTTTAAGTGTTTGACATGTTCGGATGTTTGACATGTTTTGGGTGTTTGACATAATTAATATGTTTTGTATGTTTGACATGTTTCGGATGTTTCGTATGTTTGAAATGTTTCGGATGTTTGGTATGTTGACATGTTTCGTGTGTTTGACATGTTTCGGATGTTTCGTATGTTTGACATCTTTCGTATGTTTTACATGTTTCGGCTGTTTGACATGTTTTGGGTGTTTCGTATGTTTGACATGTTTTAAGTGTTTTACATGTTTGGGATGTTTTCGTATGTTTGACATGTTTCGGTAGTTTGACATAATTCTGATGTTTTGTATTTTTGTAATATTCGGGTGTTTGACATGTTTCGGATGTGTCGTATGTTTGACATGTTACGGGTGTTTGACATGTTTCGGATGTCTCGTATGTTTGACATGTTTAGGTTGTTTAACATGTTTCGGATGTTTGACATGTTTCGGAATTTTCGTATGTTTGACATGTTTCTGATGTTTCGTATGTTTGACATGTTTTGGGTGTTTGACATGTTTCGGATGTTTCGTATATTGACATGTTTCTGGTGTTTGACATGTTTCGAATGTTTTGTATGTTTGACATGTTTCGGATGTTTGACTTGTTTCGGATGTTTCGTATGTATGACATGTTTCGGGTGTTTGACTTGTTTCGGATGTTTCGTATGTATGACTTTTTTCGGGTGTTTGACATGTTTGGGATGTTTCGTATGTTTGACATGTTTCGGGTGTTTGACATGTTTCTGATGTTTCGTATGTTTGACATGTTTCGGGTGTTTTACATGTTTCGTATGTTTGACATATTTCGTATGTTATACATGTTTCGGGTGTTTGACATGTTTTGGAAATTTTGTATCTTTCACATGTTTAGGTTGTTTAACATGTTTCGGATGTTTGACTTGTTTCGGATGTTTCGTTTGTTTGACATGTTTCGGGTGTTTGACATGTTTCGGATGTTTCGTATAATGACATGTTTCGGGTTTTTGACATGTTTCGAATGTTTCGTATACTTGACATGTTTCGAGTGTTTGACATGTTTCAAATGTTTCGTATGTTTGACATGTTTCGTATGACTGACATGTTTCGGGTGTTTGACATGTTTCGGATGTTTCGTATGTTTTTACATGTTTCGTATGTTTGACAGGTTTCGGGTGTTTGACATGTTTTGGGTGTTTTACATGTTTCGGATGTTTCGTATGTTGACATGTTTTAAGTGTTTTAGATGTTTGGGATGTTTTCGTATGTTTGACATGTTTCTGGTGTTTGACATGTTTCAGATATTTTGTTTGTTTGACATATTTCGGGTGTTTGACATGTTTCGATGTTTGACATCTTTCGTATGTTTGACATGTTTCAAGTGTTTGACATGTTTTGGGTGTTTTACATGTTTCGGATGTCTCGTATGTTTGACATGTTTAGGTTGTTTAACATGTTTCGGATGTTTGACATGTTTCGGAATTTTCGTATGTTTGACATGTTTCTGATGTTTCGTATGTTTGACATGTTTTGGGTGTTTGACATGTTCGGATGTTTCCTATATTGACATGTTTCTGGTGTTTGACATGTTTCGAATGTTTCGTATGTTTGAAATGTTTCGTGTGTTCGACCTTTTTCGGATATTTCGTATGTTTGACTTTTTTTCGGGTGTTTGACATGTTTGGGATGTTTCGTATGTTTGACATGTTTCGGATGTTTGACATCTTTCGGATGTTTCGTATGTTTGACATGTTTCGGGTGTTTGACATGTTTCGGATGTTTTCGTATGTTTGACATATTTCGGGTGTTTGACATGTTTCAGATGTTTCGTATGTTTGACATGTTTCGGATGTTTGGTATGTTTGACATGATTCGTGTGTTTGACATGTTTTCGGATGTTTTGTATGTTTGACATGTTTCGTATGTTTGACATGTTTCGGGTGTTTGACATGTTTTAAGTGTTTTACATGTTTGGGATGTTTTGTATGTTTAACTTGTTTCGGTAGTTTGACATAATTCAGATGTTTTGTATTTTTGTAATGTTTCGAGTGTTTGACATGTTTCGGATGTTTCGTATGTTTGAGATGTTTCGGGTGTTTGACATGTTTGAATATTTCGTATGTTTGACATGTTTCGGGTGTTTCTCATGTTTCAGATGTTTTGTATGTTTCACATGTTTCGGATGTCTCGTATGTTTGACTTGTTTAGGTTGTTTAACATGTTTCGGATGTTTGACATGTTTCGGAATTTTCGTATGTTTGACATGTTCTGATGTTTCGTATGTTTGACATGTTTTGGGTGTTTGACATGTTTCGCATGTTTCCTATATTGACATGTTTCTGGTGTTTGACATGTTTCGAATGTTTCGTATGTTTGAAATGTTTCGTGTGTTCGACCTTTTTCGGATATTTTGTATGTTTGACATGTTTCGGGTGTTGACCTGTTTCGGATGTTTCGTATGTTTGACTTTTTTCGGGGTGTTTGACATGTTTGGGATTGTTTCGTATGTTTGACATGTTTCGGATGTTTGACATCTTTCGGATGTTTCGTATGTTTGACATGTTTCGGGTGTTTGACATGTTTCGGATGTTTCGTATGTTTGACATATTTCGGGTGTTTGACATGTTTCAGATGTTTCGTATGTTTGACATGTTTCGGATGTTTGGTTTGTTTGACATGATTCGTGTGTTTGACATGTTTCGGATGTTTCGTATGTTTGACATGTTTCGTATGTTTGACATGTTTCGGGTGTTTGACATGTTTTGGGTGTTTGAATTGTTACGGATGTTTCGTATGTTTGACATGTTTTAAGTGTTTTACATGTTTGGGATGTTTCGTATGTTTAACTTGTTTCGGTAGTTTGACATAATTTAGATGTTTTGTATTTTTGACATGTTTCGAGTGTTTGACATGTTTTCGGATGTTTCGTATGTTTGACATGTTTCGGGTGTTTGATGTGTTTCGGATGTTTTGTATGTTTGACATGTTTCGTATGTTTGACAGGTTTCGGGTGTTTGACATGTTTTGGGTGTTTTACCATGTTTCGGATGTTTCGTATGTTTGACATGTTTTAAGTGTTTTAGATGTTTGGGATGTTCGTATGTTTGACATGTTTCTGGTGTTTGACATGTTTCAGATGTTTTGTATGTTTGACATATTTCGGGTGTTTGACATGTTTCGGATGTTTGACATCTTTCGTATGTTTGACATGTTTCGGGTGTTTGACATGCTTTAAGTGTTTTACATGTTTGGGATGTTTCGTATGTTTGACATGTTTCGGTAGTTTGACATAATTCAGATGTTTTGTATTTTTGTAATGTTTCGGGTGTTTGACATGTTTCGGATGTGTCGTATGTTTGACATGTTACTGGTGTTTGACATGTTTCAAATGTTTCGTATGTTTGACATGTTTCGAGTGTTTCACATGTTTCAGATGTTGTGTATGTTTCACATGTTTCGGATGTCTGGTATGTTTGATATGTTTAGGTTGTTTAACATGTTTCGGATGTTTGACATGTTTCGGAATTTTCGTATGTTTGACATGTTTCTGATGTTTCGTATGTTTGACATGTTTTGGGTGTTTGACATGTTTCGGATGTTTCCTATATTGACATGTTTCTGGTGTTTGACATGTTTCGAATGTTTCGTATGTTTGAAATGTTTCGTGTGTTCGACCTTTTTCGGATATTTCGTATGTTTGACTTTTTTCGGGTGTTTGACATGTTTGGGATGTTTCGTATGTTTGACATGTTTCGGATGTTTGACATCTTTCGGATGTTTCGTATGTTTGACATGTTTCGGGTGTTGACATGTTTCGGATGTTTCGTAAGTTTGACATATTCGGGTGTTTGACATGTTTCAGATGTTTCGTATGTTTGACATGTTTCGGATGTTTGGTATGTTTGACATGATTCGTGTGTTTGACCACTTTCGGATGTTTTGTATGTTTGACATGTTTCGTATGTTTGACATGTTTCGGGTGTTTGACATGTTTAGGGTGTTTGAATTGTTTCGGATGTTTCGTATGTTTGACATGTTTTAAAGTGTTTTACATGTTTGGGATGTTTCGTATGTTTAACTTGTTTCGGTAGTTTGACATAATTCAGATGTTTTGTATTTTTGTAATGTTTCGAGTGTTTGACATGTTTCGGATGTTTCGTATGTTTGAGATGTTTCGGGTGTTTGACATGTTTTGAATATTTCGTATGTTTGACATGTTTCGGGTGTTTGACATGTTTCGGATGTTTCGTATGTTTGACATGTTTCGAATGTTTCGTTATGTTTGACATTTTTGGGTTGTTTGACATGTTTCGGATGTTTCGTATGTTTGACATGTTTCGGGTGTTTGATGTGTTTCGGATGTTTTGTATGTTTGACAAGTTTCGGATGTTTTGTAAGTTTGACATGTTTCGGGTGTTTGACATGTTATCGGATGTTTCGTATGTTTGACATTTTTCGGGTGTTTGACATGTTTCGGATTTTTTGTATGTTTGACATGTTTCGGATGTTTCGTATGTTTGACATGTTTCGGGTATTTTACATGTTTCGTATGTTTGACATGTTTTAAGTGTTTGACATGTTTCGGATGTTTGACATGTTTTGGGGTGTTTGACATAAATTAATGTTTTGTATGTTTGACATGTTTCGGATGTTTCGTATGTTTGACATGTTTCGGATGTTTGGTATGTTTGACATGTTTCGTGTGTTTGACATGTTTCGGATGTTTCGTATGTTTGACATCTTTCGTATGTTTCACATGTTTCGGGTGTTTGACATGTTTTGGGTGTTTCGTATGTTTGACATGTTTTAAGTGTTTTACATGTTTGGGATGTTTCGTATGTTTGACATGTTTCGGTAGTTTGACATAATTCTGATGTTTTGTATTTTTGTAATGTTTCGGGTGTTTGACATGTTTCGGATGTGTCGTATGTTTGACATGTTACGGGTGTTTGACATGTTTTCGGATGTCTCGTATGTTTGACATGTTTAGGTTGTTTAACATGTTTCGGATGTTTGACATGTTTCGGAATTTTCGTATGTTTGACATGTTTCTGATGTTTCGTATGTTTGACATGTTTTGGGTGTTTGACATGTTTCGGATGTTTCGTATATTGACATGTTTCTGGTGTTTGACATGTTTCGAATGTTTTGTATGTTTGACATGTTTCGGATGTTTGACTTGTTTCGGATGTTTCGTATGTATGACATGTTTCGGGTGTTTGACTTGTTTCGGATGTTTCGTATGTATGACTTTTTTCGGGTGTTTGACATGTTTGGGATGTTTCGTATGTTTGACATGTTTCGGGTGTTTGACATCTTTCGGATGTTTCGTATGTTTGACATGTTTCGGGTGTTTGACATGTTTCGGATGTTCGTATGTTTGACATATTTCGGGTGTTTGACATGTTTCAGATGTTTTGTATGTTTGACATGTTTCGGATGTTTCGTATGTTTGACATGTTTCGGGTGTTTGACATGTTTCGGATGTTTCGTATGTTTGACATTTTCGGGTGTTTTGACTTGTTTTGGGGTGTTTTACATGTTTCGTATGTTTGACAGGTTTCGGGTGTTTGACATGTTTCGGATGTTTCGTATGTTTGACATATTTCGGGTGTTTGACATGTTTCAGATGTTTCGTATGTTTGACATGTTTCGGATGTTTGGTATGTTTGACATGATTCGTGTGTTTGACCACTTTCGGATGTTTTGTATGTTTGACATGTTTCGTATGTTTGACATGTTTCGGGTGTTTGACATGTTTAGGGTGTTTGAATTGTTTCGGATGTTTCGTATGTTTGACATGTTTTTAAGTGTTTTACATGTTTGGGATGTTTCGTATGTTTAACTTGTTTCGGTAGTTTGACATAATTCAGATGTTTTGTATTTTTGTAATGTTTCGAGTGTTTGACATGTTTCGGATGTTTCGTATGTTTGAGATGTTTCGGGTGTTTGACATGTTTTGAATATTTCGTATGTTTGACATGTTTCGGGTGTTTGACATGTTTCAGATGTTTCGTATGTTTGACATGTTTCGAATGTTTCGTATGTTTGACATTTTGGGTTGTTTGACATGTTTCGGATGTTTCGTATGTTTGACAGTTTCGGGTGTTTGATGTGTTTCGGATGTTTTGTATGTTTGACAAGTTTCGGATGTTTCGTATGTTTGACATGTTTCGGGTGTTTGACATGTTTCGGATGTTTCGTATGTTTGACATTTTTCGGGTGTTTGACATGTTTCAGATTTTTTGTATGTTTGACATGTTTCGGATGTTTCGTATGTTTGACATGTTTCGGGTATTTTACATGTTTCGTATGTTTGACATGTTTTAAGTGTTTGACATGTTTCGGATGTTTGACATGTTTTGGGTGTTTGACATAATTAATATGTTTTGTATGTTTGACATGTTTCGGATGTTTCGTATGTTTGAAATGTTTCGGATGTTTGGTATGTTGACATGTTTCGTGTGTTTGACATGTTTCGGATGTTTCGTATGTTTGACATCTTTCGTATGTTTTACATGTTTCGGCTGTTTGACATGTTTTGGGTGTTTCGTATGTTTGACATGTTTTAAGTGTTTTACATGTTTGGGATGTTTCGTATGTTTGACATGTTTCGGTAGTTTGACATAATTCTGATGTTTTGTATTTTTGTAATGTTTTCGGGTGTTTGACATGTTTCGGATGTGTCGTATGTTTGACATGTTACGGGTGTTTGACATGTTTCGGATGTCTCGTATGTTTGACATGTTTAGGTTGTTTAACATGTTTCGGATGTTTGACATGTTTCGGAATTTCGTATGTTTGACATGTTTCTGATGTTTCGTATGTTTGACATGTTTTGGGTGTTTGACATGTTTCGGATGTTCGTATATTGACATGTTTCTGGTGTTTGACATGTTTTCGAATGTTTTGTATGTTTGACATGTTTCGGATGTTTGACTTGTTTCGGATGTTTCGTATGTATGACATGTTTCGGGTGTTTGACTTGTTTCGGATGTTTCGTATGTATGACTTTTTTCGGGTGTTTGACATGTTTGGGATGTTTCGTATGTTTGACATGTTTCGGGTGTTTGACATCTTTCAGATGTTTCGTATGTTTGACATGTTTCGGGTGTTTGACATGTTTCGGATGTTTCGTATGTTTGACATATTTCGGGTGTTTGACATGTTTCAGATGTTTTGTATGTTTGACATGTTTCGGATGTTTCGTATGTTTGACATGTTTCGGGTGTTTGACATGTTTCGGATGTTTCGTATGTTTGACATTTTTCGGGTGTTTGACATGTTTTGGGTGTTTTACATGTTTCGTATGTTTGACAGGTTTCGGGTGTTTGACATGTTTCGGATGTTTCGTATGTTTGACATATTTTCGGGTGTTTGACATGTTTCAGATGTTTCGTATGTTTGACATGTTTCGGATGTTTGGTATGTTTGACATGATTCGTGTGTTTGACATGTTTCGGATGTTTCGTATGTTTGACATGTTTCGTATGTTGGACATGTTTCGGGTGTTTGACATGTTTTGGGTGTTTGAATTGTTACGGATGTTTCGTATGTTTGAACATGTTTTAAGTGTTTTACATGTTTGGGATGTTTCGTATGTTTAACTTGTTTCGGTAGTTTGACATAATTCAGATGTTTTGTATTTTTGACATGTTTCGAGTGTTTGACATGTTTCGGATGTTTCGTATGTTTAACATGTTTCGGGTGTTTGATGTGTTTCGGATGTTTTGTATGTTTGACAAGTTTCGAATGTTTCGTATGTTTGACATGTTTCGGGTCATTTACATGTTTCGTATGTTTGACATGTTTCAAGTGTTTGACATGTTTCGGATGTTTCGTATGTTTGACATGTTTTGGGTGTTTGACATAATTAAGATGTTTTGTATGTTTGACATGTTTCGGGTGTTGACATGTTTCGGATGTTTCGTATGTTTGACATGTTTCGGGTGTTTGACATCTTTCGGATGTTTCGTATGTTTGACATGTTTCGGGTGTTTGACATGTTTGGGATGTTTCGTATGTTTGACATGTTTCGGGGTGTTTGACGTCTTTCGGATGTTTCGTATGTTTGACATGTTTCGGGTGTTTGACATGTTTCGGATGTTTCGTATGTTTGACATATTTCGGGTGTTTGACATGTTTCAGATGTTTTGTATGTTTGACATGTTTCGGATGTTTCGTATGTTTGACAGGTTTCGGGTGTTTGACATGTTTCGGATGTTTCGTATGTTTGACATATTTCGGGTGTTTGACATGTTTCAGATGTTTCGTATGTTTGACATGTTTCGGATGTTTTGGTATGTTTGACATGATTCGTGTGTTTGACATGTTTCGGATGTTTCGTATGTTTGACATGTTTCGTATGTTTGACATGTTTCGGGTGTTTGACATGTTTTGGGTGTTTGAATTGTTACGGATGTTTCGTATGTTTGACATGTTTTAAGTGTTTTACATGTTTGGGATGTTTCGTACGTTTAACTTGTTTCGGTAGTTTGACATAATTCAGATGTTTGTATTTTTGACATGTTTCGAGTGTTTGACATGTTTCGGATGTTTCGTATGTTTAACATGTTTCGGGTGTTTGATGTGTTTCGGATGTTTTGTATGTTGACAAGTTTCGAATGTTTCGTATGTTTGACATGTTTCGGGTATTTTACATGTTTCGTATGTTTGACATGTTTCAAGTGTTTTGACATGTTTCGGATGTTTCGTATGTATGACATGTTTCGGGTGTTTGACTTGTTTCGGATGTTTCGTATGTATGACTTTTTTCGGGTGTTTGACATGTTTGGGATGTTTCGTATGTTTGACATGTTTCGGGTGTTTGACATCTTTCGGATGTTTCGTATGTTTGACATGTTTCCGGGTGTTTGACATGTTTCGGATGTTTCGTATGTTTGACATATTTCGGGTGTTTGACATGTTTCAGATGTTTTGTATGTTTGACATGTTTCGGATGTTTCGTATGTTTGACATGTTTCGGGTGTTTGACATGTTTCGGATGTTTCGTATGTTTTGACATTTTTCGGGTGTTTGACATGTTTTGGGTGTTTTACATGTTTCGTATGTTTGACAGGTTTCGGGTGTTTGACATGTTTCGGATGTTTCGTATGTTTGACATATTTCGGGTGTTTGACAAGTTTCAGATGTTTCGTATGTTTGACATGTTTCGGATGTTTGGTATTTTGACATTATTCGTGTGTTTGACCACTTTCGGATGTTTTGTATGTTTGACATGTTTCGTATGTTTGACATGTTTCGGGTGTTTGACATGTTTAGGGTGTTTGAATTGTTTCGGATGTTTCGTATGTTTGACATGTTTTAAGTGTTTTACATGTTTGGGATGTTTCGTATGTTTAACTTGTTTCGGTAGTTTGACATAATTCAGATGTTTTGTATTTTTGTAATGTTTCGAGTGTTTGACATGTTTCGGATGTTTCGTATGTTTGAGATGTTTCGGGTGTTTGACATGTTTTGAATATTTCGTATGTTTGAGATGTTTCGGGTGTTTGACATGTTTCAGATGTTTCGTATGTTTGACATGTTTCGAATGTTTCGTATGTTTGACATTTTTGGGTTGTTTGACATGTTTCGGATGTTTCGTATGTTTGACATGTTTCGGGTGTTTGATGTGTTTCGGATGTTTTGTATGTTTGACAAGTTTCGGATGTTTCGTATGTTTGACATGTTTCGGGTGTTTGACATGTTTCGGATGTTTCGTATGTTTGACATTTTTCGGGTGTTTGACATGTTTCGGATTTTTTGTATGTTTGACATGTTTCGGATGTTTCGTATGTTTGACATGTTTCGGGTATTTTTACATGTTTTCGTATGTTTGACATGTTTTAAGTGTTTGACATGTTTAGGGGTGTTTGAATTGTTTCGGATGTTTCGTAAGTTTGACATGTTTTAAGTGTTTTACATGTTTGGGATGTTTCGTATGTTTAACTTGTTTCGGTAGTTTGACATAATTCAGATGTTTTGTATTTTTGTAATGTTTCGAGTGTTTGACATGTTTCGGATGTTTCGTATGTTTGAGATGTTTTGGGTGTTTTACATGTTTGGGATGTTCGTATGTTTAACTTGTTTCGGTAGTTTGACATAATTCAGATGTTTTGTATTTTTGTAATGTTTCGAGTGTTTGACATGTTTCGGATGTTTCGTATGTTTGAGATGTTTTGGGTGTTTGACATGTTTTGAATATTTCGTATGTTTGACATGTTTCGGGTGTTTGACATGTTTCAGATGTTTCGTATGTTTGACATGTTTCGAATGTTTCGTTCGTTTGACATTTTTGGGTTGTTTGACATGTTTCGGATGTTTCGTATGTTTGACATGTTTCGGGTGTTTGATGTGTTTCGGATGTTTTGTATGTTTGACAAGTTTCGGATGTTTCGTATGTTTGACATGTTTCGGGTGTTTGACATGTTTCGGATGTTTCGTATGTTTGACATGTTTTGAATATTTCGTATGTTTGACATGTTTCGGGTGTTTGACATGTTTCAGATGTTTCGTATGTTTGACATGTTTCGAATGTTTCGTATGTTTGACATTTTTGGGTTGTTTGACATGTTTCGGATGTTTCGTATGTTTGACATGTTTCGGGTGTTTGATGTGTTTCGGATGTTTTGTATGTTTGATAAGTTTCGGATGTTTCGTATGTTTGACATGTTTCGGATGTTTTGTATGTTTGACAAGTTTCGAATGTTTCGTATGTTTGACATGTTTCGGGTATTTTACATGTTTCGTATGTTTGACATGTTTCAAGTGTTTGACATGTTTCGGATGTTTCGTATGTATGACATGTTTCGGGTGTTTGACTTGTTTCGGATGTTTCGTATGTATGACTTTTTTCGGGTGTTTGACATGTTTGGGATGTTTCGTATGTTTGACATGTTTCGGGTGTTTGACATCTTTCGGATGTTTCGTATGTTTGACATGTTTCGGGTGTTTGACATGTTTCGGATGTTTCGTATGTTTGACATTTTTTCGGGTGTTTGACATGTTTTGGGTGTTTTACATGTTTCGTATGTTTGACAGGTTTCGGGTGTTTGACATGTTTCGGATGTTTCGTATGTTTGACATATTTCGGGTGTTTGACATGTTTCAGATGTTTCGTATGTTTGACATGTTTCGGATGTTTGTATGTTTGACATGATTCGTGTGTTTGACATGTTTCGGATGTTTCGTATGTTTGACATGTTTCGTATGTTTGACATGTTTCGGGTGTTTGACATGTTTTGGGTGTTTGAATTGTTACGGATGTTTCGTATGTTTTGACATGTTTTAAGTGTTTTACATGTTTGGGATGTTTCGTATGTTTAACTTGTTTCGGTAGTTTGACATAATTCAGATGTTTTGTATTTTTGACATGTTTCGAGTGTTTGACTGTTTCGGATGTTTCGTATGTTTAACATGTTTCGGGTGTTTGATGTGTTTCGGATGTTTTGTATGTTTGACAAGTTTCGAATGTTTCGTATGTTTGACATGTTTCGGGTATTTTACATGTTTCGTATGTTTGACATGTTTTAAGTGTTTGACATGTTTCGGATGTTTCGTATGTTTGACATGTTTTGGGTGTTTGACATAATTAAGATGTTTTTGTATGTTTGACATGTTTCGGGTGTTTGACATGTTTCGGATGTTTCGTATGTTTGACATGTTTCGGGTGTTTGACATGTTTTGCATGTTTCGTATGTTTGACATGTTTCGGGTGTTTGACTTGTTTCAAATGTTTCGTATGTTTGACACGTTTCAGGTGTTTGACATGTTTCGAATGTTTCGTATGTTTGACATGTTATGGATGTTTCGTATGTTTGACATATTCAGGTGTTTAAAATGTTTCAGATGTTTCGTATGTTTGACATGTTTCGGGTGTTTAACATGTTTCAGATGTTTCGTATGTTTGACATGTTTCGGGTGTTTGACATGTTTCGGATGTTTCGTATGTTTGACATGTTTCGCGTGTTTGACATGTTTCAGATGTTTCGTATGTTTGACATATTTGGGGTGTTTGACATGTTTCGGATGTTTCGTATGTTTGAAATGTTCCGTGTGTTCGACCTTTTTCGGATATTTCGTATGTTTGACATGTTTCGGGTGTTTGACTTGTTTCGTATGTTTCGTATGTATGACTTTTTTCGGGTGTTTGACATGTTTGGGATGTTTCGTATGTTTGACATGTTTCGGGTGTTTGACATCTTTCGGATGTTTCGTATGTTTGACATGTTTCGGGTGTTTGACATGTTTCGGATGTTTCGTATGTTTGACATATTTCGGGTGTTTGACATGTTTCAGATGTTTGTATGTTTGACATGTTTCGGATGTTTCGTATGTTTGACATGTTTCGGGTGTTTGACATGTTTCGGATGTTTCGTATGTTTGACATTTTTCGGGTGTTTGACATGTTTCGGATGTTTCGTATGTTTGACATGTTTCGGGTGTTTGACAATGTTTTAGATATTTCGTATGTTTGACATATTTCGGGTGTTTGACTTGTTTCGGGTGTTTGACATGTTTCGTATGTTTTGTATGTTTGACATGTTTCGGGTGTTTGACATGTTTCGGATGTTTGAGATGTTTCGGGTATTTGAGATGTTTCGGGTTTTTCTACATTTTTCGAATGTTTCGTATGTTTGACATGTTTCGGGTGTTTGGCATGTTTCAGATGTTTCGTATGTTTGACATGTTTCTGATGTTTCGTATGTTTGACATGTTTTGGGTGTTTGACATGTTTCGGATGTTTCGTATGCTTGGCATGTTTCGGGGTGTTTAACATGTTTCGGATGTTTCGTATGTTTGACATATTTCGGATGTTTCGTATGTTTGACATGTTTCGGATGTTTGGTATGTTTGACATGTTTCGTGTTTTTGACATGATTCGGATGTTTCGTATGTTTGACATCTTTCGTATGTTTGACATCTTTCGTATGTTTGACATGTTTTGGATGTTTTGTATGTTTGACATGTTCGTGTGTTTGACATGTTTCGGATGTTTCGTATGTTTGACATGTTTCGGTAGTTTGACATAATTCAGATGTTTTGTATTTTTGTAATGTTTCGGGTGTTTGGAATGTTTCGGATGTGTCGTATGTTTGACATGTTACGGGTGTTTGACATGTTTCGATGTTTCGAATGTTTGACATGTTTCGAGTGTTTTACATGTTTCAGATGTTTTGTATGTTTCACATGTTTTGGATGTCTCGTATGTTTGACATGTTTAGGTTGTTTAACATGTTTTGGATGTTTGAAATGTTTCTGAATTTTCGTATGTTTGACATGTTTCTGATGTTTCGTATGTTTGACATGTTTCGGGTGTTTGACATGTTTCGTATGTTTGACATATTTCGTATGTTATACATGTTTCGGGTGTTTGACATGTTTTGGAAATTTTGTATCTTTCACATGTTTAGGTTGTTTAACATGTTTCGGATGTTTGACTTGTTTCGGATGTTTCGTATGTTTGACATGTTTCGGGTGTTTGACATGTTTCGGATGTTTCGTATATTGACATGTTTCGAGTTTTTGACATGTTTCGAATGTTTCGTATACTTGTCATGTTTCGGGTGTTTGACATGTTTCGGATGTTTCGTATGTTTGACATGTTTCGTATGACTGACATGTTTTCGGGTGTTTGACATGTTTCGGATGTTTCGTATGTTTGACATGTTTCGTATGTTTTGACAGGTTTCGGTGTTTGACATGTTTTGGGTGTTTTACATGTTTCGGATGTTTCGTATGTTTGACATGTTTAAGTGTTTAGATGTTTGGGATGTTTCGTATGTTTGACATGTTTCTGTGTTTGACATGTTTCAGATGTTTTGTATGTTTGACATATTTCGGGTGTTTGACATGTTTCGGATGTTTGACATTCTTCGTATGTTTGACATGTTTCGGGTGTTTTGACATGTTTTGGGTGTTTTACATGTTTCGGATGTTTCGTATGTTTGACATGTTTTAAGTGTTTTACATGTTTGGGATGTTTCGTATGTTTGACATGTTTCGGTAGTTTGACATAATTCAGATGTTTTGTATTTTCGTAATGTTTCGGGTGTTTGACATGTTTCGGATGTGTCGTATGTTTGACAAGTTACGGTTGTTTGACATGTTTCGGATGTTTTGTATGTTTGACAATGTTTTGAGTGTTTCACATGTTTCAGATGTTTTGTATGTTTCACATGTTTCGGATGTCTCGTATGTTTGACATGTTTAGGTTGTTTAACATGTTTCGGATGTTTGACATGTTTCGGTATTTTCGTATGTTTGACATGTTTCTGATGTTTCGTAGTTTGACATGTTTTGGGTGTTTGACATGTTTCGCATGTTTCCTATATTGACATGTATTCTGGTGTTTGACATGTTTCGAATGTTCGTATGTTTGAAATGTTTCGTGTGTTCGACCTTTTTCGGATATTTCGTATGTTTGACATGTTTCGGGTGTTTGACCTGTTTCGGATGTTCGTATGTTTGACTTTTTTCGGGTGTTTGACATGTTTGGGATGTTTCGTATGTTTGACATGTTTCGGATGTTTGACATCTTTCGGATGTTTCGTATGTTTGACATGTTTGGGTGTTTTGACATGTTTCGGATGTTTCGTATGTTTGACATATTTCGGGTGTTTGACATGTTCAGATGTTTCGTATGTTTGACATGTTTTGGATGTTTGGTATGTTTGACATGATTCGTGTGTTTGACATGTTTCGGATGTTTTGTATGTTTGACATATTTCAGGTGTTTGACATGTTTCGGATGTTTAACATGTTTCGGGTGTTTGACATGTTTCGGGTGTTTGACATGTTTTAGGTGTTTTACATGTTTCGGATGTTTCGTATGTTTGACATGTTTTAAGTGTTTTACATGTTTGGGATGTTTCGTATGTTTGACATGTTTTGGTAGTTTGACATAATTCAGATGTTTTGTATTTTTGTAATGTTTCGGGTGTTTGACATGTTTCGGATGTGTCGTATGTTTGACATGTTACGGGTGTTTGACATGTTTCGGATGTTTCGTATGTTTGACATGTTTCGAGTGTTTCACATGTTTCAGATGTTGTGTATGTTTCACATGTTTCGGATGTCTCGTATGTTTGACATGTTTAGGTTGTTTAACATGTTTCGGATGTTTGACATGTTTCGGAATTTTCGTATGTTTGACATGTTTCTGATATTTCGTATGTTTGACATGTTTCGTATGACTGACATGTTTCGGGTGTTTGACATGTTTCGGATGTTTCGTATGTTTGACATGTTTCGTATGTTTGACAGGTTTCGGGTGTTTGACATGTTTTGGGTGTTTTACATGTTTCGGATGTTTCGTATGTTTGACATGTTTTAAGTGTTTTAGATGTTTGGGATGTTTCGTATGTTTGACATGTTTCGGGTGTTTGACATGTTTCAGATGTTTTGTATGTTTGACATATTTCAGGTGTTTGACATGTTTCGGATGTTTAACATGTTTCGGGTGTTTGACATGTTTCGGGTGTTTGACATGTTTTAGGTGTTTTACATGTTTCGGATGTTTCGTATGTTTGACATGTTTTAAGTGTTTTACATGTTTGGGATGTTTCGTATGTTTGACATGTTTCGGTAGTTTGACATAATTCAGATGTTTTGTATTTTTGTAATGTTTCGGGTGTTTGACATGTTTCGGATGTGTCGTATGTTTGACATGTTACGGGTGTTTGACATGTTTCGGATGTTTCGTATGTTTGACATGTTTCGAGTGTTTCACATGTTTCAGATGTTGTGTATGTTTCACATGTTTCGGATGTCTCGTATGTTTGACATGTTTAGGTTGTTAACATGTTTCGGATGTTTGACATGTTTCTGATATTTCGTATGTTTGACATGTTTTGGGTGTTTGACATGTTTCGGATGTTTCCTATATTGACATGTTTCTGGTGTTTGACATGTTTCGAATGTTTCGTATGTTTGAAATGTTTCGTGTGTTCGACCTTTTTCGGATATTTCGTATGTTTGACATGTTTCGGGTGTTTGACCTGTTTCGGATGTTTCGTATGTTTGAATTTTTTTCGGGTGTTTGACATGTTTGGGATGTTTCGTATGTTTGACATGTTTCGGATGTTTGACATCTTTCGGATGTTTCGTATGTTTGACATGTTTCGGGTGTTTGACATGTTTCGGACGTTTCGTATGTTTGACATATTTCGGGTGTTTGATATGTTTCAGATGTTTCGTATGTTTGACATGTTTCAGATGTTTGGTATGTTTGACATGTTTCGTATGTTTGACATGTTTCGGGTGATTGACATGTTTCGGGTGTTTGACATGTTTCGGATGTTTGAGATGTTTCGGGTGTTTGAGATGTTTCGGGTGTTTGACATGTTTCGAATGTTTCGTATGTTTGACATGTTTCAGGTGTTTGGCATGTTTCAGATGTTTCGTATGTTTGACATGTTTCTGATGTTTCGTATGTTTGACATGTTTTGGGTGTTTGACATGTTTCGGATGTTTCGTATGCTTGGCATGTTTCGGGTGTTTAACATGTTTCGGATGTTTCGTATGTTTGACATGTTTCGGATGTTTCGTATGTTTGACATGTTTCGGATGTTTGGTATGTTTGACATGTTTCGTGTGTTTGACATGTTTCGGATGTTTCGTATGTTTGACATCTTTCGTATGTTTGACATGTTCGGGTGTTTGACATGTTTTGGTTGTTTTACATGTTTCAGATGTCTCGTATGTTTGACATGTTTTAAGTGTTTTACATGTTTGGGATGTTTCGTATGTTTGACATGTTTCGGTAGTTTGACATAATTCAGATGTTTTGTATTTTTGTAATGTTTCGGGTGTTTGACATGTTTCGGATGTGTCGTATGTTTGACATGTTACGGGTGTTTGACATGTTTCGGATGTTTCGTATGTTTGACATGTTTCGAGTGTTTTACATGTTTCAGATGTTTTGTATGTTTCACATGTTTCGGATGTCTCCTATGTTTGACATGTTTAGGTTGTTTAACATGTTTTGGATGTTTGAAATGTATCGGAATTTTCGTATGTTTAACATGTTTCTGATGTTTCGTATGTTTGACATGTTTCGGGTGTTTGACATGTTTCGTATGTTTGACATGTTTCGTATGTTATACATGTTTCGGGTGTTTGACATGTTTTGGAAATTTTGTATGTTTGACATGTTTAGGTTGTTTAACATGTTTCGGATGTTTGACTTGTTTCGGATGTTTCGTATGTTTGACATGTTTCGGGTGTTTGACATGTTTCGGATTTTTCGTATATTGACATGTTTCGGGTTTTTGACATGTTTCGAATGTTTCGTATACTTGACATGTTTCGGGTGTTTGACATGTTTCGGATGTTTCGTATGTTTGACATGTTTCGTATGACTGACATGTTTCGGGTGTTTGACATGTTTCGGATGTTTCGTATGTTTGACATGTTTCGTATGTTTGACAGGTTTCGGGTGTTTGACATGTTTTGGGTGTTTTACATGTTTCGGATGTTTCGTATATTTGACATGTTTTAAGTGTTTTAGATGTTTGGGATGTTTCGTATGTTTGACATGTTTCGGGTGTTTGACATGTTTCAGATGTTTTGTATGTTTGACATATTTCGGGTGTTTGACATGTTCGGATGTTTGACATCTTTCGTATGTTTGACATGTTTCGGGTGTTTGACATGTTTTGGGTGTTTTACATGTTTCGGATGTTTCGTATGTTTGACATGTTTCGGTAGTTTGACATAATTCAGATGTTTTGTATTTTTGTAATGTTTCGGGTGTTTGACATGTTTCGGATGTGTCGTATGTTTGACATGTTACGGGTGTTTGACATGTTTCGGATGTTTCGTATGTTTGACATGTTTCGAGTGTTTCACATGTTTCAGATGTTTTGTATGTTTCACATGTTTCGGATGTCTCGTATGTTTGACATGTTTAGGTTGTTTAACATGTTTCGGATGTTTGACATGTTTCGGAATTTTCGTATGTTTGACATGTTTCTGATGTTACGTATGTTTGACATGTTTTGGGTGTTTGACATGTTTCGGATGTTTCCTATATTGACATGTTTCTGGTGTTTGACATGTTTCGAATGTTTCGTATGTTTGACATGTTTCGTGTGTTTGACATGTTTCGAATGTTTCGTATATTTAACGCGTTTCAGGTGTTTGACATGTTTCGAATGTTTCGTATGTTTGAAATAATTCGTGTGTTCGACCTTTTTCGGATATTTCGTATGTTTGACATGTTTCGGGTGTTTGACCCTGTTTCGGATGTTTCGTATGTTTGACTTTTTTCGGGTGTTTGACATGTTTGGGATGTTTCGTATGTTTGACATGTTTCGGATGTTTGACATCTTTCAGATGTTTCGTATGTTTGACATGTTTCGGGTGTTTGACATGTTTCGGATGTTTCGTATGTTTGACATATTCGGGTGTTTGATATGTTTCAGATGTTTCGTATGTTTGACATGTTTCGGATGTTTGGTATGTTTGACATGATTCGTGTGTTTGACATGTTTCGGATGTTTGACATGTTTGGGTGTTTGATTTGTTTCGGATGTTTCGTATGTTTGACATGTTTTAAGTGTTTTACATGTTTGGGATGTTTCGTATGTTTAACTTGTTTCGGTAGTTTGACATAATTCAGATGTTTTGTATTTTTGACATGTTTCAAGTGTTTGACATGTTTCGGATGTTTCGTATGTTTGAGATGTTTCGGGTGTTTGACATGTTTTAATTATTTCGTATGTTTGACATGTTTCGGGTGTTTGACATGTTTCAGATGTTTCGTATGTTTGACATGTTTCGAATGTTTCGTATGTTTGACATTTTTGGGTTGTTTGACATGTTTCGGATGTTTCGTATGTTTCACTTGTTTCGGGTGTTTGATGTGTTTCGGATGTTTTGTATGTTTGACAAGTTTCGGATGTTTCGTATGTTTGACATGTTTCGGGTGTTTGACATGTTTCGGATGTTTCGTATGTTTGACATTTTTCGGGTGTTTGACATGTTTCGGATGTTTTGTATGTTTGACATGTTTCGGATGTTTCGTATGTTTGACATGTTTTAAGTGTTTGACATGTTTCGGATGTTTCGTATATTTGACATGTTTTTGGTGTTTGACATAATTAAGATGTTTTGTATGTTTGACATGTTTCGGGTGTTTGACATGTTTCAGATGTTTCGTATGTTTGACATGTTTCGGGTGTTTGACATGTTTTGCATGTTTCGTATGTTAGACATGTTTCGAATGTTTCGTATGTTTGACATGTTTCAGGTGTTTGACATGTTTCGAAAGTTTCGTATGTTTGACATGTTATGGATGTTTCGTATGTTTGACATGTTTCGGGTGTTTAACATGTTTCAGATGTTTCGTATGTTTGACATGTTTCGGTCGTTTGACATGTTTCGGATGTTTCGTATGTTTGACATGTTTCGGGTGTTTGACATGTTTCGGATGTTTCGTATGTTTGACATGTTTCGGATGTTAAACATGTTTCAGATGTTTCGTATGTTTGACATATTTCGGGCGTTTGACATGTTTCGTATGTTTTGTATGTTTGACATGTTTCGGGTGTTTGAGATGTTTCGGGTGTTTGACATGTTTCGAATGTTTCGTATGTTTGACATGTTTCGGGTGTTTGGCATGTTTCAGATGTTTCGTATGTTTGACATGTTTTTTATGTTTCGTATGTTTGACATGTTTTGGGTGTTTGACATGTTTCGGATGTTTCGTATGTTTGACATGTTTCGGATGTTTCGTATGTTTGACATGTTTCGGATGTTTGGTATGTTTGACATGTTTCGTGTGTTTGACATGTTTCGGATGTTTCGTATGTTTGACATCTTTCGTATGTTTCACATGTTTCGGGTGTTTGACATGTTTTGGGTGTTTCGTATGTTTGACATGTTTTAAGTGTTTTACATGTTTGGGATGTTTCGTATGTTTGACATGTTTCGGTAGTTTGACAAAATTCTGATGTTTTGTATTTTTGTAATGTTTCGGGTGTTTGACATGTTTCGGATGTGTCGTATGTTTGACATGTTACGGGTGTTTGACATGTTTCGGATGTTTCGTATGTTTGACATGTTTCGAGTGTTTCACATGTTTCAGATGTTTTGTATGTTTCACATGTTTCGGATGTCTCGTATGTTTGACATGTTTAGGTTGTTTAACATGTTTCGGATGTTTGACATGTTTCGGAATTTTCGTATGTTTGACATGTTTCTGATGTTTCGTATGTTTGACATGTTTTGGGTGTTTGACATGTTTCGGATGTTTCGTATATTGACATGTTTCTGGTGTTTGACATGTTTCGAATGTTTCGTATGTTTGACATGTTTCGGGTGTTTGACATGTTTCGAATGTTTCGTATGTTTGAAATGTTTCGTGTGTTCGACCTTTTTCGGATATTTCGTATGTTTGACATGTTTCGGGTGTTTGACCTGTTTCGGATGTTTCGTATGTTTGACTTTTTTCGGGTGTTTGACATGTTTGGGATGTTTCGTATGTTTGACATGTTTCGGATGTTTGACATCTTTCGGATGTTCGTATGTTTGACATGTTCGGGTGTTTGACATGTTTCGGATGTTTCGTATGTTTGACATATTTCGGGTTTTTGACATGTTTCAGATGTTTCGTATGTTTGACATGTTTCGGATGTTTGGTATGTTTGACATGATTCGTGTGTTTGACATGTTTCGGATGTTTTGTATGTTTGACATGTTTCGTATGTTTGACATGTTTCGGGTGTTTGACATGTTTTGGGTGTTTGAATTGTTTCGGATGTTTCGTATGTTTGACATGTTTTAAGTGTTTTACATGTTTGGATGTTTCGTATGTTTAACTTGTTTCGGTAGTTTGACATAATTCAGATGTTTTGTATTTTTGACATGTTTTGAGTGTTTGACATGTTTTGGATGTTTCGTATGTTTGAGATGTTTCGGGTGTTTGACATGTTTTGAATATTTCGTATATTTGACATGTTTCGGGTGTTTGACATGTTTCAGATGTTTCGTATGTTTGACAGGTTTCGGATGTTTCGTATGTTTGACATTTTTCGGATGTTTGGTATGTTTGACATGTTTCGTGTGTTTGACATGATTCGGATGTTTCGTATGTTTGACATGTTTTAAGTGTTTTACCTTGTTTGGGATGTTTCGTATGTTTGACATGTTTCGGTAGTTTGACATAATTCAGATGTTTTGTATTTTTGTATATTTCGGGTGTTTGACATGTTTCGGATGTGTCGTATGTTTGACATGTTACGGGTGTTTGACATGTTTCGGATGTTTCGAATGTTTGACATGTTTCGAGTGTTTCACATGTTTCAGATGTTTTGTATGTTTCACATGTTTCTGATGTCTCGTATGTTTGACATGTTTAGGTTGTTTAACATGTTTTGAATGTTTGAAATGTTTCGGAATTTTCGTATGTTTGACTGTTTCGGATGTTTCGTATGTTTGACATGTTTTAAGTGTTTTAGATGTTTGGGATGTTTCGTATGTTTGACATGTTTCGGTTGTTTGACATGTTTCAGATGTTTTGTATGTTTGACATATTTCAGGTGTTTGACATGTTTCGGATGTTTAACATGTTTCGGGTGTTTGACATGTTTCGGGTGTTTGACATGTTTTGGGTGTTTCGTATGTTTGACATGTTTCGAGTGTTTTACATGTTTCAGATGTTTTGTATGTTTCACATGTTTCGGATGTCTCGTATGTTTGACATGTTTAGGTTGTTTAACATGTTTTGGATGTTTGAAATGTATCGGAATTTTCGTATGTTTAACATGTTTCTGATGTTTCGTATGTTTGACATGTTTCGGGTGTTTGACATGTTTCGTATGTTTGACATGTTTCGTATGTTATACATGTTTCGGGTGTTTGACATGTTTTGGAAATTTTGTATGTTTGACATGTTTAGGTTGTTTAACATGTTTCGGATGTTTGACTTGTTTCGGATGTTTCGTATGTTTGACATGTTTCGGGTGTTTGACATGTTTCGGATGTTTCGTATATTGACATGTTTCGGGTTTTTGACATGTTTCGAATGTTTCGTATACTTGACATGTTTCGGGTGTTTGACATGTTTCGGATGTTTCGTATGTTTGACATGTTTCGTATGACTGACATGTTTCGGGTGTTTGACATGTTTCGGATGTTTCGTATGTTTGACATGTTTCGTATGTTTGACAGGTTTCGGGTGTTTGACATGTTTTGGGTGTTTTACATGTTTCGGATGTTTCGTATATTTGACATGTTTTAAGTGTTTTAGATGTTTGGGATGTTTCGTATGTTTGACATGTTTCGGGTGTTTGACATGTTTCAGATGTTTTGTATGTTTGACATATTTCGGGTGTTTGACATGTTTTGGGTGTTTTACATGTTTCGGATGTTTCGTATGTTTGACATGTTTCGGTAGTTTGACATAATTCAGATGTTTTGTATTTTTGTAATGTTTCGGGTGTTTGACATGTTTCGGATGTGTCGTATGTTTGACATGTTACGGGTGTTTGACATGTTTCGGATGTTTCGTATGTTTGACATGTTTCGAGTGTTTCACATGTTTCAGATGTTTTGTATGTTTCACATGTTTCGGATGTCTCGTATGTTTGACATGTTTAGGTTGTTTAACATGTTTCGGATGTTTGACATGTTTCGGAATTTTCGTATGTTTGACATGTTTCTGATGTTACGTATGTTTGACATGTTTTGGGTGTTTGACATGTTTCGGATGTTTCCTATATTGACATGTTTCTGGTGTTTGACATGTTTCGAATGTTTCGTATGTTTGACATGTTTCGTGTGTTTGACATGTTTCGAATGTTTCGTATATTTAACGCGTTTCAGGTGTTTGACATGTTTCGAATGTTTCGTATGTTTGAAATAATTCGTGTGTTCGACCTTTTTCGGATATTTCGTATGTTTGACATGTTTCGGGTGTTTGACCTGTTTCGGATGTTTCGTATGTTTGACTTTTTTCGGGTGTTTGACATGTTTGGGATGTTTCGTATGTTTGACATGTTTCAGATGTTTGACATCTTTCAGATGTTTCGTATGTTTGACATGTTTCGGGTGTTTGACATGTTTCGGATGTTTCGTATGTTTGACATATTTCGGGTGTTTGATATGTTTCAGATGTTTCGTATGTTTGACATGTTTCGGATGTTTGGTATGTTTGACATGTTTCGTATGTTTGACATGTTTCGGGTGTTTGACATGTTTTGGGTGTTTGATTTGTTTCGGATGTTTCGTATGTTTGACATGTTTTAAGTGTTTTACATGTTTGGGATGTTTCGTATGTTTAACTTGTTTCGGTAGTTTGACATAATTCAGATGTTTTGTATTTTTGACATGTTTCAAGTGTTTGACATGTTTCGGATGTTTCGTATGTTTGAGATGTTTCGGGTGTTTGACATGTTTTAATTATTTCGTATGTTTGACATGTTTCGGGTGTTTGACATGTTTCAGATGTTTCGTATGTTTGACATGTTTCGAATGTTTCGTATGTTTCACATGTTTCGGGTGTTTGATGTGTTTCGGATGTTTTGTATGTTTGACAAGTTTCGGATGTTTCGTATGTTTGACATGTTTCGGGTGTTTGACATGTTTCGTATGTTTGACATGTTTCGTATGTTATACATGTTTCGGGTGTTTGACATGTTTTGGAAATTTTGTATGTTTCACATGTTTAGGTTGTTTAACATGTTTCGGATGTTTGACTTGTTTCGGATGTTTCGTATGTTTGACATGTTTCGGGTGTTTGACATGTTTCGGATGTTTCGTATATTGACATGTTTCGGGTTTTTGACATGTTTCGAATGTTTCGTATCCTTGACATGTTTCGGGTGTTTGACATGTTTCGGATGTTTCGTATGTTTGACATGTTTCGTATGACTGACATGTTTCGGGTGTTTGACATGTTTCGGATGTTTCGTATGTTTGACATGTTTCGTATGTTTGACAGGTTTCGGGTGTTTGACATGTTTTGGGTGTTTTACATGTTTCGGATGTTTCGTATGTTTGACATGTTTTAAGTGTTTTAGATGTTTGGGATGTTTCGTATGTTTGACATGTTTCGGGTGTTTGACATGTTTCAGATGTTTTGTATGTTTGACATATTTCAGGTGTTTGACATGTTTCGGGTGTTTGACATGTTTCGGGTGTTTGACATGTTTCGGATGTTTCGTATATTGACATGTTTCGGGTTTTTGACATGTTTTGGGTGTTTCGTATGTTTGACATGTTTTAAGTGTTTTACATGTTTGGGATGTTTCGTATGTTTGACATGTTTCGGTAGTTTGACATAATTCAGATGTTTTGTATTTTTGTAATGTTTCGGGTGTTTGACATGTTTCGGATGTGTCGTATGTTTGACATGTTACGGGTGTTTGACATGTTTCGGATGTTTCGTATGTTTGACATGTTTAGGTTGTTTAACATGTTTCGGATGTTTGACATGTTTCAAAATTTTCGTATGTTTGACATGTTTCTGATATTTCGTATGTTTGACATGTTTTGGGTGTTTGACATGTTTCGGATGTTTCCTATATTGACATGTTTCTGGTGTTTGACATGTTTCGAATGTTTCGTATGTTTGAAATGTTTTGTGTGTTCGACCTTTTTCGGATATTTCGTATGTTTGACATGTTTCGGGTGTTTGACCTGTTTCGGATGTTTCGTATGTTTGAATTTTTTTCGGGTGTTTGACATGTTTGGGATGTTTCGTATGTTTGACATGTTTCGGATGTTTGACATCTTTCGGATGTTTCGTATGTTTGACATGTTTCGGGTGTTTTACATGTTTCGGACGTTTCGTATGTTTGACATATTTCGGGTGTTTGATATGTTTCAGATGTTTCGTATGTTTGACATGTTTCGGATGTTTGGTATGTTTGACATGTTTCGTATGTTTGACATGTTTCGGGTGATTGACATGTTTCGGGTGTTTGACATGTTTCGGATGTTTGAGATGTTTCGGGTGTTTGAGATGTTTCGGGTGTTTGACATGTTTGGAATGTTTCGTATGTTTGACATGCTTCAGGTGTTTGGCATGTTTCAGATGTTTCGTATGTTTGACATGTTTCTGATGTTTCGTATGTTTGACATGTTTTGGGTGTTTGACATGTTTCGGATGTTTCGTATGCTTGGCATGTTTCGGGTGTTTAACATGTTTCGGATGTTTCGTATGTTTGACATGTTTCGGATGTTTCGTATGTTTGACATGTTTCGGATGTTTGGTATGTTTGACATGTTTCGTGTGTTTGACATGTTTCGGATGTTTCGTATGTT
The DNA here is from genome assembly GCA_036873155.1 of Biomphalaria sudanica. Classification (NCBI taxonomy): domain Eukaryota; kingdom Metazoa; phylum Mollusca; class Gastropoda; family Planorbidae; genus Biomphalaria; species Biomphalaria sudanica. Next base: position 707,760 of record JAZGLO010000194.1, on the reverse strand, counting down.
TGACATCTTTCGTATGTTTGACATGTTTCGGGTGTTTGACATGTTTTAAGTGTTTTACATGTTTGGGATGTTTCGTATGTTTGACATGTTTCGAGTGTTTTACATGTTTCAGATGTTTTGTATGTTTCACATGTTTCGGATGTCTCGTATGTTTGACATGTTTAGGTTGTTTAACATGTTTTGGATGTTTGAAATGTATCGGAATTTTCGTATGTTTAACATGTTTCTGATGTTTCGTATGTTTGACATGTTTCGGGTGTTTGACATGTTTCGTATGTTTGACATGTTTCGTATGTTATACATGTTTCGGGTGTTTGACATGTTTTGGAAATTTTGTATGTTTGACATGTTTAGGTTGTTTAACATGTTTCGGATGTTTGACTTGTTTCGGATGTTTCGTATGTTTGACATGTTTCGGGTGTTTGACATGTTTCGGATGTTTCGTATATTGACATGTTTCGGGTTTTTGACATGTTTCGAATGTTTCGTATACTTGACATGTTTCGGGTGTTTGACATGTTTCGGATGTTTCGTATGTTTGACATGTTTCGTATGACTGACGTGTTTCGGGTGTTTGACATGTTTCGGATGTTTCGTATGTTTGACATGTTTCGTATGTTTGACAGGTTTCGGGTGTTTGACATGTTTTGGGTGTTTTACATGTTTCGGATGTTTCGTATGTTTGACATGTTTTAAGTGTTTTAGATGTTTGGGATGTTTCGTATGTTTGACATGTTTCGGGTGTTTGACATGTTTCAGATGTTTTGTATGTTTGACATATTTCGGGTGTTTGACATGTTTCGGATGTTTGACATCTTTCGTATGTTTGACATGTTTCGGGTGTTTGACATGTTTTGGGTGTTTTACATGTTTCGGATGTTTTGTATGTTTGACATGTTTCGGTAGTTTGACATAATTCAGATGTTTTGTATTTTTGTAATTTTTTGGGTGTTTGACATGTTTCGGATGTGTCGTATGTTTGACATGTTACGGGTGTTTGACATGTTTCGGATGTTTCGTATGTTTGACATGTTTCGAGTGTTTCACATGTTTCAGATGTTTTGTATGTTTCACATGTTTCGGATGTCTCGTATGTTTGACATGTTTAGGTTGTTTGACATGTTTCGGAATTTTCGTATGTTTGACATGTTTCTGATGTTACGTATGTTTGACATGTTTTGGGTGTTTGACATGTTTCGGATGTTTCCTATATTGACATGTTTCTGGTGTTTGACATGTTTCGAATGTTTCGTATGTTTGACATGTTTCGTGTGTTTGACATGTTTCGAATGTTTCGTATATTTAACGCGTTTCAGGTGTTTGACATGTTTCGAATGTTTCGTATGTTTGAAATAATTCGTGTGTTCGACCTTTTTCGGATATTTCGTATGTTTGACATGTTTCGGGTGTTTGACCTGTTTCGGATGTTTCGTATGTTTGACTTTTTTCGGGTGTTTGACATGTTTGGGATGTTTCGTATGTTTGACATGTTTCGGATGTTTGACATCTTTCAGATGTTTCGTATGTTTGACATGTTTCGGGTGTTTGACATGTTTCGGATGTTTCGTATGTTTGACATATTTCGGGTGTTTGATATGTTTCAGATGTTTCGTATGTTTGACATGTTTCGGATGTTTGGTATGTTTGACATAATTCGTGTGTTTGACATGTTTCGGATGTTTCGTATGTTTGACATGTTTCGTATGTTTGACATGTTTCGGGTGTTTGACATGTTTTGGGTGTTTGATTTGTTTCGGATGTTTCGTATGTTTGACATGTTTTAAGTGTTTTACATGTTTGGGATGTTTCGTATGTTTAACTTGTTTCGGTAGTTTGACATAATTCAGATGTTTTGTATTTTTGACATGTTTCAAGTGTTTGACATGTTTCGGATGTTTCGTATGTTTGAGATGTTTCGGGTGTTTGACATGTTTTAATTATTTCGTATGTTTGACATGTTTCGGGTGTTTGACATGTTTCAGATGTTTCGTATGTTTGACATGTTTCGAATGTTTCGTATGTTTGACATTTTTGGGTTGTTTGACATGTTTCGGGTGTTTCGTATGTTTGACATGTTTCGGGTGTTTGATGTGTTTCGGATGTTTTGTATGTTTGACAAGTTTCGGATGTTTCGTATGTTTGACATGTTTCGGGTGTTTGACATGTTTCGGATGTTTCGTATGTTTGACATTTTTCGGGTGTTTGACATGTTTCGGATGTTTTGTATGTTTGACATGTTTCGGATGTTTCGTATGTTTGACATGTTTCGGGTATTTTACATGTTTCGTATGTTTGACATGTTTTAAGTGTTTGACATGTTACGGATGTTTCGTATATTTGACATGTTTTTGGTGTTTGACATAATTAAGATGTTTTGTATGTTTGACATGTTTCGGGTGTTTGACATGTTTCAGATGTTTCGTATGTTTGACATGTTTCGGGTGTTTGACATGTTTCGTATGTTAGACATGTTTCGAATGTTTCGTATGTTTGACATGTTTGAGGTGTTTGACATGTTTCGAAAGTTTCGTATGTTTGACATGTTATGGATGTTTCGTATGTTTGACATGTTTCGGGTGTTTAACATGTTTCAGATGTTTCGTATGTTTGACATGTTTCGGTCGTTTGACATGTTTCGGATGTTTCGTATGTTTGACATGTTTCGGGTGTTTGACATGTTTCGGATGTTTCGTATGTTTGACATGTTTCGGATGTTAAACATGTTTCAGATGTTTCGTATGTTTGACATATTTCGGGCGTTTGACATGTTTCGTATGTTTTGTATGTTTGACATGTTTCGGGTGTTTGACATGTTTCGGGTGTTTGACATGTTTCGAATGTTTCGTATGTTTGACATGTTTCGGGTGTTTGGCATGTTTCAGATGTTTCGTATGTTTGACATGTTTTTTATGTTTCGTATGTTTGACATGTTTTGGGTGTTTGACATGTTTCGGATGTTTCGTATGCTTGGCATGTTTCGGGTGTTTAACATGTTTCGGATGTTTCGTATGTTTGACATGTTTCGGATGTTTCGTATGTTTGACATGTTTCGGATGTTTGGTATGTTTGACATGTTTCGTGTGTTTGACATGTTTCGGATGTTTCGTATGTATGACATCTTTCGTATGTTTGACATGTTTCGGGTGTTTGACATGTTTTGGGTGTTTTACATGTTTCGGATGTTTCGTATGTTTGACATGTTTTAAGTGTTTTACATGTTTGGGATGTTTCGTATGTTTGACATGTTTCGGTAGTTTGACATATTTCAGATGTTTTGTATTTTTGTAATGTTTCGGGTGTTTGACATGTTTCGGATGTGTCGTATTTTTGACATGTTACGGGTGTTTGACATGTTTCGGATGTTTCGGATGTTTGACATGTTTCGAGTGTTTCACATGTTTCAGATGTTTTGTATGTTTCACATGTTTCGGATGTCTCGTATGTTTGACATGTTTAGGTTGTTTAACATGTTTCGGATGTTTGACATGTTTCGGAAATTTCGTATGTTTGACATGTTTCTCATGTTTCGTATGTTTGACATGTTTTGGGTGTTTGACATGTTTCGGATGTTTCGTATATTGACATGTTTCTGGTGTTTTACATGTTTCGGAATTTTCGTATGTTTGACATGTTTCTCATGTTTCGTATGTTTGACATGTTTTGGGTGTTTGACATGTTTCGGATGTTTCGTATATTGACATGTTTCGGGTGTTTGACATGTTTTGAATGTTTCGTATACTTGACATGTTTCGGGTGTTTGACATGTTTTGGATGTTTCGTATGTTTGACATGTTTCGTATGACTGACATGTTTCGGGTGTTTTGTATGTTTGACATGTTTCGGGTGTTTGGCATGTTTCAGATGATTCGTATGTTTGACATGTTTTGGATGTTTCGTATGTTTGACATGTTTTGGGTGTTTGACATTTTTCGGATGTTTCGTATGCTTGACATGTTTCGGGTGTTTGACATGTTTCGGATGTTTTGTATGTTTGACACGTTTCGGGTGTTTGACATGTTTCGGGTGTTTGACATGTTTCAGATGTTTTGTATGTTTGACATGTTTTGGATGTCTCGTATGTTTGACATGTTTAGATTGTTTAACATGTTTCGGATGTTTGACATGTTTCGGATGTTTCGTATGTTTGACATGTTTCGGGTGTTTGACAAGTTTCGGATGTTTCGTATGTTTGACATGTTTCGTATGACTGACATGTTTCGGGTGTTTGACATGTTTCGTATATTTCGTATGTTTGACAAGTTTCGGGTGTTTGGCATGTTTCAGGTGTTTGACATGTTTCGGATATTTCGTATGTTTGACATGATTCGTATGTTTGACATGTTTCAGGTGTTTGACATGTTTTAGATGTTTCGTATGTTTGATATGTTTCGGTTGTTGATTTGTTTCGGATAATTCGTATGTTTGACATGTTTCGGGTATTTTACATGTTTCGGATGTTTCGTATGTTTGACATGTTTGAAGTGTTTGACATGTTTCGGATGTTTCGTATGTTTAACATGTTTGGGTTGTTTGACATGTTTCGGATGTTTCGTATGTTTGACATGTTAGGGTTGTTTGACATGTTTCGAATGTTTCGTATGTTTGACATGTTTCGGGTATTTGACATGTTTCGGATGTTTTGGATGTTTGACATGTTTGGGGTGTTTGACATGTTTCGGATGTTTCGTATGTTTGACATGTTTGGGTTGTTTGACATGTTTCGGATGTTTCGTATGTTTGACATGTTTGGGTTGTTTGACATGTTTCGGATGTTTCGTATAATTGACATGTTTCGGGTGTTTAACATGTTTCGGATGTTTTGTATGTTTAACAAGTTTCGGATGTTTCGTATGTTTAACATGTTTCGGGTGTTTGACATGTTTCTGATGTTTTGTATGTTTGACATTTTTCGGGTGTTTGACATGTTTCGGATGTTTTGTATGTTTGACATGTTTCGGATGTTTGACATGTTTCTGGTATTTTACATGTTTCGGGTGTTAGACATGTTTCGGATGTTTCGTATGTTTAACATGTTTCGGGTGTTTGACATGTTTTGCATGTTTCGTATGTTTGACATGTTTCGTGTGTTCGACCTTTTTCGGATATTTCGTATGTTTGACATGTTTCGGGTGTTTGACATGTTTCGTATGTTTGACATGTTTCGGGTGTTTGACATGTTTTGGGTGTTTTACATGTTTCGGATGTTTCGTATGTTTGACATGTTTTAAGTGTTTTACATGTTTGGGATGTTTCGTATGTTTGACATGTTTCGTATGTTTGAAATGTTTCGTATGTTTTACATGTTTCGGGTGTTTGACATGTTTTGGATATTTTGTATGTTTGACATGTTTCGGGTGTTTGACATGTTTCTGGTGTTTGACATGTTTCGGGTATTTGACATGTTTCGGATGTTTCGTATGTTTGACATGTTTGGTGTGTTTGACATGTTTCACATGTTTCGTATGTTTGACATGTTTCGGGTATTTGACATGTTTCGGATGTTTCGTATGTTTGACATGTTTGGGGTGTTTGACATGTTTCGGATGTTTCGTATGTTTGACATGTTTGGGTTGTTTGACATGTTTCGGATGTTTCGTATGTTTGACATGTTTGGGTTGTTTGACATGTTTCGGATGTTTCGTATGTTTGACATGTTTGGGGTGTTAGACATGTTTCGGGTATTTTACATGTTTCGGGTGTTTGACATCTTTCGGATGTTTCGTATGTTTGACATGTTTTAAGTTTTTGGCATGTTTCGGATGTTTCGTATGTTTGACATGTTTCGGGTGTTTGACATGTTTCGGATGTTTCGTATGTTTGATATTTTCCGTATGTTTGACATGTTTCGGGTGTTTGCAATGTTTTGGGTGTTTTACATGTTTCGGATGTTTCGTATGTTTGACATGTTTTAAGTGTTTTACATGTTTGGGATGTTTCGTATGTTTGACATGTTTCGGTAGTTTGACATAATTCAGATGTTTTGTATTTTTGACATGTTTCGGGTGTTTGACATGTTTCGGATGTGTCGTATGTTTGACATGTTACGGGTGTTTGACATGTTTCGGATGTTTCGTATGTTTGACATGTTTCGGGTGTTTCACATGTTACAGATGTTTTGTATGTTTGACATGATTCGAATGTCTCGTATGTTTGAAATGTTTAGGTTGTTTAACATGTTTCGGATGTTTGACTTGTTTCGGAATTTTCGTATGTTTGAAACTTTTCGAGTGTTTGACATGTTTCGGATGTTTCGTATATTGACATGTTTCTGGTGTTTGACATGTTTCGTATGTTTGACATGTTTCGTATGTTATACATGTTTCGGGTGTTTGACATGTTTTGGATATTTTGTATGTTTGACATGTTTCGGGTGTTTGACATGTTTCTGTTGTTTGACATGTTTCGGATGTTTCGTATGTTTGATATGTTTCGGTTGTTTGATATGTTTCGGATGTTTAGTATGTTTGACATGTTTCGGGTATTTGACATCTTTCGGATGTTTCGTATGTTTGACATATTTCGTGTGTTTGACATGTTTCAGATGTTTTGTATGTTTGACATGTTTCGGATGTCTCGTATGTTTGACATGTTTCGGATGTTTCCTATGTTTGACATGTTTCAGATGTTTTGTATATAGACATGTTTCGGGTGTTTGACATGTTTCGGATGTTTTGTATGTTTTACATGTTTAGGTTGTTTAACATGTTTTGGATGTTTGACATGTTTCGGATGTTTCGTATGTTTGACATGTTTCGGGTGTTTGACATGTTTCAGATGTTTCGTATATAGACATGTTTCGGGTGTTTGACATGTTTCGGATGATTTGTATGTTTGACATGTTTGGGGTGTTTGACATGTTTCGGATGTTTCGTATGTTTGACATGTTTGGGTTGTTTGACATGTTTGGGTTGTTTGACATGTTTCGGATGTTTCGTATATTTGACATGTTTGGGGTGTTTGACATGTTTCGGATGTTTCGTATGTTTGACATGTTTCGGGTATTTGACATGTTTCGGATGTTTCGTATGTTTGACATGTTTGGGTTGTTTGACATGTTTCGGATGTTTCGTATGTTTGACATGTTTAGGTTGTTTGACATGTTTCGGATGTTTCGTATGTTTGTCATGTTTCGGGTGTTTCGTATGTTTGACATGTTTCGGGTGTTTGACATGTTTCGGATGTTTTGTATGTTTGACATGTTTCGGATGTTTGACATGTTTCGTGTATTTTTCATGTTTCGGGTGTTTGACATGTTTCGGATGTTTCGTATGTTTGACATGTTCTAAGTTTTTGGCATGTTTCGGATGTTTCGTATGTTTGACATGTTTCGTATGACTGACATGTTTCGGGTGTTTGACATGTTTCGTATATTTCGTATGTTTGACAAGTTTCGGGTGTTTGGCATGTTTCAGGTGTTTTACATGTTTCGGATATTTCGTATGTTTGACATGATTCGTATGTTTGACATGTTTCAGGTGTTTGACATGTTTTAGATGTTTCGTATGTTTGATATGTTTCGGTTGTTGATATGTTTCGGATAATTCGTATGTTTGACATGTTTCGGGTATTTGACATGTTTCGGATGTTTCGTATGTTTGGGGTGTTTGACATGTTTCGGATGTTTCGTATGTTTAACATGTTTGGGTTGTTTGACATGTTTCGGATGTTTCGTATGTTTGACATGTTAGGGTTGTTTGACATGTTTCGGATGTTTCGTATGTTTGACATGTTTCGGGTATTTGACATGTTTCGGATGTTTCGGATGTTTGACATATTTGGGGTGTTTGACATGTTTCGGATGTTTCGTATGTTTGACATGTTTGGGTTGTTTGACATGTTTCGGATGTTTCGTATGTTTGACATGTTTGGGTTGTTTGACATGTTTCGGATGTTTCGTATAATTGACATGTTTCGGGTGTTTAACATGTTTCGGATGTTTTGTATGTTTAACAAGTTTCGGATGTTTCGTATGTTTAACATGTTTCAGGTGTTTGACATGTTTCTGATGTTTTGTATGTTTGACATTTTTCGGGTGTTTGACATGTTTCGGATGTTTTGTATGTTTGATATGTTTCGGATGTTTGACATGTTTCTGGTATATTACATGTTTCGGGTGTTTGACATGTTTCGGATGTTTCGTATGTTTAACATGTTTCGGGTGTTTGACATGTTTTGCATGTTTCGTATGTTTGACTTGTTTCGTGTGTTCGACCTTTTTCGGATATTTCGTATGTTTGACATGTTTCGGGTGTTTGACATGTTTCGTATGTTTGACATGTTTCGGGTGTTTGACATGTTTTGGGTGTTTTACATGTTTCGGATGTTTCGTATGTTTGACATGTTTTAAGTGTTTTACATGTTTGGGATGTTTCGTATGTTTGACATGTTTCGTATGTTTGAAATGTTTCGTATGTTATACATGTTTCGGGTGTTTGACATGTTTTGGATATTTTGTATGTTTGACATGTTTCGGGTGTTTGACATGTTTCTGGTGTTTGACATGTTTCACATGTTTCGTATGTTTGACATGTTTCGGGTATTTGACATGTTTCGGATGTTTCGTATGTTTGACATGTTTGGGGTGTTTGACATGTTTCGGATGTTTCGTATGTTTGACATGTTTGGGTTGTTTGACATGTTTCGGATGTTTCGTATGTTTGACATGTTTGGGTTGTTTGACATGTTTCGGATGTTTCGTATGTTTGACATGTTTCTGGTATTTGACATGTTTCGGATGTTTCGTATGTTTGACATGTTTGGGGTGTTAGACATGTTTCGGGTATTTTACATGTTTCGGGTGTTTGACATCTTTCGGATGTTTCGTATGTTTGACATGTTTTAAGTTTTTGGCATGTTTCGGATGTTTCGTATGTTTGACATGTTTCGGGTGTTTGACATGTTTCGGATGTTTCGTATGTTTGACATGTTTCGTATGTTTGACATGTTTCGGGTGTTTGCAATGTTTTGGGTGTTTTACATGTTTCGGATGTTTCGTATGTTTGACATGTTTTAAGTGTTTTACATGTTTGGGATGTTTCGTATGTTTGACATGTTTCGGTAGTTTGACATAATTCAGATGTTTTGTATTTTTGACATGTTTCGCGTGTTTGACATGTTTCGGATGTGTCGTATGTTTGACATGTTACGGGTGTTTGACATGTTTCGGATGTTTCGTATGTTTGACATGTTTCGGGTGTTTCACATGTTACAGATGTTTTGTATGTTTGACATGATTCGAATGTCTCGTATGTTTGAAATGTTTAGGTTGTTTAACATGTTTCGGATGTTTTAGATGTTTCGGAATTTTCGTATGTTTGAAACTTTTCGAGTGTTTGACATGTTTCGGATGTTTCGTATATTGACATGTTTCTGGTGTTTGACATGTTTCGAAATTTTCGTATGTTTGACATGTTTCGGGTGTTTGACATGTTTCGTATGTTTGACATGTTTCGTATGTTATACATGTTTCGGGAGTTTGACATGTTTTGGATATTTTGTATGTTTGACATGTTTCGGGTGTTTGACATGTTTCTGTTGTTTGACATGTTTCGGATGTTTCGTATGTTTGATATGTTTCGGTTGTTTGATATGTTTCGGATGTTGAGTATGTTTGACATGTTTCGGGTATTTGACATCTTTCGGATGTTTCGTATGTTTGACATATTTCGTGTGTTTGACATGTTTCAGATGTTTTGTATGTTTGACATGTTTCGGATGTCTCGTATGTTTGACATGTTTCGGATGTTTCCTATGTTTGACATGTTTCAGATGTTTTGTATATAGACATGTTTCGGGTGTTTGACATGTTTCGGATGTTTTGTATGTTTTACATGTTTAGGTTGTTTAACATGTTTTGGATGTTTGACATGTTTCGGATGTTTCGTATGTTTGACATGTTTCGGGTGTTTGACATGTTTCAGATGTTTCGTATATAGACATGTTTCGGGTGTTTGACATGTTTCGGATGATTTGTATGTTTGACATGTTTGGGGTGTTTGACATGTTTCGGATGTTTCGTATGTTTGACATGTTTCGTATGTTTGACATGTTTGGGTTGTTTGACATGTTTCGGATGTTTCGTATGTTTGACATGTTTAGGTTGTTTGACATGTTTCGGATGTTTCGTATGTTTGACATGTTTCGGGTATTTGACATGTTTCGGATGTTTCGTATGTTTGACATGTTTGGGGTGTTTGACATGTTTCGGATGTTTCGTATGTTTGACATGTTTGGGTTGTTTGACATGTTTCGGATGTTTCGTATGTTTGACATGTTTAGGTTGTTTGACATGTTTCGGATGTTTCGTATGTTTGACATGTTTCGGGTGTTTCGTATGTTTGACATGTTTCGGGTGTTTGACATGTTTCGGATGTTTTGTATGTTTGACATGTTTCGGATGTTTGACATGTTTCGTGTATTTTTCATGTTTCGGGTGTTTTACATGTTTCGGATGTTTCGTATGTTTGACATGTTTTAAGTTTTTGGCATGTTTCGGATGTTTCGTATGTTTGACATGTTTCGGGTGTTTGACATGTTTCGGATGTTTCGTATGTTTGACATGTTTCGTATGTTTGACATGTTGCGGGTGTTTGACATGTTTTGGGTGTTTTACATGTTTCGGATGTTTCGTATGTTTGACATGTTTTAAGTTTTTTACATGTTTGGGATGTTTTGTATGTTTGACATGTTTCGGTAGTTTGACATAATTCAGATGTTTTGTATTTTTAAAATGTTTCGGGTGTTTGACATGTTTCGTATGTTTAACATGTTTCGGGTGTTTGACATGTTTTGGGTGTTTTACATGTTTCGGATGTTTCGTATGTTTGACATGTTTTAAGTGTTTTACATGTTTGGGATGTTTCGTATGTTTGACATGTTTCGGTAGTTTGACATAATTCAGATGTTTTGTATTTTTGACATGTTTCGGGTGTTTGACATGTTTCGGATGTGTCGTATGTTTGACATGTTTCGGATGTATTTAGTATGTTTGACATCTTTCGTATGTTTGACATGTTTCGGGTGTTTGACATGTTTTGGGTGTTTTACATGTTTCGGATGTTTCGTATGTTTGACATTTTTTAAGTGTTTTACATGTTTGGGATGTTTCGTATGTTTGACATGTTTCGGTAGTTTGACATATTTCAGATGTTTTGTATTTTTGTAATGTTTCAAGTGTTTGACATGTTTCGGATGTGTCGTATTTTTGACATGTTACGGGTGTTTGACATGTTTCGGATGTTTCGTATGTTTGACATGTTTCGAGTGTTTCACATGTTTCACATGTTTTGTATGTTTCACATGTTTAAGATGTCTCGTATGTTTGACATGTTTAGGTTGTTTAACATGTTTCGGATGTTTGACATGTTTCTGATGTTTCGTATGTTTGACTTGTTTTGGGTGTTTGACATGTTTCGGATGTTTCGTATATTGACATGTTTCTGGTGTTTGACATGTTTCGAATGTTTCGTATGTTTGACATTTTTCGGGTGTTTGACATGTTTCGTATGTTTGACATGTTTCGTATGTTATACATGTTTCGGGTGTTTGACATGTTTTGGATATTTTGTATGTTTGACATGTTTAGGTTGTTTAACATTATTCGGAAGTTTGACTTGTTTCGGATGTTTCGTATGTTTGACATGTTTCGGGTGTTTGACATGTTTCGGATGTTTCGTATATTGACATGTTTCGGGTGTTTGACATTTTTCGAATGTTTCGTATACTTGACATGTTTCGGGTGTTTGACATGTTTCGGATGTTTCGTATGTTTGACATGTTTTGTATGACTGACATGTTTCGGGTGTTTGACATGTTTCGGATGTTTCGTATGTTTGACATGTTTCGTATGTTTGACAGGTTTCGGGTGTTTGACATGTTTCGGGTGTTTCGTATGTTTGAGATGTTTCGGGTGTTTGAGATGTTTCGGGTTTGACATGTTTCGAATGTTTTGTATGTTTGACATGTTTCGGGTGTTTGGCATGTTTCAGATGATTCGTATGTTTGACATGTTTCGGATGTTTCGTATGTTTGACATGTTTTGGGTATTTGACATTTTTCGGATGTTTCGTATGCTTGACATGTTTCGGGTGTTTGACATGTTTCGGATGTTTCGTATGCTTGACATGTTTCGGGTGTTTGACATGTTTCGGATGTTTCGTATGTTTGACACGTTTCGGGTGTTTGACATGTTTCGGGTGTTTGACATGTTTCAGATGTTTTGTATGTTTGACATGTTTCGGATGTCTCGTATGTTTGACATGTTTAGATTGTTTAACATGTTTCGGATGTTTGACATGTTTCGGATGTTTCGTATGTTTGACATGTTTCGGGTGTTTGACAAGTTTCGGATGTTTCGTATGTTTGACATGTTTCGTATGACTGACATGTTTCGGGTGTTTGACATGTTTCGTATATTTCGAATGTTTGACAAGTTTCGGGTCTTTGGCATGTTTCAGGTGTTTGACATGTTTCGGATATTTCGTATGTTTGACATGATTCGTATGTTTGACATGTTTCAGGTGTTTGACATGTTTTAGATGTTTCGTATGTTTGATATGTTTCGGTTGTTGATATGTTTCGGATAATTCGTATGTTTGACATTTTTCGGGTATTTGACATGTTTCGGATGTTTCGTATGTTTGACATGTTTGGGGTGTTTGACATGTTTCGGATGTTTCGTATGTTTAACATGTTTGGGTTGTTTGACATGTTTCGGATGTTTCGTATGTTTGACATGTAAGGGTTGTTTGACATGTTTCGGATGTTTCGTATGTTTGACATGTTTGGGTTGTTTGACATGTTTCGGATGTTTCGGATGTTTGACATGTTTGGGTTGTTTGACATGTTTCGGATGTTTCGTATGTTAGACATGTTTCGGGTGTTTAACATGTTTCGGATGTTTTGTATGTTTAACAAGTTTCGGATGTTTCGTATGTTTGACATGTTTCGGGTGTTTGACATGTTTCTGATGTTTTGTATGTTTGACATTTTTCGGGTGTTTGACATGTTTCGGATGTTTTGTATGTTTGACATGTTTCGGATGTTTGACATATTTCGGGTATTTGACATGTTTCGGGTGTTTGACATGTTTCGGATGTTTCGTATGTTTAACATGTTTCGGGTGTTTGACATGTTTTGCATGTTTCGTATGTTTGACTTGTTTCGTGTGTTCGACCTTTTTCGGATATTTCGTATGTTTGACATGTTTCGGGTGTTTTACATGTTTCGTATGTTTGACATGTTTCGGGTGTTTGACATGTTTTGGGTGTTTTACATGTTTCGGATGTTTCGTATGTTTGACATTTTTTAAGTGTTTTACATGTTTGGGATGTTTCGTATGTTTGACATGTTTCGGTAGTTTGACATATTTCAGATGTTTTGTATTTTTGTAATGTTTCAAGTGTTTGACATGTTTCGGATGTGTCGTATTTTTGACATGTTACGGGTGTTTGACATGTTTCGGATGTTTCGTATGTTTGACATGTTTCGAGTGTTTCACATGTTTCACATGTTTTGTATGTTTCACATGTTTAAGATGTCTCGTATGTTTGACATGTTTAGGTTGTTTAACATGTTTCGGATGTTTGACATGTTTCTGATGTTTCGTATGTTTGACTTGTTTTGGGTGTTTGACATGTTTCGGATGTTTCGTATATTGACATGTTTCTGGTGTTTGACATGTTTCGAATGTTTCGTATGTTTGACATTTTTCGGGTGTTTGACATGTTTCGTATGTTTGACATGTTTCGTATGTTATACATGTTTCGGGTGTTTGACATGTTTTGGATATTTTGTATGTTTGACATGTTTAGGTTGTTTAACATTATTCGGAAGTTTGACTTGTTTCGGATGTTTCGTATGTTTGACATGTTTCGGGTGTTTGACATGTTTCGGATGTTTCGTATATTGACATGTTTCGGGTGTTTGACATTTTTCGAATGTTTCGTATACTTGACATGTTTCGGGTGTTTGACATGTTTCGGATGTTTCGTATGTTTGACATGTTTTGTATGACTGACATGTTTCGGGTGTTTGACATGTTTCGGATGTTTCGTATGTTTGACATGTTTCGTATGTTTGACAGGTTTCGGGTGTTTGACATGTTTCGGGTGTTTCGTATGTTTGAGATGTTTCGGGTGTTTGAGATGTTTCGGGTTTGACATGTTTCGAATGTTTTGTATGTTTGACATGTTTCGGGTGTTTGGCATGTTTCAGATGATTCGTATGTTTGACATGTTTCGGATGTTTCGTATGTTTGACATGTTTTGGGTGTTTGACATTTTTCGGATGTTTCGTATGCTTGACATGTTTCGGGTGTTTGACATGTTTCGGATGTTTCGTATGCTTGACATGTTTCGGGTGTTTGACATGTTTCGGATGTTTCGTATGTTTGACACGTTTCGGGTGTTTGACATGTTTCGGGTGTTTGACATGTTTCAGATGTTTTGTATGTTTGACATGTTTCGGATGTCTCGTATGTTTGACATGTTTAGATTGTTTAACATGTTTCGGATGTTTGACATGTTTCGGATGTTTCGTATGTTTGACATGTTTCGGGTGTTTGACAAGTTTCGGATGTTTCGTATGTTTGACATGTTTCGTATGACTGACATGTTTCGGGTGTTTGACATGTTTCGTATATTTCGAATGTTTGACAAGTTTCGGGTCTTTGGCATGTTTCAGGTGTTTGACATGTTTCGGATATTTCGTATGTTTGACATGATTCGTATGTTTGACATGTTTCAGGTGTTTGACATGTTTTAGATGTTTCGTATGTTTGATATGTTTCGGTTGTTGATATGTTTCGGATAATTCGTATGTTTGACATTTTTCGGGTATTTGACATGTTTCGGATGTTTCGTATGTTTGACATGTTTGGGGTGTTTGACATGTTTCGGATGTTTCGTATGTTTAACATGTTTGGGTTGTTTGACATGTTTCGGATGTTTCGTATGTTTGACATGTAAGGGTTGTTTGACATGTTTCGGATGTTTCGTATGTTTGACATGTTTGGGTTGTTTGACATGTTTCGGATGTTTCGGATGTTTGACATGTTTGGGTTGTTTGACATGTTTCGGATGTTTCGTATGTTAGACATGTTTCGGGTGTTTAACATGTTTCGGATGTTTTGTATGTTTAACAAGTTTCGGATGTTTCGTATGTTTGACATGTTTCGGGTGTTTGACATGTTTCTGATGTTTTGTATGTTTGACATTTTTCGGGTGTTTGACATGTTTCGGATGTTTTGTATGTTTGACATGTTTCGGATGTTTGACATATTTCGGGTATTTGACATGTTTCGGGTGTTTGACATGTTTCGGATGTTTCGTATGTTTAACATGTTTCGGGTGTTTGACATGTTTTGCATGTTTCGTATGTTTGACTTGTTTCGTGTGTTCGACCTTTTTCGGATATTTCGTATGTTTGACATGTTTCGGGTGTTTTACATGTTTCGTATGTTTGACATGTTTCGGGTGTTTGACATGTTTTGGGTGTTTTACATGTTTCGGATGTTTCGTATGTTTGACATGTTTTAAGTGTTTTACATGTTTGGGATGTTTAGGTTGTTTAACATGTTTCGGGTGTTTGACATGTTTCGGATGTTTCCTATGTTTGACATGTTTCGGGTGTTTGACATGTTTCAGATGTTTTGTATATAGACATGTTTCGGGTGTTTGACATGTTTCGGATGTTTTGTATGTTTTACATGTTTAGGTTGTTTAACATGTTTTGGATGTTTGACATGTTTCGGATGTTTCGTATGTTTGACATGTTTCGGGTGTTTGACATGTTTCAGATGTTTCGTATATAGACATGTTTCGGGTGTTTGACATGTTTCGGATGTTTTGTATGTTTGACATGTTTGGGGTGTTTGACATGTTTCGGATGTTTCGTATGTTTGACATGTTTGGGTTGTTTGACATGTTTGGGTTGTTTGACATGTTTCGGATGTTTCGTATATTTGACATGTTTGGGTTAATTGACATGTTTCGGATGTTTCGTATGTTTGACATGTTTCGGGTATTTGACATGTTTCGGATGTTTCGTATGTTTGACATGTTTGGGGTGTTTGACATGTTTCGGATGTTTCGTATGTTTGACATGTTTGGGTTGTTTGACATGTTTCGGATGTTTCGTATGTTTGACATGTTTAGGTTGTTTGACATGTTTCGGATGTTTCGTATGTTTGACATGTTTCGGGTGTTTCGTATGTTTGACATGTTTCGGGTGTTTGACATGTTTCGGATGTTTTGTATGTTTGACATGTTTCGGATGTTTGACATGTTTCGGGTATTTTACATGTTTCGGGTGTTTGACATGTTTCGGATGTTTCGTATGTTTGACATGTTTTAAGTTTTTGGCATGTTTCGGATGTTTCGTATGTTTGACATGTTTCGGGTGTTTGACATATTTCGGATGTTTCGTATGTTTGACATGTTTCGTATGTTTGACATGTTGCGGGTGTTTGACATGTTTTGGGTGTTTTACATGTTTCGGATGTTTCGTATGTTTGACATGTTTTAAGTGTTTTACATGTTTGGGATGTTTCGTATGTTTGACATGTTTCGGTAGTTTGACATAATTCAGATGTTTTGTATTTTTGAAATGTTTCGGGTGTTTCACATGTTTCGGATGTTTCGTATGTTTGACATGTTTCGGGTGTTTCACATGTTTCGGATGTTTCGTATGTTTGACATGTTTCGGGTGTTTCACATGTTTCAGATGTTTTGTACGTTTGACATGTTTCGGATGTCTCGTATGTTTGAAATGTTTAGGTTGTTTAACATGTTTCGGATGTTTGACATGTTTCGGAATTTTCGTATGTTTGAAACTTTTCGGGTGTTTGACATGTTTCGGTCGTTTCGTATATTGACATGTTTCTGGTGTTTGACATGTTTCAAAATTTTCGTATGTTTGACATGTTTCGGGTGTTTGACATGTTTCGTATGTTTGACATGTTTCGTATGTTAAACATGTTTCGGGTGTTTGAAATGTTTTGGATATTTTGTATTTTTGACATGTTTCGGGTGTTTGACATGTTTCTGGTGTTTGACATGTTTCGGATGTTTCGTATGTTTGACATGTTTCGGGTATTTGACATGTTTCGGATGTTTCGTATGTTTGACATGTTTGGGGTGTTTGACATGTTTCGGATGTTTCGTATGTTTGACATGTTTGGGTTGTTTGACATGTTTCGGATGTTTCGTATGTTTGACATGTTTCTGGTATTTGACATGTTTCGGATGTTTCGTATGTTTGACATGTTTGGGGTGTTAGACATGTTTCGGATGTCTCGTATGTTTGACATGTTTAGGTTGTTTAACATGTTTTGGATGTTTGACATGTTTCGGATGTTTCGTATGTTTCACATGTTTCGGGTGTTTGACATGTTTCAGATGTTTCGTATATAGACATGTTTCGGGTGTTTGACAATTTTCGGATGTTTTGTATGTTTGACATGTTTCGGGTGTTTGACATGTTTCCATTGTTTCGTATGTTTGACATGTTTCGGATGTTTCGTATGTTGGACATGTTTCGTATGTTTGAAATGTTTCGTATGTTATACATGTTTCGGGTGTTTGACATGTTTTGGATATTTTGTATGTTTGACATGTTTTGGGTGTTTGACATGTTTCTGGTGTTTGACATGTTTCGGATGTTTTGTATGTTTGACATGTTTCGGGTATTTGACATGTTTCGGATGTTTCGTATGTTTGACATGTTTGGGGTGTTTGACATGTTTCGGATGTTTCGTATGTTTGACATGTATGGGTTGTTTGACATGTTTCGGATGTTTCGTATGTTTGACATGTTTGGGTTGTTTGACATGTTTCGGATGTTTCGTATGTTTGACATGTTTCTGGTATTTGACATGTTTCGGATGTTTCGTATGTTTGACATGTTTAGGGTGTTAGACATGTTTCGGGTATTTTACATGTTTCGGGTGTTTGACATCTTTCGGATGTTTCGTATGTTTGACATGTTTTAAGTTTTTGGCATGTTTCGGATGTTTCGTATGTTTGACATGTTTCGGTTTTTTGACATGTTTCGGATGTTTCGTATGTTTGACATGTTCCGTATGTTTGACATGTTTCGGGTGTTTGCAATGTTTTGGGTGTTTTACATGTTTCGGATGTTTCGTATGTTTGACATGTTTTAAGTGTTTTACATGTTTGGGATGTTTGGGATGTTTGACATGTTACGGGTGTTTCACATGTTTCGGATGTTTCGTATGTTTGACATGTTTCGGGTGTTTCACATGTTACAGATGTTTTGTATGTTTGACATGATTCGAATGTCTCGTATGTTTGAAATGTTTAGGTTGTTTAACATGTTTCGGATGTTTGACATGTTTCGGAATTTTCGTATGTTTGAAACTTTTCGAGTGTTTGACATGTTTCGGATGTTTCGTATATTGACATGTTTCTGGTGTTTGACATGTTTCAAAATTTTCGTATGTTTGACATGTTTCGGGTGTTTGACATGTTTCGTATGTTTGACATGTTTCGTATGTTATACATGTTTCGGGTGTTTGACATGTGTTGGATATTTTGTATGTTTGACATGTTTCGGGTGTTTGACATGTTTCTGGTGTTTGACATGTTTCGGATGTTTCGTATGTTTGATATGTTTCGGTTGTTTGATATGTTTCGGATGTTTAGTATGTTTGACATGTTTCGGGTATTTGACATCTTTCGGATGTTTCGTATGTTTGACATATTTCGTGTGTTTGACATGTTTTAGATGTTTTGTATGTTTGACATGTTTCGGATGTCTCGTATGTTTGACATGTTTAGGTTGTTTAACATGTTTTGGATGTTTGACATGTTTCGGATGTTTCCTATGTTTGACATGTTTCGGGTGTTTGACATGTTTCAGATGTTTTGTATATAGACATGTTTCGGGTGTTTGACATGTTTCGGATGTTTTGTATGTTTTACATGTTTAGGTTGTTTAACATGTTTTGGATGTTTGACATGTTTCGGATGTTTCGTATGTTTGACATGTTTCGGGTGTTTGACATGTTTCAGATGTTTCGTATATAGACATGTTTCGGGTGTTTGACATGTTTCGGATGTTTTGTATGTTTGACATGTTTGGGGTGTTTGACATGTTTCGGATGTTTCGTATGTTTGACATGTTTGGGTTGTTTGACATGTTTGGGTTGTTTGACATGTTTCGGATGTTTCGTATATATGACATGTTTGGGTTGTTTGACATGTTTCGGATGTTTCGTATGTTTGACATGTTTCGGGTATTTGACATGTTTCGGATGTTTTGTATGTTTGACATGTTTGGGGTGTTTGACATGTTTCAGATGTTTCGTATGTTTGACATGTTTGGGTTGTTTGACATGTTTCGGATGTTTCGTATGTTTGACATGTTTAGGTTGTTTGACATGTTTCGGATGTTTCGTATGTTTGACATGTTTCGGGTGTTTCGTATGTTTGACATGTTTCGGGTGTTTGACATGTTTCGGATGTTTTGTATGTTTGACATGTTTTGGATGTTTGACATGTTTCGGGTATTTTACATGTTTCGGGTGTTTGACATGTTTCGGATGTTTCGTATGTTTGACATGTTTTAAGTTTTTGGCATGTTTCGGATGTTTCGTATGTTTGACATGTTTCGGGTGTTTGACATGTTTCGGATGTTTCGTATGTTTGACATGTTTCGTATGTTTGACATGTTGCGGGTGTTTGACATGTTTTGGGTGTTTTACATGTTTCGGATGTTTCGTATGTTTGACATGTTTCGGATGTTTCGTATGTTTGACATGTTTCGGATGTTTGGTATGTTTGACATGTTTCGTGTGTTTGACATGATTCGGGTGTTTCGTATGTTTGACATGTTTCGGTAGTTTGACATAATTCAGATGTTTTGTATTTTTGTATATTTCGGGTGTTTGACATGTTTCGGATGTGTCGTATGTTTGACATGTTACGGGTGTTTGACATGTTTCGGATGTTTCGAATGTTTGACATGTTTCGAGTGTTTCACATGTTTCAGATGTTTTGTATGTTTCACATGTTTCTGATGTCTCGTATGTTTGACATGTTTAGGTTGTTTAACATGTTTTGGATGTTTGAAATGTTTCGGAATTTTCGTATGTTTGACATGTTTCTGATGTTTCGTATGTTTGACATGTTTCGGGTGTTTGACATGTTTCGTATGTTTGACATGTTTCGTATGTTATACATGTTTCGGGTGTTTGACATGTTTTGAAAATTTTGTATGTTTCACATGTTTATGTTGTTTAACATGTTTCGGATGTTTGACTTGTTTCGGATGTTTCGTATGTTTGACATGTTTTGGGTGTTTGACATGTTTCGGATGTTTCGTATATTGACATGTTTCGGGTTTTTGACATGTTTCGAATGTTTCGTATACTTGACATGTTTCGGGTGTTTGACATGTTTCGGATGTTTCGTATGTTTGACATGTTTCGTATGACTGACATGTTTCGGGTGTTTGACATGTTTCGGATGTTTCGTATGTTTGACATGTTTCGTATGTTTGACAGGTTTCGGGTGTTTGACATGTTTTGGGTGTTTTACATGTTTCGGATGTTTCGTATGTTTGACATGTTTTAAGTGTTTTAGATGTTTGGGATGTTTCGTATGTTTGACATGTTTCGGGTGTTTGACATGTTTCAGATGTTTTGTATGTTTGACATATTTCAGGTGTTTGACATGTTTCGGATGTTTAACATGTTTCGGGTGTTTGACATGTTTTGGGTGTTTTACATGTTTCGGATGTTTCGTACGTTTGACATGTTTCGGATGTCTCGTATGTTTGACATGTTTAGGTTGTTTAACATGTTTCGGATGTTTGACATGTTTCGGAATTTTCGTATGTTTGACCTGTTTCTGATATTTCGTATGTTTGACATGTTTTGGGTGTTTGACATGTTTCGGATGTTTCCTATATTGACATGTTTCTGGTGTTTGACATGTTTCGAATGTTTCGTATGTTTGAAATGTTTCGTGTGTTCGACCTTTTTCGGATATTTCGTATGTTTGACATGTTTCGGGTGTTTGACCTGTTTCGGATGTTTCGTATGTTTGAATTTTTTTCGGGTGTTTGACATGTTTGGGATGTTTCGTATGTTTGTCATGTTTCGGATGTTTGACAACTTTCGGATGTTTCGTATGTTTGACATGTTTCGGGTGTTTGACATGTTTCGGACGTTTCGTATGTTTGACATATTTCGGGTGTTTGATATGTTTCAGATGTTTCGTATGTTTGACATGTTTCGGATGTTTGGTATGTTTGACATGTTTCGTATGTTTGACATGTTTCGGGTGATTGACATGTTTCGGGTGTTTGACATGTTTCGGATGTTTGAGATGTTTCGGGTGTTTGAGATGTTTCGGGTGTTTGACATGTTTCGAATGTTTCGTATGTTTGACATGTTTCTGATGTTTCGTATGTTTGACATGTTTTGGGTGTTTGACATGTTTCGGATGTTTCGTATGCTTGGCATGTTTCGGGTGTTTAACATGTTTCGGATGTTTCGTATGTTTGACATGTTTCGGATGTTTCGTATGTTTGACATGTTTCGGATGTTTGGTATGTTTGACATGTTTCGTGTGTTTGACATGTTTCGGATGTTTCGTATGTTTGACATCTTTCGTATGTTTGACATGTTTCGGGTGTTTGACATGTTTTGGTTGTTTTACATGTTTCAGATGTTTCGTATGTTTGACATGTTTTAAGTGTTTTACATGTTTGGGATGTTTCGTATGTTTGACATGTTTCGGTAGTTTGACATAATTCAGATGTTTTGTATTTTTGTAATGTTTCGGGTGTTTGACATGTTTCGGATGTGTCGTATGTTTGACATGTTACGGGTGTTTGACATGTTTCGGATGTTTCGTATGTTTGACATGTTTCGAGTGTTTCACATGTTTCAGATGTTTTGTATGTTTCACATGTTTCGGATGTCTCGTATGTTTGACAATTTAGGTTGTTTGACATGTTTCGGAATTTTCGTATGTTTGACATGTTTCTGATGTTACGTATGTTTGACATGTTTTGGGTGTTTGACATGTTTCGGATGTTTCCTATATTGACATGTTTCTGGTGTTTGACATGTTTCGAATGTTTCGTATGTTTGACATGTTTCGTGTGTTTGACATGTTTCGAATGTTTCGTATATTTAACGCGTTTCAGGTGTTTGACATGTTTCGAATGTTTCGTATGTTTGAAATAATTCATGTGTTCGACCTTTTTCGGATATTTCGTATGTTTGACATGTTTCGGGTGTTTGACCTGTTTCGGATGTTTCTTATGTTTGACTTTTTTCGGGTGTTTGACATGTTTGGGATGTTTCGTATGTTTGACATGTTTCGGATGTTTGACATCTTTCAGATGTTTCGTATGTTTGACATGTTTCGGGTGTTTGACATGTTTCGGATGTTTCGTATGTTTGACATATTTCGGGTGTTTGATATGTTTCAGATGTTTCGTATGTTTGACATGTTTCGGATGTTTGGTATGTTTGACATGATTTGTGTGTTTGACATGTTTCGGATGTTTCGTATGTTTGACATGTTTCGTATGTTTGACATGTTTCGGGTGTTTGACATGTTTTGGGTGTTTGATTTGTTTCGGATGTTTCGTATGTTTGACATGTTTTAAGTGTTTTACATGTTTGGGATGTTTCGTATGTTTAACTTGTTTCGGTAGTTTGACATAATTCAGATGTTTTGTATTTTTGACATGTTTCAAGTGTTTGACATGTTTCGGATGTTTCGTATGTTTGAGATGTTTCGGGTGTTTGACATGTTTTAATTATTTCGTATGTTTGACATGTTTCGGGTGTTTGACATGTTTCAGATTTTCGTATGTTTGACATGTTTCGAATGTTTCGTATGTTTGACATTCTTGGGTTGTTTGACATGTTTCGGATGTTTCGTATGTTTGACATGTTTCGGGTGTTTGATGTGTTTCGGATGTTTTGTATGTTTGACAAGTTTCGGATGTTTCGTATGTTTGACATGTTTCGGGTGTTTAACATGTTTCGGATGTTTCGTATGTTTGACATTTTTCGGGTGTTTGACATGTTTCGGATGTTTTGTATGTTTGACATGTTTCGGATGTTTCGTATGTTTGACATGTTTCGGGTATTTTACATGTTTCGTATGTTTGACATGTTTTAAGTGTTTGACATGTTTCGGATGTTTCGTATATTTGACATGTTTTTGGTGTTTGACATAATTAAGATGTTTTGTATGTTTGACATGTTTCGGGTGTTTGACATGTTTCAGATGTTTCGTATGTTTGACATGTTTCGGGTGTTTGACATGTTTTGCATGTTTCGTATGTTAGACATGTTTCGAATGTTTCGTATGTTTGACATGTTTCAGGTGTTTGACATGTTTCGAAAGTTTCGTATGTTTGACATGTTATGGATGTTTCGTATTTTGACATGTTTCGGGTGTTTAACATGTTTCAGATGTTTCGTATGTTTGACATGTTTCGGTCGTTTGACATGTTTCGGATGTTTCGTATGTTTGACATGTTTCGGATGTTTCGTATGTTTGACATGTTTCGGATGTTAAACATGTTTCAGATGTTTCGTATGTTTGACATATTTCGGGCGTTTGACATGTTTCGTATGTTTTGTATGTTTGACATGTTTCGGGTGTTTGACATGTTTCGGGTGTTTGACATGTTTCGAATGTTTCGTATGTTTGACATGTTTCGGGTGTTTGGCATGTTTCAGATGTTTCGTATGTTTGACATGTTTTTTATGTTTCGTATGTTTGACATGTTTTGGGTGTTTGACATGTTTCGGATGTTTCGTATGCTTGGCATGTTTCGGGTGTTTAACATGTTTCGGATGTTTCGTATGTTTGACATGTTTCGGATGTTTCGTATGTTTGACATGTTTCGGATGTTTGGTATGTTTGACATGTTTCGTGTGTTTGACATGTTTCGGATGTTTCGTATGTTTGACATCTTTCGTATGTTTGACATGTTTCGGGTGTTTGACATGTTTTGGGTGTTTCGTATGTTTGACATGTTTTAAGTGTTTTACATGTTTCGGATGTTTCGTATGTTTGACATGTTTTAAGTGTTTTACATGTTTGGGATGTTTCGTATGTTTGACATGTTTCGGTAGTTTGACATATTTCAGATGTTTTGTATTTTTGTAATGTTTCGGGTGTTTGACATGTTTCGGATGTGTCGTATTTTTGACATGTTACGGGTGTTTGACATGTTTCGGATGTTTCGTATGTTTGACATGTTTCGAGTGTTTCACATGTTTCAGATGTTTTGTATGTTTCACATGTTTCGGATGTCTCGTATGTTTGACATGTTAAGGTTGTTTAACATGTTTCGGATGTTTGACATGTTTCGGAATTTTCGTATGTTTGACATGTTTCTCATGTTTCCTATGTTTGACATGTTTTGGGTGTTTGACATGTTTCGGATGTTTCGTATATTGACATGTTTCTGGTGTTTGACATGTTTCGAATGTTTCGTATGTATGACATGTTTCGGGTGTTTGACATGTTTCGTATGTTTGACATGTTTCGTATGTTATACATGTTTCGGGTGTTTGACATGTTTTGGATATTTTGTATGTTTGACATGTTTAGGTTGTTTAACATTATTCGGATGTTTGACTTGTTTCGGATGTTTCGTATGTTTTACATGTTTCGGGTGTTTGACATGTTTCGGATGTTTCGTATATTGACATGTTTCGGGTGTTTGACATGTTTTGAATGTTTCGTATACTTGACATGTTTCGGGTGTTTGACATGTTTTGGATGTTTCGTATGTTTGACATGTTTCGTATGACTGACATGTTTCGGGTGTTTGACATGTTTCGGATGTTTCGTATGTTTGACATGTTTCGTATGTTTCACAGGTTTCGGGTGTTTGACATGTTTCGGGTGTTTCGTATGTTTGAGATGTTTCGGGTGTTTGAGATGTTTCGGGTTTGACATGTTTCGAATGTTTTGTATGTTTGACATGTTTCGGGTGTTTGACATGTTTCAGATGTTTTGTATGTTTGACATGTTTCGGATGTCTCGTATGTTTGACATGTTTAGATTGTTTAACATGTTTCGGATGTTTGACATGTTTCGGATGTTTCGTATGTTTAACATGTTTCGGGTGTTTGACAAGTTTCGGATGTTTCGTATGTTTGACATGTTTCGTATGACTGACATGTTTCGGGTGTTTGACATGTTTCGTATATTTCGTATGTTTGACAAGTTTCGGGTGTTTGGCATGTTTCAGGTGTTTGACATGTTTCGGATATTTCGTATGTTTGACATGATTCGTATGTTTGACATGTTTCAGGTGTTTGACATGTTTTAGATGTTTCGTATGTTTGATATGTTTCGGGTATTTTACATGTTTCGGATGTTTCGTATGTTTGACATGTTTGAAGTGTTTGACATGTTTCGGATGTTTCGTATGTTTAACATGTTTGGGTTGTTTGACATGTTTCGGATGTTTCGTATGTTTGACATGTTAGGGTTGTTTGACATGTTTCGGATGTTTCGTATGTTTGACATGTTTCGGGTATTTGACATGTTTCGGATGTTTCGGATGTTTGACATGTTTGGGGTGTTTGACATGTTTCGGATGTTTCGTATGTTTGACATGTTTGGGTTGTTTGACATGTTTCGGATGTTTCGTATGTTTGACATGTTTGGGTTGTTTGACATGTTTCGGATGTTTCGTATAATTGACATGTTTCGGGTGTTTAACATGTTTCGGATGTTTTGTATGTTTAACAAGTTTCGGATGTTTCGTATGTTTAACATGTTTCGGGTGTTTGACATGTTTCTGATGTTTTGTATGTTTGACATTTTTCGGGTGTTTGACATGTTTCGGATGTTTTGTATGTTTGACATGTTTCGGATGTTTGACATGTTTCTGGTATTTTACATGTTTCGGGTGTTTGACATGTTTCGGATGTTTCGTATGTTTAACAAGTTTCGGGTGTTTGACATGTTTTGCATGTTTCGTATGTTTGACTTGTTTCGTGTGTTCGACCTTTTTCGGATATTTCGTATGTTTGACATGTTTCGGGTGTTTGACATGTTTCGTATGTTTGACATGTTTCGGGTGTTTGACATGTTTTGGGTGTTTTACATGTTTCGGATGTTTCGTATGTTTGACATGTTTTAAGTGTTTTACATGTTTGGGATGTTTCGTATGTTTGACATGTTTCGTATGTTTGAAATGTTTCGTATGTTTTACATGTTTCGGGTGTTTGACATGTTTTGGATATTTTGTATGTTTGACATGTTTCGGGTGTTTGACATGTTTCTGGTGTTTGACATGTTTCGGGTATTTGACATGTTTCGGATGTTTCGTATGTTTGACATGTTTGGGGTGTTTGACATGTTTCACATGTTTCGTATGTTTGACATGTTTCGGGTATTTGACATGTTTCGGATGTTTCGTATGTTTGACATGTTTGGGGTGTTTGACATGTTTCGGATGTTTCGTATGTTTCACATGTTTGGGTTGTTTGACATGTTTCGGATGTTTCGTATGTTTGACATGTTTGGGTTGTTTGACATGTTTCGGATGTTTCGTATGTTTGACATGTTTGGGGTGTTAGACATGTTTCGGGTATTTTACATGTTTCGGGTGTTTGACATCTTTCGGATGTTTCGTATGTTTGACATGTTTTAAGTTTTTGGCATGTTTCGGATGTTTCGTATGTTTGACATGTTTCGGGTGTTTGACATGTTTCGGATGTTTCGTATGTTTGATATGTTCCGTATGTTTGACATGTTTCGGGTGTTTGCAATGTTTTGGGTGTTTTACATGTTTCGGATGTTTCGTATGTTTGACATGTTTTAAGTGTTTTACATGTTTGGGATGTTTCGTATGTTTGACATGTTTCGGTAGTTTGACATAATTCAGATGTTTTGTATTTTTGACATGTTTCGGGTGTTTGACATGTTTCGGATGTGTCGTATGTTTGACATGTTACGGGTGTTTGACATGTTTCGGATGTTTCGTATGTTTGACATGTTTCGGGTGTTTCACATGTTACAGATGTTTTGTATGTTTGACATGATTCGAATGTCTCGTATGTTTGAAATGTTTAGGTTGTTTAACATGTTTCGGATGTTTCACATGTTTCGGAATTTTCGTATGTTTGAAACTTTTCGAGTGTTTGACATGTTTCGGATGTTTCGTATATTGACATGTTTCTGGTGTTTGACATGTTTCGAAATTTTCGTATGTTTGACATGTTTCGGGTGTTTGACATGTTTCGTATGTTTGACATGTTTCGTATGTTATACATGTTTCGGGTGTTTGACATGTTTTGGATATTTGTATGTTTGACATGTTTCGGGTGTTTGACATGTTTCTGTTGTTTGACATGTTTCGGATGTTTCGTATGTTTGATATGTTTCGGTTGTTTGACATCTTTCGGATGTTTCGGATGTTTGACATATTTCGTGTGTTTGACATGTTTCAGATGTTTTGTATGTTTGACATGTTTCGGATGTCTCGTATGTTTGACATGTTTCGGATGTTTCCTATGTTTGACATGTTTCAGATGTTTTGTATATAGACATGTTTCGAGTGTTTGACATGTTTCGATGTTTTGTATGTTTTACATGTTTAGGTTGTTTAACATGTTTTGGATGTTTGACATGTTTCGGATGTTTCGTATGTTTGACATGTTTCGGGTGTTTGACATGTTTCAGATGTTTCGTATATAGACATGTTTCGGGTGTTTGACATGTTTCGGATGATTTGTATGTTTGACATGTTTGGGTGTTTGACATGTTTCGGATGTTTCGTATGTTTGACATGTTTGGGTTGTTTGACATGTTTGGGTTGTTTGACATGTTTCGGATGTTTCGTATATTTGACATGTTTGGGTTGTTTGACATGTTTCGGATGTTTCGCATGTTTGACATGTTTCGGGTATTTGACATGTTTCGGATGTTTCGTATGTTTGACATGTTTGGGTTGTTTGACATGTTTCGGATGTTTCGTATGTTTGACATGTTTAGGTTGTTTGACATGTTTCGGATGTTTCGTATGTTTGACATGTTTCGGGTGTTTCGTATGTTTGACATGTTTCGGGTGTTTGACATGTTTCGGATGTTTTGTATGTTTGACATGTTCCGGATGTTTGACATGTTCGTGTATTTTTCATGTTTCGGGTGTTTGACATGTTTCGGATGTTTCGTATGTTTGACATGTTTTAAGTTTTTGGCATGTTTCGGATGTTTCGAATGTTTGACATGTTTCGTATGACTGACATGTTTCGGGTGTTTGACATGTTTCGTATATTTCGTATGTTTGACAAGTTTCGGGTGTTTGGCATGTTTCAGGTGTTTGACATGTTTCGGATATTTCGTATGTTTGACATGATTCGTATGTTTGACATGTTTCAGGTGTTTGACATGTTTTAGATGTTTCGTATGTTTGATATGTTTCGGTTGTTGATATGTTTCGGATAATTCGTATGTTTGACATGTTTCGGGTATTTGACATGTTTCGGATGTTTCGTATGTTTGGGGTGTTTGACATGTTTCGGATGTTTTCGTATGTTTAACATGTTTGGGTTGTTTGACATGTTTCGGATGTTTCGTATGTTTGACATGTTAGGGTTGTTTGACATGTTTCGGATGTTTCGTATGTTTGACATGTTTCGGGTATTTGACATGTTTCGGATGTTTCGGATGTTTGACATGTTTGGGGTGTTTGACATGTTTCGGATGTTTCGTATGTTTGACATGTTTGGGTTGTTTGACATGTTTCGGATGTTTCGTATGTTTGACATGTTTGGGTTGTTTGACATGTTTCGGATGTTTCGTATAATTGACATGTTTCGGGTGTTTAACATGTTTCGAATGTTTTGTATGTTTAACAAGTTTCGGATGTTTCGTATGTTTAACATGTTTCGGGTGTTTGACATGTTTCTGATGTTTTGTATGTTTGACATTTTTCGGGTGTTTGACATGTTTCGGATGTTTTGTATGTTTGACATGTTTCGGATGTTTGACATGTTTCTGGTATTTTACATGTTTCGGGTGTTTGACATGTTTCGGATGTTTCGTATGTTTAACATGTTTCGGGTGTTTGACATGTTTTGCATGTTTCGTATGTTTGACTTGTTTCGTGTGTTCGACCTTTTTCGGATATTTCGTATGTTTGACATGTTTCGGGTGTTTGACATGTTTCGTATGTTTGACATGTTTCGGGTGTTTGACATGTTTTGGGTGTTTTACATGTTTCGGATGTTTCGTATGTTTGACATGTTTTAAGTGTTTTACATGTTTGGGATGTTTCGTATGTTTGACATGTTTCGTATGTTTGAATGTTTCGTATGTTATACATGTTTCGGGTGTTTGACATGTTTTGGATATTTTGTATGTTTGACATGTTTCGGGTGTTTGACATGTTTCTGGTGTTTGACATGTTTCACATGTTTCGTATGTTTGACATGTTTCGGGTATTTGACATGTTTCGGATGTTTCGTATGTTTGACATGTTTGGGGTGTTTGACATGTTTCGGATGTTTCGTATGTTTGACATGTTTGGGTTGTTTGACATGTTTCGGATGTTCGTATGTTTGACATGTTTGGGTTGTTTGACATGTTTCGGATGTTTCGTATGTTTGACATGTTTTCTGGTATTTGACATGTTTCGGATGTTTCGTATGTTTGACATGTTTGGGGTGTTAGACATGTTTCGGGTATTTTACATGTTTCGGGTGTTTGACATCTTTCGGATGTTTCGTATGTTTGACATGTTTTAAGTTTTTGGCATGTTTCGGATGTTTCGTATGTTTGACATGTTTCGGGTGTTTGACATGTTTCGGATGTTTCGTATGTTTGACATGTTCCGTATGTTTGACATGTTTCGGGTGTTTGCAATGTTTTGGGTGTTTTACATGTCTTGGATGTTTCGTATGTTTGACATGTTTTAAGTGTTTTACATGTTTGGGATGTTTCGTATGTTTGACATGTTTCGGTAGTTTGACATAATTCAAATGTTTTGTATTTTTGACATGTTTCGGGTGTTT
The DNA here is from genome assembly GCA_036873155.1 of Biomphalaria sudanica. NCBI lineage: Eukaryota > Metazoa > Mollusca > Gastropoda > Planorbidae > Biomphalaria > Biomphalaria sudanica. Next base: position 677,726 of record JAZGLO010000194.1, on the reverse strand, counting down.
CACATGTTTCGGATGTGTCCGTATGTTTGACATGTTACGGGTGTTTGACATGTTTCGGATGTTTCGTATGTTTGACATGTTTCGGGTGTTTCACATGTTACAGATGTTTTGTATGTTTGACATGATTCGAATGTCTCGTATGTTTGAAATGTTTAGGTTGTTTAACATGTTTCGGATGTTTGACATGTTTCGGAATTTTCGTATGTTTAAAACTTTTCGAGTGTTTGACATGTTTCGGATGTTTCGTATATTGACATGTTTCTGGTGTTTGACATGTTTCGAAATTTTCGTATGTTTGACATGTTTCGGGTGTTTGACATGTTTCGTATGTTTGACATGTTTCGTATGTTATACATGTTTCGGGTGTTTGACATGTTTTGGATATTTTGTATGTTTGACATGTTTCGGGTGTTTGACATGTTTCTGTTGTTTGACATGTTTCGGATGTTTCGTATGTTTGATATGTTTCGGTTGTTTGATATGTTTCGGATGTTGAGTATGTTTGACATGTTTCGGGTATTTGACATCTTTCGGATGTTTCGTATGTTTGACATATTTCGTGTGTTTGACATGTTTCAGATGTTTTGTATGTTTGACATGTTTCGGATGTCTCGTATGTTTGACATGTTTCGGATGTTTCCTATGTTTGACATGTTTCAGATGTTTTGTATATAGACATGTTTCGGGTGTTTGACATGTTTCGGATGTTTTGTATGTTTTAGTTTTACATGTTTAGGTTGTTTAACATGTTTTGGGTGTTTGACATGTTTCGGATGTTTCGTATGTTTGACATGTTTCGGGTGTTTGACATGTTTCAGATGTTTCGTATATAGACATGTTTCGGGTGTTTGACATGTTTCGGATGATTTGTATGTTTGACATGTTTGGGGTGTTTGACATGTTTCGGATGTTTCGTATGTTTGACATGTTTGGGTTGTTTGACATGTTTGGGTTGTTTGACATGTTTCGGATGTTTCGTATATTTGACATGTTTGGTTGTTTGACATGTTTCGGATGTTTCGTATGTTTGACATGTTTCGGGTATTTGACATGTTTCGGATGTTTCGTATGTTTGACATGTTTGGGGTGTTTGACATGTTTCGGATGTTTCGTATGTTTGACATGTTTGGGTTGTTTGACATGTTTCGGATGTTTCGTATGTTTGACATGTTTAGGTTGTTTGACATGTTTCGGATGTTTCGTATGTTTGACATGTTTCGGGTGTTTCGTATGTTTGACATGTTTCGGATGTTTGACATGTTTCGTGTATTTTTTCATGTTTCGGGTGTTTGACATGTTTCGGATGTTTCGTATGTTTGACATGTTTTAAGTTTTTGGCATGTTTCGGATGTTTCGTATGTTTGACATGTTTCGGGTGTTTGACATGTTTCGGATGTTTCGTATGTTTGACATGTTTCGTATGTTTGACATGTTGCGGGTGTTTGACATGTTTGGGTGTTTTACATGTTTCGGATGTTTCGTATGTTTGACATGTTTTAAGTGTTTTACATGTTTGGGATGTTTTGTATGTTTGACATGTTTCGGTAGTTAGACATAATTCAGAAGTTTTGTATTTTTGAAATGTTTCGGGTGTTTGACATGTTTCGTATGTTTAACATGTTTCGGGTGTTTGACATGTTTTGGGTGTTTTACATGTTTCGGATGTTTCGTATGTTTGACATGTTTTAAGTGTTTTACATGTTTGGGATGTTTCGTATGTTTGACATGTTTCGGTAGTTTGACATAATTCAGATGTTTTGTATTTTTGACATGTTTCGGGTGTTTGACATGTTTCGGATGTGTCGTATGTTTGACATGTTTCGGATGTATTTAGTATGTTTGACATCTTTCGTATGTTTGACATGTTTCGGGTGTTTGACATGTTTTGGGTGTTTTACATGTTTCGGATGTTTCGTATGTTTGACATGTTTCGGATGTTTCGTATGTTTCACATGTTTGGGTTGTTTGACATGTTTCGGATGTTTCGTATGTTTGACATGTTTGGGTTGTTTGACATGTTTCGGATGTTTCGTATGTTTGACATGTTTGGGGTGTTAGACATGTTTCGGGTATTTTACATGTTTCGGGTGTTTGACATCTTTCGGATGTTTCGTATGTTTGACATGTTTTAAGTTTTTGGCATGTTTCGGATGTTTCGTATGTTTGACATGTTTCGGGGTGTTTGACATGTTTCGGATGTTTCGTATGTTTGATATGTTCCGTATGTTTGACATGTTTCGGGTGTTTGCAATGTTTTGGGTGTTTTACATGTTTCGGATGTTTCGTATGTTTGACTTGTTTTAAGTGTTTTACATGTTTGGGATGTTTCGTATGTTTGACATGTTTCGGTAGTTTGACATAATTCAGATGTTTTGTATTTTTGACATGTTTCGGGTGTTTGACATGTTTCGGATGTGTCGTATGTTTGACATGTTACGGGTGTTTGACATGTTTCGGATGTTTCGTATGTTTGACATGTTTCGGGTGTTTCACATGTTACAGATGTTTTGTATGTTTGACATGATTCGAATGTCTCGTATGTTTGAAATGTTTAGGTTGTTTAACATGTTTCGGATGTTTCACATGTTTCGGAATTTTCGTATGTTTGAAACTTTTCGAGTGTTTGACATGTTTCGGATGTTTCGTATATTGACATGTTTCTGGTGTTGACATGTTTCGAAATTTTCGTATGTTTGACATGTTTCGGGTGTTTGACATGTTTCGTATGTTTGACATGTTTCGTATGTTATACATGTTTCGGGTGTTTGACATGTTTTGGATATTTTGTATGTTTGACATGTTTCGGGTGTTTGACATGTTTCTGTTGTTTGACATGTTTCGGATGTTTCGTATGTTTGATATGTTTCGGTTGTTTGACATCTTTCGGATGTTTCGGATGTTTGACATATTTCGTGTGTTTGACATGTTTCAGATGTTTTGTATGTTTGACATGTTTCGGATGTCTCGTATGTTTGACATGTTTCGGATGTTTCCTATGTTTGACATGTTTCAGATGTTTTGTATATAGACATGTTTCGAGTGTTTGACATGTTTCGGATGTTTTGTATGTTTTACATGTTTAGGTTGTTTAACATGTTTTTGGATGTTTGACATGTTTCGGATGTTTCGTATGTTTGACATGTTTCGGGTGTTTGACATGTTTCAGATGTTTCGTATATAGACATGTTTCGGGTGTTTGACATGTTTCGGATGATTTGTATGTTTGACATGTTTGGGGTGTTTGACATGTTTCGGATGTTTCGTATGTTTGACATGTTTGGGTTGTTTGACATGTTTGGGTTGTTTGACATGTTTCGGATGTTTCGTATATTTGACATGTTTGGGTTGTTTGACATGTTTCGGATGTTTCGCATGTTTGACATGTTTCGGGTATTTGACATGTTTCGGATGTTTCGTATGTTTGACATGTTTGGGTTGTTTGACATGTTTCGGATGTTTCGTATGTTTGACATGTTTAGGTTGTTTGACATGTTTCGGATGTTTCGTATGTTTGACATGTTTCGGGTGTTTCGTATGTTTGACATGTTTCGGGTGTTTGACATGTTTCGGATGTTTTGTATGTTTGACATGTTCCGGATGTTTGACATGTTTCGTGTATTTTTCATGTTTCGGGTGTTTGACATGTTTCGGATGTTTCGTATGTTTGACATGTTTTAAGTTTTTGGCATGTTTCGGATGTTTCGAATGTTTGACATGTTTCGTATGACTGACATGTTTCGGGTGTTTGACATGTTTCGTATATTTCGTATGTTTGACAAGTTTCGGGTGTTTGGCATGTTTCAGGTGTTTGACATGTTTCGGATATTTCGTATGTTTGACATGATTCGTATGTTTGACATGTTTCAGGTGTTTGACATGTTTTAGATGTTTCGTATGTTTGATATGTTTCGGTTGTTGATATGTTTCGGATAATTCGTATGTTTGACATGTTTCGGGTATTTGACATGTTTCGGATGTTTCGTATGTTTGGGGTGTTTGACATGTTTCGGATGTTTCGTATGTTTAACATGTTTGGGTTGTTTGACATGTTTCGGATGTTTCGTATGTTTGACATGTTAGGGTTGTTTGACATGTTTCGGATGTTTCGTATGTTTGACATGTTTCGGGTATTTGACATGTTTCGGATGTTTCGGATGTTTGACATGTTTGGGGTGTTTGACATGTTTCGGATGTTTCGTATGTTTGACATGTTTGGGTTGTTTGACATGTTTCGGATGTTTCGTATGTTTGACATGTTTGGGTTGTTTGACATGTTTCGGATGTTTCGTATAATTGACATGTTTCGGGTGTTTAACATGTTTCGAATGTTTTGTATGTTTAACAAGTTTCGGATGTTTCGTATGTTTAACATGTTTCGGGTGTTTGACATGTTTCTGATGTTTTGTATGTTTGACATTTTTCGGGTGTTTGACATGTTTCGGATGTTTTGTATGTTTGACATGTTTCGGATGTTTGACATGTTTCTGGTATTTTACATGTTTCGGGTGTTTGACATGTTTCGGATGTTTCGTATGTTTAACATGTTTCGGGTGTTTGACATGTTTTGCATGTTTCGTATGTTTGACTTGTTTCGTGTGTTCGACCTTTTTCGGATATTTCGTATGTTTGACATGTTTCGGGTGTTTGACATGTTTCGTATGTTTGACATGTTTCGGGTGTTTGACATGTTTTGGGTGTTTTACATGTTTCGGATGTTTCGTATGTTTGACATGTTTTAAGTGTTTTACATGTTTGGGATGTTTCGTATGTTTGACATGTTTCGTATGTTTGAATGTTTCGTATGTTTACATGTTTCGGGTGTTTGACATGTTTTGGATATTTTGTATGTTTGACATGTTTCGGGTGTTTGACATGTTTCTGGTGTTTGACATGTTTCACATGTTTCGTATGTTTGACATGTTTCGGGTATTTGACATGTTTCGGATGTTTCGTATGTTTGACATGTTTGGGGTGTTTGACATGTTTCGGATGTTTCGTATGTTTGACATGTTTGGGAATTTTGACATGTTTCGGATGTTTCGTATGTTTGACATGTTTGGGTTGTTTGACATGTTTCGGATGTTTCGTATGTTTGACATGTTTCTGGTATTTGACATGTTTCGGATGTTTCGTATGTTTGACATGTTTGGGGTGTTAGACATGTTTCGGGTATTTTACATGTTTCGGGTGTTTGACATCTTTCGGATGTTTCGTATGTTTGACATGTTTTAAGTTTTTTGGCATGTTTCGGATGTTTCGTATGTTTGACATGTTTCGGGTGTTTGACATGTTTCGGATGTTTCGTATGTTTGACATGTTCCGTATGTTTGACATGTTTCGGGTGTTTGCAATGTTTTGGGTGTTTTACATGTCTTGGATGTTTCGTATGTTTGACATGTTTTAAGTGTTTTACATGTTTGGGATGTTTCGTATGTTTGACATGTTTCGGTAGTTTGACATAATTCAAATGTTTTGTATTTTTGACATGTTTCGGGTGTTTCACATGTTTCGGATGTGTCGTATGTTTGACATGTTACGGGTGTTTGACATGTTTCGGATGTTTCGTATGTTTGACATGTTTCGGGTGTTTCACATGTTACAGATGTTTTGTATGTTTGACATGATTCGAATGTCTCGTATGTTTGAAATGTTTAGGTTGTTTAACATGTTTCGGATGTTTGACATGTTTCGGAATTTTCGTATGTTTAAAACTTTTCGAGTGTTTGACATGTTTCGGATGTTTCGTATATTGACATGTTTCTGGTGTTTGACATGTTTCGAAATTTTCGTATGTTTGACATGTTTCGGGTGTTTGACATGTTTCGTATGTTTGACATGTTTCGTATGTTATACATGTTTCGGGTGTTTGACATGTTTTGGATATTTTGTATGTTTGACATGTTTCGGGTGTTTGACATGTTTCTGTTGTTTGACATGTTTCGGATGTTTCGTATGTTTGATATGTTTCGGTTGTTTGATATGTTTCGGATGTTGAGTATGTTTGACATGTTTCGGGTATTTGACATCTTTCGGATGTTTCGTATGTTTGACATATTTCGTGTGTTTGACATGTTTCAGATGTTTTGTATGTTTGACATGTTTCGGATGTCTCGTATGTTTGACATGTTTCGGATGTTTCCTATGTTTGACATGTTTCAGATGTTTTGTATATAGACATGTTTCGGGTGTTTGACATGTTTCGGATGTTTTGTATGTTTTAGTTTTACATGTTTAGGTTGTTTAAACATGTTTTGGGTGTTTGACATGTTTCGGATGTTTCGTATGTTTGACATGTTTCGGGTGTTTGACATGTTTCAGATGTTTCGTATATAGACATGTTTCGGGTGTTTGACATGTTTCGGATGATTTGTATGTTTGACATGTTTGGGGTGTTTGACATGATTCGGATGTTTCGTATGTTTGACATGTTTGGGTTGTTTGACATGTTTGGGTTGTTTGACATGTTTCGGATGTTTCGTATATTTGACATGTTTGGGTTGTTTGACATGTTTCGGATGTTTCGTATGTTTGACATGTTTCGGGTATTTGACATGTTTCGGATGTTTCGTATGTTTGACATGTTTGGGGTGTTTGACATGTTCGGATGTTTCGTATGTTTGACATGTTTGGGTTGTTTGACATGTTTCGGATGTTTCGTATGTTTGACATGTTTAGGTTGTTTGACATGTTTCGGATGTTTCGTATGTTTGACATGTTTCGGGTGTTTCGTATGTTTGACATGTTTCGGATGTTTGACATGTTTCGTGTATTTTTCATGTTTCGGGTGTTTGACATGTTTCGGATGTTTCGTATGTTTGACATGTTTTAAGTTTTTGGCATTTTTCGGATGTTTCGTATGTTTGACATGTTTCGGGTGTTTGACATGTTTCGGATGTTTCGTATGTTTGACATGTTTCGTATGTTTGACATGTTGCGGGTGTTTGACATGTTTTGGGTGTTTTACATGTTTCGGATGTTTCGTATGTTTGACATGTTTTAAGTGTTTTACATGTTTGGGATGTTTTGTATGTTTGACATGTTTCGGTAGTTTGACATAATTCAGATGTTTTGTATTTTTGAAATGTTTCGGGTGTTTGACATGTTTCGTATGTTTAACATGTTTCGGGTGTTTGACATGTTTTGGGTGTTATACATGTTTCGGATGTTTCGTATGTTTGACATGTTTTAAGTGTTTTTACATGTTTGGGATGTTTCGTATGTTTGACATGTTTCGGTAGTTTGACATAATTCAGATGTTTTGTATTTTTGACATGTTTCGGGTGTTTGACATGTTTCGGATGTGTCGTATGTTTGACATGTTTCGGATGTATTTAGTATGTTTGACATCTTTCGTATGTTTGACATGTTTCGGGTGTTTGACATGTTTTGGGTGTTTTACATGTTTCGGATGTTTCGTATGTTTGACATGTTTTAAGTGTTTTACATGTTTGGGATGTTTCGTATGTTTGACATGTTTCGGTAGTTTGACATATTTCAGATGTTTTGTATTTTTGTAATGTTTCGGGTGTTTGACATGTTTCGGATGTTTCGTATGTTTGACATGTTTCGGGTATTTGACATGTTTCGGATGTTTCGTATGTTTGACATGTTTGGGGTGTTTGACATGTTTCGGATGTTTCGTATGTTTGACATGTTTGGGTTGTTTGACATGTTTCGGATGTTTCGTATGTTTGACATGTTTAGGTTGTTTGACATGTTTCGGATGTTTCGTATGTTTGACATGTTTTCGGGTGTTTCGTATGTTTGACATTGTTCGGATGTTTGACATGTTTCGTGTATTTTTCATGTTTCGGGTGTTTGACATGTTTTCGGATGTTTCGTATGTTTGACATGTTTTAAGTTTTTGGCATTTTTCGGATGTTTCGTATGTTTGACATGTTTCGGGTGTTTGACATGTTTCGGATGTTTCGTATGTTTGACATGTTTCGTATGTTTGACATGTTGCGGGTGTTTGACATGTTTTGGGTGTTTTACATGTTTCGGATGTTTCGTATGTTTGACATGTTTTAAGTGTTTTACATGTTTGGGATGTTTTGTATGTTTGACATGTTTCGGTAGTTTGACATAATTCAGATGTTTTGTATTTTGAAATGTTTCGGGTGTTTGACATGTTTCGTATGTTTAACATGTTTCGGGTGTTTGACATGTTTTGGGTGTTTTACATGTTTCGGATGTTTCGTATGTTTGACATGTTTTAAGTGTTTTACATGTTTGGGATGTTTCGTATGTTTGACATGTTTCGGTAGTTTGACATAATTCAGATGTTTGTATTTTTGACATGTTTCGGGTGTTTGACATGTTTCGGATGTGTCGTATGTTTGACATGTTTCTGGTATTTGACATGTTTCGGATGTTTCGTATGTTTGACATGTTTGGGGTGTTAGACATGTTTCGGGTATTTTACATGTTTCGGGTGTTTGACATCTTTCGGATGTTTCGTATGTTTGACATGTTTTAAGTTTTTGGCATGTTTCGGATGTTTCGTATGTTTGACATGTTTCGGGTGTTTGACATGTTTCGGATGTTTCGTATGTTTGACATGTTCCGTATGTTTGACATGTTTCGGGTGTTTGCAATGTTTTGGGTGTTTTACATGTCTTGGATGTTTCGTATGTTTGACATGTTTTAAGTGTTTTACATGTTTGGGATGTTTCGTATGTTTGACATGTTTCGGTAGTTTGACATAATTCAAATGTTTTGTATTTTTGACATGTTTCGGGTGTTTCACATGTTTCGGATGTGTCGTATGTTTGACATGTTACGGGTGTTTGACATGTTTCGGATGTTTCGTATGTTTGACATGTTTCGGGTGTTTCACATGTTACAGATGTTTTGTATGTTTGACATGATTCGAATGTCTCGTATGTTTGAAATGTTTAGGTTGTTTAACATGTTTCGGATGTTTGACATGTTTCGGAATTTTCGTATGTTTAAAACTTTTCGAGTGTTTGACATGTTTCGGATGTTTCGTATATTGACATGTTTCTGGTGTTTGACATGTTTCGAAATTTTCGTATGTTTGACATGTTTCGGGTGTTTGACATGTTTCGTATGTTTGACATGTTTCGTATGTTATACATGTTTCGGGTGTTTGACATGTTTTGGATATTTTGTATGTTTGACATGTTTCGGGTGTTTGACATGTTTCTGTTGTTTGACATGTTTCGGATGTTTCGTATGTTTGATATGTTTCGGTTGTTTGATATGTTTCGGATGTTGAGTATGTTTGACATGTTTCGGGTATTTGACATCTTTCGGATGTTTCGTATGTTTGACATATTTCGTGTGTTTGACATGTTTCAGATGTTTTGTATGTTTGACATGTTTCGGATGTCTCGTATGTTTGACATGTTTCGGATGTTTCCTATGTTTGACATGTTTCAGATGTTTTGTATATAGACATGTTTCGGGTGTTTGACATGTTTCGGATGTTTTGTATGTTTTAGTTTTACATGTTTAGGTTGTTTAACATGTTTTGGGTGTTTGACATGTTCGGATGTTTCGTATGTTTGACATGTTTCGGGTGTTTGACATGTTTCAGATGTTTCGTATATAGACATGTTTCGGGTGTTTGACATGTTTCGGATGATTTGTATGTTTGACATGTTTGGGGTGTTTGACATGTTTCGGATGTTCGTATGTTTGACATGTTTGGGTTGTTTGACATGTTTGGGTTGTTTGACATGTTTCGGATGTTTCGTATATTTGACATGTTTTGGGTTGTTTGACATGTTTCGGATGTTTCGTATGTTTGACATGTTTCGGGTATTTGACATGTTTCGGATGTTTCGTATGTTTGACATGTTTGGGGTGTTTGACATGTTTCGGATGTTTCGTATGTTTGACATGTTTGGGTTGTTTGACATGTTTCGGATGTTTCGTATGTTTGACATGTTTAGGTTGTTTGACATGTTTCGGATGTTTCGTATGTTTGACATGTTTCGGGTGTTTCGTATGTTTGACATGTTTCGGATGTTTGACATGTTTCGTGTATTTTTCATGTTTCGGGTGTTTGACATGTTTCGGATGTTTCGTATGTTTGACATGTTTTAAGTTTTGGCATGTTTCGGATGTTTCGTATGTTTGACATGTTTCGGGTGTTTGACATGTTTCGGATGTTTCGTATGTTTGACATGTTTCGTATGTTTGACATGTTGCGGGTGTTTGACATGTTTTGGGTGTTTTACATGTTTCGGATGTTTCGTATGTTTGACATGTTTTAAGTGTTTTACATGTTGGGATGTTTTGTATGTTTGACATGTTTCGGTAGTTAGACATAATTCAGAAGTTTTGTATTTTTGAAATGTTTCGGGTGTTTGACATGTTTCGTATGTTTAACATGTTTCGGGTGTTGACATGTTTTGGGTGTTTTACATGTTTCGGATGTTTCGTATGTTTGACATGTTTTAAGTGTTTTACATGTTTGGGATGTTTCGTATGTTTGACATGTTTCGGTAGTTTGACATAATTCAGATGTTTTTGTATTTTTTGACATGTTTCGGGTGTTTGACATGTTTCGGATGTGTCGTATGTTTGACATGTTTCGGATGTATTTAGTATGTTTGACATCTTTCGTATGTTTGACATGTTTAGGGTGTTTGACATGTTTTGGGTGTTTTACATGTTTCGGATGTTTCGTATGTTTGACATGTTTCGGATGTTTCGTATGTTTCACATGTTTGGGTTGTTTGACATGTTTCGGATGTTTCGTATGTTTTGACATGTTTGGGTTGTTTGACATGTTTCGGATGTTTCGTATGTTTGACATGTTTGGGGTGTTAGACATGTTTCGGGTATTTTACATGTTTCGGGTGTTTGACATCTTTCGGATGTTTCGTATGTTTGACATGTTTTAAGTTTTTGGCATGTTTCGGATGTTTCGTATGTTGACATGTTTCGGGTGTTTGACATGTTTCGGATGTTTCGTATGTTTGATATGTTCCGTATGTTTGACATGTTTCGGGTGTTTGCAATGTTTTGGGTGTTTTACATGTTTCGGATGTTTCGTATGTTTGACATGTTTTAAGTGTTTTACATGTTTGGGATGTTTCGTATGTTTGACATGTTTCGGTAGTTTGACATAATTCAGATGTTTTGTATTTTTGACATGTTTCGGGTGTTTGACATGTTTCGGATGTGTCGTATGTTTGACATGTTACGGGTGTTTGACATGTTTCGGATGTTTCGTATGTTTGACATGTTTCGGGTGTTTCACATGTTACAGATGTTTTGTATGTTTGACATGATTCGAATGTCTCGTATGTTTGAAATGTTTAGGTTGTTTAACATGTTTCGGATGTTTCACATGTTTCGGAATTTTCGTATGTTTGAAACTTTTCGAGTGTTTGACATGTTTCGGATGTTTCGTATATTGACTTGTTTCTGGTGTTTGACATGTTCGAAATTTTCGTATGTTTGACATGTTTCGGGTGTTTGACATGTTTCGTATGTTTGACATGTTTCGTATGTTATACATGTTTCGGGTGTTTGACATGTTTTGGATATTTTGTATGTTTGACATGTTTCGGGTGTTTGACATGTTTCTGTTGTTTGACATGTTTCGGATGTTTCGTATGTTTGATATGTTTCGGTTGTTTGACATCTTTCGGATGTTTCGGATGTTTGACATATTTCGTGTGTTTGACATGTTTCAGATGTTTTGTATGTTTGACATGTTTCGGATGTCTCGTATGTTTGACATGTTTCGGATGTTTCCTATGTTTGACATGTTTCAGATGTTTTGTATATAGACATGTTTCGAGTGTTTGACATGTTTCGGATGTTTTGTATGTTTTACATGTTTAGGTTGTTTAACATGTTTTGGATGTTTGACATGTTTCGGATGTTTCGTATGTTTGACATGTTTCGGGTGTTTGACATGTTTCAGATGTTTCGTATATAGACATGTTTCGGGTGTTTGACATGTTTCGGATGATTTGTATGTTTGACATGTTTGGGGTGTTTGACATGTTTCGGATGTTTCGTATGTTTGACATGTTTGGGTTGTTTGACATGTTTGGGTTGTTTGACATGTTTCGGATGTTTCGTATATTTGACATGTTTGGGTTGTTTGACATGTTTCGGATGTTTCGCATGTTTGACATGTTTCGGGTATTTGACATGTTTCGGATGTTTCGTATGTTTGACATGTTTGGGTTGTTTGACATGTTTCGGATGTTTCGTATGTTTGACATGTTTAGGTTGTTTGACATGTTTCGGATGTTTCGTATGTTTGACATGTTTCGGGTGTTTCGTATGTTTGACATGTTCGGGTGTTTGACATGTTTCGGATGTTTTGTATGTTTGACATGTTCCGGATGTTTGACATGTTTCGTGTATTTTTCATGTTTCGGGTGTTTGACATGTTTCGGATGTTTCGTATGTTTGACATGTTTTAAGTTTTTGGCATGTTTCGGATGTTTCGAATGTTTGACATGTTTCGTATGACTGACATGTTTCGGGTGTTTGACATGTTTCGTATATTTCGTATGTTTGACAAGTTTCGGGTGTTTGGCATGTTTCAGGTGTTTGACATGTTTCGGATATTTCGTATGTTTGACATGATTCGTATGTTTGACATGTTTCAGGTGTTTGACATGTTTTAGATGTTTCGTATGTTTGATATGTTTCGGTTGTTGATATGTTTCGGATAATTCGTATGTTTGACATGTTTCGGGTATTTGACATGTTTCGGATGTTTCGTATGTTTGGGGTGTTTGACATGTTTCGGATGTTTCGTATGTTTAACATGTTTGGGTTGTTTGACATGTTTCGGATGTTTCGTATGTTTGACATGTTAGGGTTGTTTGACATGTTTCGGATGTTTCGTATGTTTGACATGTTTCGGGTATTTGACATGTTTCGGATGTTTCGGATGTTTGACATGTTTGGGGTGTTTGACATGTTTCGGATGTTTCGTATGTTTGACATGTTTGGGTGTTTGACATGTTTCGGATGTTTCGTATGTTTGACATGTTTGGGTTGTTTGACATGTTTCGGATGTTTCGTATAATTGACATGTTTCGGGTGTTTAACATGTTTCGAATGTTTTGTATGTTTAACAAGTTTCGGATGTTTCGTATGTTTAACATGTTTCGGGTGTTTGACATGTTTCTGATGTTTTGTATGTTTGACATTTTTCGGGTGTTTGACATGTTTCGGATGTTTTGTATGTTTGACATGTTTCGGATGTTTGACATGTTTCTGGTATTTTACATGTTTCGGGTGTTTGACATGTTTCGGATGTTTCGTATGTTTAACATGTTTCGGGTGTTTGACATGTTTTGCATGTTTCGTATGTTTGACTTGTTTCGTGTGTTCGACCTTTTTCGGATATTTCGTATGTTTGACATGTTTCGGGTGTTTGACATGTTTCGTATGTTTGACATGTTTCGGGTGTTTGACATGTTTTGGGTGTTTTACATGTTTCGGATGTTTCGTTTGATGTTTGACATGTTTTAAGTGTTTTACATGTTTGGGATGTTTCGTATGTTTGACATGTTTCGTATGTTTGAATGTTTCGTATGTTATACATGTTTCGGGTGTTTGACATGTTTTGGATATTTTGTATGTTTGACATGTTTCGGGTGTTTGACATGTTTCTGGTGTTTGACATGTTTCACATGTTTCGTATGTTTGAATGTTTCGGGTATTTGACATGTTTCGGATGTTTCGTATGTTTGACATGTTTGGGGTGTTTGACATGTTTCGGATGTTTCGTATGTTTGACATGTTTGGGAATTTTGACATGTTTCGGATGTTTCGTATGTTTGACATGTTTGGGTTGTTTGACATGTTTCGGATGTTTCGTATGTTTGACATGTTTCTGGTATTTGACATGTTTCGGATGTTTCGTATGTTTGACATGTTTGGGGTGTTAGACATGTTTCGGGTATTTTACATGTTTCGGGTGTTTGACATCTTTCGGATGTTTCGTATGTTTGACATGTTTTAAGTTTTTGGCATGTTTCGGATGTTTCGTATGTTTGACATGTTTCGGGTGTTTGACATGTTTCGGATGTTTCGTATGTTTGACATGTTCCGTATGTTTGACATGTTTTCGGGTGTTTGCAATGTTTTGGGTGTTTTACATGTCTTGGATGTTTCGTATGTTTGACATGTTTTAAGTGTTTTTACATGTTTGGGATGTTTCGTATGTTTGACATGTTTCGGTAGTTTGACATAATTCAAATGTTTTGTATTTTTGACATGTTTCGGGTGTTTCACATGTTTCGGATGTGTCGTATGTTTGACATGTTACGGGTGTTTGACATGTTTCGGATGTTTCGTATGTTTGACATGTTTCGGGTGTTTCACATGTTACAGATGTTTTGTATGTTTGACATGATTCGAATGTCTCGTATGTTTGAAATGTTTAGGTTGTTTAACATGTTTCGGATGTTTGACATGTTTCGGAATTTTCGTATGTTTAAAACTTTTCGAGTGTTTGACATGTTTCGGATGTTTCGTATATTGACATGTTTCTGGTGTTTGACATGTTTCGAAATTTTCGTATGTTTGACATGTTTCGGGTGTTTGACATGTTTCGTATGTTTGACATGTTTCGTATGTTATACATGTTTCGGGTGTTTGACATGTTTTGGATATTTTGTATGTTTGACCATGTTTCGGGTGTTTGACATGTTTCTGTTGTTTGACATGTTTCGGATGTTTCGTATGTTTGATATGTTTCGGTTGTTTGATATGTTTCGGATGTTGAGTATGTTTGACATGTTTCGGGTATTTGACATCTTTCGGATGTTTCGTATGTTTGACATATTTCGTGTGTTTGACATGTTTCAGATGTTTTGTATGTTTGACATGTTTCGGATGTCTCGTATGTTTGACATGTTTCGGATGTTTCCTATGTTTGACATGTTTCAGATGTTTTGTATATAGACATGTTTCGGGTGTTTGACATGTTTCGGATGTTTTGTATGTTTTAGTTTTACATGTTTAGGTTGTTTAACATGTTTTGGGTGTTTGACATGTTTCGGATGTTTCGTATGTTTGACATGTTTCGGGTGTTTGACATGTTTCAGATGTTTCGTATATAGACATGTTTCGGGTGTTTGACATGTTTCGGATGATTTGTATGTTTGACATGTTTGGGGTGTTTGACATGTTTCGGATGTTTCGTATGTTTGACATGTTTGGGTTGTTTGACATGTTTGGGTTGTTTGACATGTTTCGGATGTTTCGTATATTTGACATGTTTGGGTTGTTTGACATGTTTCGGATGTTTCGTATGTTTGACATGTTTCGGGTATTTGACATGTTTCGGATGTTTCGTATGTTTGACATGTTTGGGGTGTTTGACATGTTCGGATGTTTCGTATGTTTGACATGTTTGGGTTGTTTGACATGTTTCGGATGTTTCGTATGTTGACATGTTTAGGTTGTTTGACATGTTTCGGATGTTTCGTATGTTTGACATGTTTCGGGTGTTTCGTATGTTTGACATGTTCGGATGTTTGACATGTTTCGTGTATTTTTCATGTTTCGGGTGTTTGACATGTTTCGGATGTTTCGTATGTTTGACATGTTTTAAGTTTTTGGCATTTTTCGGATGTTTCGTAGTTTGACATGTTTCGGGTGTTTGACATGTTTCGGATGTTTCGTATGTTGACATGTTTCGTATGTTTGACATGTTGCGGGTGTTTGACATGTTTTGGGTGTTTTACATGTTTCGGATGTTTCGTATGTTTGACATGTTTTAAGTGTTTTACATGTTTGGGATGTTTTGTATGTTTGACATGTTCGGTAGTTTGACATAATTCAGATGTTTTGTATTTTTGAAATGTTTCGGGTGTTTGACATGTTTCGTATGTTTAACATGTTTCGGGTGTTTGACATGTTTTGGGTGTTTTACATGTTTCGGATGTTTCGTATGTTTGACATGTTTTAAGTGTTTTACATGTTTGGGATGTTTCGTATGTTTGACATGTTTCGGTAGTTTGACATAATTCAGATGTTTTGTATTTTTGACATGTTTCGGGTGTTTGACATGTTTTCGGATGTGTCGTATGTTTGACATGTTTCGGATGTATTTAGTATGTTTGACATCTTTCGTATGTTTGACATGTTTCGGGTGTTTGACATGTTTTGGGTGTTTTAACATGTTTCGGATGTTTCGTATGTTTGACATGTTTTAAGTGTTTTACATGTTTGGGATGTTTCGTATGTTTGACATGTTTCGGTAGTTTGACATATTTCAGATGTTTTGTATTTTTGTAATGTTTCGGGTGTTTGACATGTTTCGGATGTGTCGTATTTTTGACATGTTACGGGTGTTTGACATGTTTCGGATGTTTCGTATGTTTGACATGTTTCGAGTGTTTCACATGTTTCACATGTTTTGTATGTTTCACATGTTTAAGATGTCTCGTATGTTTGACATGTTTAGGTTGTTTAACATGTTTCGGATGTTTGACATGTTTCTGATGTTTCGTATGTTTGACATGTTTTGGGTGTTTGACATGTTTCGGATGTTTCGTATATTGACATGTTTCTGGTGTTTGACATGTTTCGAATGTTTCGTATGTTTGACATTTTTCGGGTGTTTGACATGTTTCGTATGTTTGACATGTTTCGTATGTTATACATGTTTCGGGTGTTTGACATGTTTTGGATATTTTGTATGTTTGACATGTTTAGGTTGTTTAACATTATTCGGAAGTTTGACTTGTTTCGGATGTTTCGTATGTTTGACATGTTTCGGGTGTTTGACATGTTTCGGATGTTTCGTATATTGACATGTTTCGGGTGTTTGACATGTTTCGAATGTTTCGTATACTTGACATGTTTCGGGTGTTTGACATGTTTCGGATGTTTCGTATGTTTGACATGTTTTGTATGACTGACATGTTTCGTATGTTTGACATGTTTCGGATGTTTGACATGTTTCGGGTGTTTCGTATGTTTGAGATGTTTCGGGTGTTTGAGATGTTTCGGGTTTGACATGTTTCGAATGTTTTGTATGTTTGACATGTTTCGGGTGTTTGGCATGTTTCAGATGATTCGTATGTTTGACATGTTTCGGATGTTTCGTATGTTTGACATGTTTTGGGTGTTTGACATTTTTCGGATGTTTCGTATGCTTGACATGTTTCGGGTGTTTGACATGTTTCGGATGTTTCGTATGTTTGACACGTTTCGGGTGTTTGACATGTTTCGGGTGTTTGACATGTTTTTAGATGTTTTGTATGTTTGACATGTTTCGGATGTCTCGTATGTTTGACATGTTTAGATTGTTTAACATGTTTCGGATGTTTGACATGTTTCGGATGTTTCGTATGTTTGACATGTTTCGGGTGTTTGACAAGTTTCGGATGTTTCGTATGTTTGACATGTTTCGTATGACTGACATGTTTCAGGTGTTTGACATGTTTCGTATATTTCGTATGTTTGACAAGTTTCGGGTCTTTGGCATGTTTCAGGTGTTTGACATGTTTCGGATATTTCGTATGTTTGACATGATTCTTATGTTTGACATGTTTCAGGTGTTTGACATGTTTTAGATGTTTCGTATGTTTGATATGTTTCGGTTGTTGATATGTTTCGGATAATTCGTATGTTTGACATGTTTCGGGTATTTGACATGTTTCGGATGTTTCGTATGTTTGACATGTTTGGGGTGTTTGACATGTTTCGGATGTTTCGTATGTTTAACATGTTTGGGTTGTTTGACATGTTTCGGATGTTTCGTATGTTTGACATGTAAGGGTTGTTTGACATGTTTCGGATGTTTCGTATGTTTGACATGTTTGGGTTGTTTGACATGTTTCGGATGTTTCGGATGTTTGACATGTTTGGGTTGTTTGACATGTTTCGGATGTTTCGTATGTTAGACATGTTTCGGGTGTTTAACATGTTTCGGATGTTTTGTATGTTTAACAAGTTTCGGATGTTTCGTATGTTTGACATGTTTCGGGTGTTTGACATGTTTCTGATGTTTTGTATGTTTGACATTTTTCGGGTGTTTGACATGTTTCGGATGTTTTGTATGTTTGACATGTTTCGGATGTTTGACATATTTCGGGTATTTGACATGTTTCGGGTGTTTGACATGTTTCGGATGTTTCGTATGTTTAACATGTTTCGGGTGTTTGACATGTTTTGCATGTTTCGTATGTTTGACTTGTTTCGTGTGTTCGAATTTATTCGGATATTTCGTATGTTTGACATGTTTCGGGTGTTTGACATGTTTCGTATGTTTGACATGTTCTGGGTGTTTGACATGTTTTGGTTGTTTTACATGTTTCGGATGTTTCGTATGTTTGACATGTTTTAAGTGTTTTACATGTTTGAGATGTTTAGGTTGTTTAACATGTTTTGGATGTTTGACATGTTTCGGATGTTTCCTATGTTTGACATGTTTCGGGTGTTTGACATGTTTCAGATGTTTTGTATATAGACATGTTTCGGGTGTTTGACATGTTTCGGATGTTTTGTATGTTTTACATGTTTAGGTTGTTTAACATGTTTTGGATGTTTGACATGTTTCGGATGTTTCGTATGTTTGACATGTTTCGGGTGTTTGACATGTTTCAGATGTTTCGTATATAGACATGTTTCGGGTGTTTGACATGTTTCGGATGTTTTGTATGTTTGACATGTTTGGGGTGTTTGACATGTTTCGGATGTTTCGTATGTTTGACATGTTTGGGTTGTTTGACATGTTTGGGTTGTTTGACATGTTTCGGATGTTTCGTATATTTAACATGTTTGGGTTGTTTGACATGTTTCGGATGTTTCGTATGTTTGACATGTTTCGGGTATTTGACATGTTTCGGATGTTTCGTATGTTTCACATGTTTGGGGTGTTTGACATGTTTCGGATGTTTCGTATGTTTGACATGTTTGGGTTGTTTGACATGTTTCGGATGTTTCGTATGTTTGACATGTTTAGGTTGGCTGACATGTTTCGGATGTTTCGTATGTTTGACATGTTTCGGGTGTTTCGTATGTTTGACATGTTTTGGGTGTTTGACATGTTTCTGGTGTTTGACATGTTTCGGATGTTTCGTATGTTTGACATGTTTCGGGTATTTGACATGTTTCGGATGTTTCGTATGTTTGACATGTTTGGGGTGTTTGACATGTTTCGGATGTTTCGTATGTTTGACATGTTTGGGTTGTTTGACATGTTTCGGATGTTTCGTATGTTTGACATGTTTGGGTTGTTTGACATGTTTCGGATGTTTCGTATGTTTGACATGTTTCTGGTATTTGACATGTTTCGGATGTTTCGTATGTTTGACATGTTTGGGGTGTTAGACATGTTTCGGGTATTTTACATGTTTCGGGTGTTTGACATCTTTCGGATGTTTCGTATGTTTGACATGTTTTTAGTTTTTGGCATGTTTCGGATGTTTCGTATGTTTGACATCTTTCGGTTTTTTGACATGTTTCGGATGTTTCGTATGTTTGACATGTTCCGTATGTTTGACATGTTTCGGGTGTTTGCAATGTTTTGGGTGTTTTACATGTTTCGGATGTTTCGTATGTTTGACATGTTTTAAGTGTTTTACATGTTTGGGATGTTTGGGATGTTTGACATGTTACGGGTGTTTCACATGTTTCGGATGTTTCGTATGTTTGACATGTTTCGGGTGTTTCACATGTTACAGATGTTTTGTATGTTTGACATGATTCGAATGTCTCGTATGTTTGAAATGTTTAGGTTGTTTAACATGTTTCGGATGTTTGACATGTTTCGGAATTTTCGTATGTTTGAAACTTTTCGAGTGTTTGACATGTTTCGGATGTTTCGTATATTGACATGTTTCTGGTGTTTGACATGTTTCAAAATTTTCGTATGTTTGACATGTTTCGGGTGTTTGACATGTTTCGTATGTTTGACATGTTTCGTATGTTATACATGTTTCGGGTGTTTGACATGTGTTGGATATTTTGTATGTTTGACATGTTTCGGGTGTTTGACATGTTTCTGGTGTTTGACATGTTTCGGATGTTTCGTATGTTTGATATGTTTCGGTTGTTTGATATGTTTCGGATGTTTAGTATGTTTGACATGTTTCGGGTATTTGACATCTTTCGGATGTTTCGTATGTTTGACATATTTCGTGTGTTTGACATGTTTCAGATGTTTTGTATGTTTGACATGTTTCGGATGTCTCGTATGTTTGACATGTTTAGGTTGTTTAACATGTTTTGGATGTTTGACATGTTTCGGATGTTTCCTATGTTTGACATGTTTCGGGTGTTTGACATGTTTCAGATGTTTTGTATATAGACATGTTTCGGGTGTTTGACATGTTTCGGATGTTTTGTATGTTTTACATGTTTAGGTTGTTTAACATGTTTTGGATGTTTGACATGTTTCTGATGTTTCGTATGTTTGACATGTTTCGGGTGTTTGACATGTTTCAGATGTTTCGTATATAGACATGTTTCGGGTGTTTGAGATGTTTCGGATGTTTTGTATATTTGACATGTTTGGATTGTTTGACATGTTTCGGATGTTTCGTATGTTTGACATGTTTGGGTTGTTTGACATGTTTGGGTTGTTTGACATGTTTCGGATGTTTCGTATATTTGACATGTTTGGGTTGTTTGACATGTTTCGGATGTTTCGTATGTTTGACATGTTTCGGGTATTTGACATGTTTCGGATGTTTCGTATGTTTGACATGTTTGGGGTGTTTGACATGTTTCAGATGTTTCGTATGTTTGACATGTTTGGGTTGTTTGACATGTTTCGGATGTTTCGTATGTTTGACATGTTTAGGTTGTTTGACATGTTTCGGATGTTTCGTATGTTTGACATGTTTCGGGTGTTTCGTATGTTTGACATGTTTCGGGTGTTTGACATGTTTCGGATGTTTTGTATGTTTGACATGTTTTGGATGTTTGACATGTTTCGGGTATTTTACATGTTTCGGGTGTTTGACATGTTTCGGATGTTTCGTATGTTTGACATGTTTTAAGTTTTTGGCATGTTTCGGATGTTTCGTATGTTTGACATGTTTCGGGTGTTTGACATGTTTCGGATGTTTCGTATGTTTGACATGTTTCGTATGTTTGACATGTTGCGGGTGTTTGACATGTTTTGGGTGTTTTACATGTTTCGGATGTTTCGTATGTTTGACATGTTTTAAGTGTTTTACATGTTTGGGATGTTTCGTATGTTTGACATGTTTCGGTAGTTTGACATAATTCAGATGTTTTGTATTTTTGAAATGTTTCGGGTGTTTGACATGTTTCGTATGTTTAACATGTTTCGGGTGTTTGACATGTTTTGGGTGTTTTACATGTTTCGGATGTTTCGTATGTTTGACATGTTTTAAGTGTTTTACATGTTTGGGATGTTTCGTATGTTTGACATGTTTCGGTAGTTTGACATAATTCAGAAGTTTTGTATTTTTGACATGTTTCGGGTGTTTCACATGTTTCGGATGTTTCGTATGTTTGACATGTTTCGGGTGTTTCACATGTTTCAGATGTTTTGTACGTTTGACATGTTTCGGATGTCTCGTATGTTTGAAATGTTTAGGTTGTTTAACATGTTTCGGATGTTTGACATGTTTCGGAATTTTCGTATGTTTGAAACTTTTCGGGTGTTTGACATGTTTCGGTCGTTTCGTATATTGACATGTTTCTGGTGTTTGACATGTTTCAAAATTTTCGTATGTTTGACATGTTTCGGGTGTTTGACATGTTTCGTATGTTTGACATGTTTCGTATGTTAAACATGTTTCGGGTGTTTGAAATGTTTTGGATATTTTGTATGTTTGACATGTTTCGGGTGTTTGACATGTTTCTGGTGTTTGACATGTTTCGGATGTTTCGTATGTTTGACATGTTTCGGGTATTTGACATGTTTCGGATGTTTCGTATGTTTGACATGTTTGGGGTGTTTGACATGTTTCGGATGTTTCGTATGTTTGACATGTTTGGGTTGTTTGACATGTTTCGGATGTTTCGTATGTTTGACATGTTTGGGTTGTTTGACATGTTTCGGATGTTTCGTATGTTTGACATGTTTCTGGTATTTGACATGTTTCGGATGTTTCGTATGTTTGACATGTTTGGGGTGTTAGACATGTTTCGGATGTCTCGTATGTTTGACATATTTAGGTTGTTTAACATGTTTTGGATGTTTGACATGTTTCGGATGTTTCGTATGTTTCACATGTTTCGCGTGTTTGACATGTTTCAGATGTTTCGTATATAGACATGTTTCGGGTGTTTGACAATTTTCGGATGTTTCGTATGTTTGATATGTTTCGTATGTTTCGTATGTTGGACATGTTTCGGGTGTTTAACATGTTTCAGATGTTTCGTATGTTTGACATATTTCGGGTGTTTGACATGTTTCGGATGTTTTGTATGTTTGACATGTTTCGGATGTTTGACATGTTTCGGGTATTTTACATGTTTCGGGTGTTTGACATGTTTCGGATGTTTCGTATGTTTGACATGTTTTAAGTTTTTGGCATGTTTCGGATGTTTCGTATGTTTGACATGTTTCGGGTGTTTGACATGTTTCGGATGTTTCGTATGTTTGACATTTTTCGTATGTTTGACATATTTCGGGTGTTTGACATGTTTTGGGTGTTTTACATGTTTCGGATGTTTCGTATGTTTGACATGTTTTAAGTGTTTTACATGTTTGGGATGTTTCGTATGTTTGACATGTTTCGGTAGTTTGACATAATTCAGATGTTTTGTATTTTTCACATGTTTCGGGTGTTTGACATGTTTCGGATGTGTCGTATGTTTGACATGTTACGGGTGTTTGACATGTTTCGGATGTTTCGTATGTTTGACATGTTTCGGGTGTTTCACATGTTTCAGATGTTTTGTATGTTTGATATGATTCGAATGTCTCGTATGTTTGAAATGTTTAGGTTGTTTAACATGTTTTGGATGTTTGACATGTTTCGGAATTTTCGTATGTTTGAAACTTTTCGGGTGTTTGACATGTTTCGGATGTTTCGTATATTGACATGTTTCTGGTGTTTGACATGTTTCAAAATTTTCGTATGTTTGACATGTTTCGGGTGTTGGACATGTTTTGTATGTTTGACATGTTTCGTATGTTATACATGTTTCGGATGTTTGACATGTTTTGGATATTTTGTATGTTTGACATGTTTCGGGTGTTTGACATGTTTCTGGTGTTTGACATGTTTCGGATGTTTCGTATGTTTGATATGTTTCGGTTGTTTGATATGTTACGGATGTTTAGTATGTTTGACATATTTCGGGTATTTGAGATGTTTCGGATGTTTCGTATGTTTGACATATTTCGTGTGTTTGACATGTTTCAGATGTTTTGTATGTTTCACATGTTTCGGATGTCTCGTATGTTTGACATGTTTAGGTTGTTTAACATGTTTTAAATGTTTGACATGTTTCGGATGTTTCGTATGTTTGACATGTTTCGGGTGTTTGACATGTTTCAGATGTTTCGTATATAGACATGTTTCGGGTGTTTGACATGTTTCGGATGTTTTGTATGTTTGACATGTTTCAGGTGTTTGACATTTTTCGAATGTTTCGTATGTTTGACATGTTTCAGGTGTTTGACATGTTTCCAATGTTTCGTATGTTTGACATGTTTCGGGTGTTTCACATGTTTCAGATGTTTTGTATGTTTGACATGTTTCGGATGTCTCGTATGTTTGAAATGTTTAGGTTGTTTAACATGTTTCGGATGTTTGACATGTTTCGGAATTTTCGTATGTTTGAAACTTTTCGGGTGTTTGACATGTTTCGGTCGTTTCGTATATTGACATGTTTCTGGTGTTTGACATGTTTCAAAATTTTCGTATGTTTGACATGTTTCGGGTGTTTGACATGTTTCGTATGTTTGACATGTTTCGTATGTTATACATGTTTCGGGTGTTTGAAATGTTTTGGATATTTTGTATGTTTGACATGTTTCGGGTGTTTGACATGTTTCTGGTGTTTGACATGTTTCAGATGTTTCGTATGTTTGACATGTTTCGGGTATTTGACATGTTTCGGATGTTTCGTATGTTTGACATGTTTGGGGTGTTTGACATGTTTCGGATGTTTCGTATGTTTGACATTTTTGGGTTGTTTGACATGTTTCGGATGTTTCGTATGTTTGACATGTTTGGGTTGTTTGACATGTTTCGGATGTTTCGTATGTTTGACATGTTTCTGGTATTTGACATGTTTCGGATGTTTCGTATGTTTGACATGTTTGGGGTGTTAGACATGTTTCGGATGTCTCGTATGTTTGACATGTTTAGGTTGTTTAACATGTTTTGGATGTTTGACATGTTTCGGATGTTTCGTATGTTTCACATGTTTCGGGTGTTTGACATGTTTCAGATGTTTCGTATATAGACATGTTTCGGGTGTTTGACATGTTTCGGATGTTTTGTATGTTTGACATGTTTCGGGTGTTTGACATTTTCGAATGTTTCGTATGTTTGACATGTCTCAGGTGTTTGACATGTTTCCAATGTTTCGTATGTTTGACATGTTTCGGATGTTTCGTATGTTGGACATGTTTCGGGTGTTTAACATGTTTCAGATGTTTCGTATGTTTGACATGTTTCGGGTGTTTGACATGTTTCGGATGTTTTGTATGTTTGACATGTTTCGGATGTTTGACATGTTTCGGGTATTTTACATGTTTGGGGTGTTTGACATGTTTCGGATAATTCGTATGTTTGACATGTTTCGTATGTTTGACATATTTCGGGTGTTTGACATGTTTTGGGTGTTTTACATGTTTCGGATGTTTCGTATGTTTGACATGTTTTAAGTGTTTTACATGTTTGGGATGTTTCGTATGTTTGACATGTTTCGGTAGTTTGACATAATTCAGATGTTTTGTATTTTTCACATGTTTCGGGTGTTTGACATGTTTCGGATGTGTCGTATGTTTGACATGTTACGGGTGTTTGACATGTTTCGGATGTTTCGTATGTTTGACATGTTTCGGGTGTTTCACATGTTTCAGATGTTTTGTATGTTTGATATGATTCGAATGTCTCGTATGTTTGAAATGTTTAGGTTGTTTAACATGTTTCGGATGTTTGACATGTTTAGGAATTTTCGTATGTTTGAAATTTTTCGGGTGTTTGACATGTTTCGGATGTTTCATATATTGACATGTTTCTGGTGTTTGACATGTTTCGTATGTTTGACATGTTTCGTATGTTATACATGTTTCGGGTGTTTGACATGTTTTGGATATTTTGTATGTTTGACATGTTTCTGGTGTTTGACATGTTTCGGATGTTTCGTATGTTTGATATGTTTCGGTTGTTTGATATGTTTCGGATGTTTAGTATGTTTGACATATTTCGGGTATTTGACATGTTTCGGATGTTTCGTATGTTTGACATATTTCGTGTGTTTGACATGTTTCAGATGTTTTGTATGTTTGACATGTTTCGGATGTCTCGTATGTTTGACATGTTTAGGTTGTTTTTTACATGTTTTGGATGTTTGACATGTTTCGGATTTTTCGTATGTTTGACATGTTTCGGGTGTTTGACATGTTTCAGATGTTTTGTATATAGACATGTTTCGGGTGTTTGACATGTTTCGGATGTTTTGTATGTTTGACATGTTTCGGATGTCTCGTATGTTTGACATGTTTAGGTTGTTTAACATGTTTTGAATGTTTGACATGTTTCGGATGTTTCGTATGTTTGACATGTTTCGGGTGTTTGACATGTTTAAGATGTTTCGTATATAGACATGTTTCGGGTGTTTGACATGTTTCGGATGTTTTGTATGTTTGACATGTTTCGGGTGTTTGACATTTTTCAAATGTTTCGTATGTTTGACATGTTTCAGGTGTTTGACATGTTTCCAATGTTTCGTATGTTTGACATGTTTCGGATGTTTCGTATGTTGGACAAGTTTCGGGTGTTTAACATGTTTCAGATGTTTCGTATGTTTGACATATATTTTGGGTGTTTGACATGTTTCAGATGTTTCGTATGTTTGACATGTTTCGGGTGTTTGACATGTTTCGGATGTTTTGTATGTTTGACATGTTTCGGATGTTTGACATGTTTCGGGTATTTTACATGTTTCGGGTGTTTGACATGTTTCGGATGTTTCATATGTTTGACATGTTTTAAGTTTTTGGCATGTTTCGGATGTTTCGTATGTTTGACATGTTTCGGGTGTTTGACATGTTTCGGATGTTTCGTATGTTTGACATGTTTCGTATGTTTGACATATTTCGGGTGTTTGACATGTTTTGGATATTTTACATGTTTCGGATGTTTCGTATGTTTGACATGTTTTAAGTGTTTTACATGTTTGGGATGTTTCGTATGTTTGACATGTTTCGGTAGTTTGACATAATTCAGATGTTTTGTATTTTTCACATGTTTCGGGTGTTTGACATGTTTCGGATGTGTCGTATGTTTGACATGTTACGGGTGTTTGACATGTTTCGGATGTTTCGTATGTTTGACATGTTTCGGGTGTTTCACAAATTTCAGATGTTTTGTATGTTTGATATGATTCGAATGTCTCGTATGTTTGAAATGTTTAGGTTGTTTAACATGTTTCGGATGTTTGACATGTTTCGAAATTTTCGTATGTTTAAAACTTTTCGGGTGTTTGACATGTTTCGGATGTTTCGTATATTGACATGTTTCTGGTGTTTGACATGTTTCAAAATTTTCGTATGTTTGACATGTTTCGGGTGTTTGACATGTTTCGTATGTTTGACATGTTTCGTATGTTATACATGTTTCGGGTGTTTGACATGTTTTGGATATTTTGTATGTTTGACATGTTTCGGGTGTTTGACATGTTTCTGGTGTTTGACATGTTTCGGATGTTTCGTATGTTTGATATGTTTCGGTTGTTTGATATGTTACGGATGTTTAGTATGTTTGACATATTTCGGGTATTTGAGATGTTTCGGATGTTTCGTATGTTTGACATATTTCGTGTGTTTGACATGTTTCAGATGTTTTGTATGTTTCACATGTTTCGGATGTCTCGTATGTTTGACATGTTTAGGTTGTTTAACATGTTTTAAATGTTTGACATGTTTCGGATGTTTCGTATGTTTGACATGTTTCGGGTGTTTGACATGTTTCAGATGTTTCGTATATAGACATGTTTCGGGTGTTTGACATGTTTCGGATGTTTTGTATGTTTGACATGTTTCAGGTGTTTGACATTTTTCGAATGTTTCGTATGTTTGACATGTTTCAGGTGTTTGACATGTTTCCAATGTTTCGTATGTTTGACATGTTTCGGGTGTTTCACATGTTTCAGATGTTTTGTATGTTTGACATGTTTCGGATGTCTCGTATGTTTGAAATGTTTAGGTTGTTTAACATGTTTCGGATGTTTGACATGTTTCTGGTATTTGACATGTTTCGGATGTTTCGTATGTTTGACATGTTTGGGGTGTTAGACATGTTTCGGATGTCTCGTATGTTTGACATATTTAGGTTGTTTAACATGTTTTGGATGTTTGACATGTTTCGGATGTTTCGTATGTTTCACATGTTTCGGGTGTTTGACATGTTTCAGATGTTTCGTATATAGACATGTTTCGGGTGTTTGACAATTTTCGGATGTTTCGTATGTTTGATATGTTTCGGATGTTTCGTATGTTGGACATGTTTCGGGTGTTTAACATGTTTCAGATGTTTCGTATGTTTGACATATTTCGGGTGTTTGACATGTTTCGGATGTTTTGTATGTTTGACATGTTTCGGATGTTTGACATGTTTCGGGTATTTTACATGTTTCGGGTGTTTGACATGTTTCGGATGTTTCGTATGTTTGACATGTTTTAAGTTTTTGGCATGTTTCGGATGTTTCGTATGTTTGACATGTTTCGGGTGTTTGACATGTTTCGGATGTTTCGTATGTTTGACATTTTTCGTATGTTTGACATATTTCGGGTGTTTGACATGTTTTGGGATTTTTACATGTTTCGGATGTTTCGTATGTTTGACATGTTTTAAGTGTTTTACATGTTTGGGATGTTTCGTATGTTTGACATGTTTCGGTAGTTTGACATAATTCAGATGTTTTGTATTTTTCACATGTTTCGGGTGTTTGACATGTTTCGGATGTGTCGTATGTTTGACATGTTACGGGTGTTTGACATGTTTCGGATGTTTCGTATGTTTGACATGTTTCGGGTGTTTCACATGTTTCAGATGTTTTGTATGTTTGATATGATTCGAATGTCTCGTATGTTTGAAATGTTTAGGTTGTTTAACATGTTTTGGATGTTTGACATGTTTCGGAATTTTCGTATGTTTGAAACTTTTCGGGTGTTTGACATGTTTCGGATGTTTCGTATATTGACATGTTTCTGGTGTTTGACATGTTTCAAAATTTTCGTATGTTTGACATGTTTCGGGTGTTGGACATGTTTTGTATGTTTGACATGTTTCGTATGTTATACATGTTTCGGATGTTTGACATGTTTTGGATATTTTGTATGTTTGACATGTTTCGGGTGTTTGACATGTTTCTGGTGTTTGACATGTTTCGGATGTTTCGTATGTTTGATATGTTTCGGTTGTTTGATATGTTACGGATGTTTAGTATGTTTGACATATTTCGGGTATTTGAGATGTTTCGGATGTTTCGTATGTTTGACATATTTCGTGTGTTTGACATGTTTCAGATGTTTTGTATGTTTCACATGTTTCGGATGTCTCGTATGTTTGACATGTTTAGGTTGTTTAACATGTTTTAAATGTTTGACATGTTTCGGATGTTTCGTATGTTTGACATGTTTCGGGTGTTTGACATGTTTCAGATGTTTCGTATATAGACATGTTTCGGGTGTTTGACATGTTTCGGATGTTTTGTATGTTTGACATGTTTCAGGTGTTTGACATTTTTCGAATGTTTCGTATGTTTGACATGTTTCAGGTGTTTGACATGTTTCCAATGTTTCGTATGTTTGACATGTTTCGGGTGTTTCACATGTTTCAGATGTTTTGTATGTTTGACATGTTTCGGATGTCTCGTATGTTTGAAATGTTTAGGTTGTTTAACATGTTTCGGATGTTTGACATGTTTCGGAATTTTCGTATGTTTGAAACTTTTCGGGTGTTTGACATGTTTCGGTCGTTTCGTATATTGACATGTTTCTGGTGTTTGACATGTTTCAAAATTTTCGTATGTTTGACATGTTTCGGGTGTTTGACATGTTTCGTATGTTTGACATGTTTCGTATGTTATACATGTTTCGGGTGTTTGAAATGTTTTGGATATTTTGTATGTTTGACATGTTTCGGGTGTTTGACATGTTTCTGGTGTTTGACATGTTTCAGATGTTTCGTATGTTTGACATGTTTCGGGTATTTGACATGTTTCGGATGTTTCGTATGTTTGACATGTTTGGGGTGTTTGACATGTTTCGGATGTTTCGTATGTTTGACATTTTTGGGTTGTTTGACATGTTTCGGATGTTTCGTATGTTTGACATGTTTGGGTTGTTTGACATGTTTCGGATGTTTCGTATGTTTGACATGTTTCTGGTATTTGACATGTTTCGGATGTTTCGTATGTTTGACATGTTTGGGGTGTTAGACATGTTTCGGATGTCTCGTATGTTTGACATGTTTAGGTTGTTTAACATGTTTTGGATGTTTGACATGTTTCGGATGTTTCGTATGTTTCACATGTTTCGGGTGTTTGACATGTTTCAGATGTTTCGTATATAGACATGTTTCGGGTGTTTGACATGTTTCGGATGTTTTGTATGTTTGACATGTTTCGGGTGTTTGACATTTTCGAATGTTTCGTATGTTTGACATGTCTCAGGTGTTTGACATGTTTCCAATGTTTCGTATGTTTGACATGTTTCGGATGTTTCGTATGTTGGACATGTTTCGGGTGTTTAACATGTTTCAGATGTTTCGTATGTTTGACATGTTTCGGGTGTTTGACATGTTTCGGATGTTTTGTATGTTTGACATGTTTCGGATGTTTGACATGTTTCGGGTATTTTACATGTTTGGGGTGTTTGACATGTTTCGGATAATTCGTATGTTTGACATGTTTCGTATGTTTGACATATTTCGGGTGTTTGACATGTTTTGGGTGTTTTACATGTTTCGGATGTTTCGTATGTTTGACATGTTTTAAGTGTTTTACATGTTTGGGATGTTTCGTATGTTTGACATGTTTCGGTAGTTTGACATAATTCAGATGTTTTGTATTTTTCACATGTTTCGGGTGTTTGACATGTTTCGGATGTGTCGTATGTTTGACATGTTACGGGTGTTTGACATGTTTCGGATGTTTCGTATGTTTGACATGTTTCGGGTGTTTCACATGTTTCAGATGTTTTGTATGTTTGATATGATTCGAATGTCTCGTATGTTTGAAATGTTTAGGTTGTTTAACATGTTTCGGATGTTTGACATGTTTAGGAATTTTCGTATGTTTGAAATTTTTCGGGTGTTTGACATGTTTCGGATGTTTCATATATTGACATGTTTCTGGTGTTTGACATGTTTCGTATGTTTGACATGTTTCGTATGTTATACATGTTTCGGGTGTTTGACATGTTTTGGATATTTTGTATGTTTGACATGTTTCTGGTGTTTGACATGTTTCGGATGTTTCGTATGTTTGATATGTTTCGGTTGTTTGATATGTTTCGGATGTTTAGTATGTTTGACATATTTCGGGTATTTGACATGTTTCGGATGTTTCGTATGTTTGACATATTTCGTGTGTTTGACATGTTTCAGATGTTTTGTATGTTTGACATGTTTCGGATGTCTCGTATGTTTGACATGTTTAGGTTGTTTTTTACATGTTTTGGATGTTTGACATGTTTCGGATTTTTCGTATGTTTGACATGTTTCGGGTGTTTGACATGTTTCAGATGTTTTGTATATAGACATGTTTCGGGTGTTTGACATGTTTCGGATGTTTTGTATGTTTGACATGTTTCGGATGTCTCGTATGTTTGACATGTTTAGGTTGTTTAACATGTTTTGAATGTTTGACATGTTTCGGATGTTTCGTATGTTTGACATGTTTCGGGTGTTTGACATGTTTAAGATGTTTCGTATATAGACATGTTTCGGGTGTTTGACATGTTTCGGATGTTTTGTATGTTTGACATGTTTCGGGTGTTTGACATTTTTCAAATGTTTCGTATGTTTGACATGTTTCAGGTGTTTGACATGTTTCCAATGTTTCGTATGTTTGACATGTTTCGGATGTTTCGTATGTTGGACAAGTTTCGGGTGTTTAACATGTTTCAGATGTTTCGTATGTTTGACATATATTTTGGGTGTTTGACATGTTTCAGATGTTTCGTATGTTTGACATGTTTCGGGTGTTTGACATGTTTCGGATGTTTTGTATGTTTGACATGTTTCGGATGTTTGACATGTTTCGGGTATTTTACATGTTTCGGGTGTTTGACATGTTTCGGATGTTTCATATGTTTGACATGTTTTAAGTTTTTGGCATGTTTCGGATGTTTCGTATGTTTGACATGTTTCGGGTGTTTGACATGTTTCGGATGTTTCGTATGTTTGACATGTTTCGTATGTTTGACATATTTCGGGTGTTTGACATGTTTTGGATATTTTACATGTTTCGGATGTTTCGTATGTTTGACATGTTTTAAGTGTTTTACATGTTTGGGATGTTTCGTATGTTTGACATGTTTCGGTAGTTTGACATAATTTAGATGTTTCTTATTTTTCACATGTTTCGGGTGTTTGACATGTTTCGGATGTGTCGTATGTTTGACATGTTACGGGTGTTTGACATGTTTAGGATGTTTCGTATGTTTGACATGTTTCGGGTGTTTCACAAATTTCAGATGTTTTGTATGTTTGATATGATTCGAATGTCTCGTATGTTTGAAATGTTTAGGTTGTTTAACATGTTTCGGATGTTTGACATGTTTCGAAATTTTCGTATGTTTAAAACTTTTCGGGTGTTTGACATGTTTCGGATATTTCGTATATTGACATGTTTCTGGTGTTTGACATGTTTCAAAATTTTCGTATGTTTGACATGTTTCGGGTGTTTGACATGTTTCGTATGTTTGACATGTTTCGTATGTTATACATGTTTCGGGTGTTTGACATGTTTTGGATATTTTGTATGTTTGACATGTTTCGGGTGTTTGACATGTTTCTGGTGTTTGACATGTTTCGGATGTTTCGTATGTTTGATATGTTTCGGTTGTTTGATATGTTTCGGATGTTTAGTATGTTTGACATATTTCGGGTATTTGACATGTTTCGGATGTTTCGTATGTTTGACATATTTCGTGTGTTTGACATGTTTCAGATGTTTTGTATGTTTGACATGTTTCGGATGTCTCGTATGTTTGACATGTTTAGGTTGTTTTTTACATGTTTTGGATGTTTGACATGTTTCGGATTTTTCGTATGTTTGACATGTTTCGGGTGTTTGACATGTTTCAGATGTTTTGTATATAGACATGTTTCGGGTGTTTGACATGTTTCGGATGTTTTGTATGTTTGACATGTTTCGGATGTCTCGTATGTTTGACATGTTTAGGTTGTTTAACATGTTTTGAATGTTTGACATGTTTCGGATGTTTCGTATGTTTGACATGTTTCGGGTGTTTGACATGTTTAAGATGTTTCGTATATAGACATGTTTCGGGTGTTTGACATGTTTCGGATGTTTTGTATGTTTGACATGTTTCGGGTGTTTGACATTTTTCAAATGTTTCGTATGTTTGACATGTTTCAGGTGTTTGACATGTTTCCAATGTTTCGTATGTTTGACATGTTTCGGATGTTTCGTATGTTGGACAAGTTTCGGGTGTTTAACATGTTTCAGATGTTTCGTATGTTTGACATATATTTTGGGTGTTTGACATGTTTCAGATGTTTCGTATGTTTGACATGTTTCGGGTGTTTGACATGTTTCGGATGTTTTGTATGTTTGACATGTTTCGGATGTTTGACATGTTTCGGGTATTTTACATGTTTCGGGTGTTTGACATGTTTCGGATGTTTCGTATGTTTGACATGTTTTAAGTTTTTGGCATGTTTCGGATGTTTCGTATGTTAGACATGTTTCGGGTGTTTGACATGTTTCGGATGTTTCGTATGTTTGACATGTTTCGTATGTTTGACATATTTCGGGTGTTTGACATGTTTTGGATATTTTACATGTTTCGGATGTTTCGTATGTTTGACATGTTTTAAGTGTTTTACATGTTTGGGATGTTTCGTATGTTTGACATGTTTCGGTAGTTTGACATAATTCAGATGTTTTGTATTTTTCACATGTTTCGGGTGTTTGACATGTTTCGGATGTGTCGTATGTTTGACATGTTACGGGTGTTTGAC
This sequence comes from Biomphalaria sudanica, assembly GCA_036873155.1. Classification (NCBI taxonomy): domain Eukaryota; kingdom Metazoa; phylum Mollusca; class Gastropoda; family Planorbidae; genus Biomphalaria; species Biomphalaria sudanica. The sequence goes on along the minus strand of JAZGLO010000194.1, from coordinate 644,382 downwards.
ATGTTTCGGATGTTTCGTATGTTTGACATGTTTCGGGTGTTTCACAAATTTCAGATGTTTTGTATGTTTGATATGATTCGAATGTCTCGTATGTTTGAAATGTTTAGGTTGTTTAACATGTTTCGGATGTTTGACATGTTTCGAAAGTTTCGTATGTTTAAAACTTTTCGGGTGTTTGACATGTTTCGGATGTTTCGTATATTGACATGTTTCTGGTGTTTGACATGTTTCAAAATTTTCGTATGTTTGACATGTTTCGGGTGTTTGACATGTTTCGTATGTTTGACATGTTTCGTATGTTATACATGTTTCGGGTGTTTGACATGTTTTGGATATTTTGTATGTTTGACATGTTTCGGGTGTTTGACATGTTTCTGGTGTTTGACATGTTTCGGATGTTTCGTATGTTTGATATGTTTCGGTTGTTTGATATGTTTCGGATGTTTAGTATGTTTGACATGTTTCGGGTATTTGACATGTTTCGGATGTTTCGTATGTTTGACATATTTCGTGTGTTTGACATGTTTCAGATGTTTTGTATGTTTGACATGTTTCGGATGTCTCGTATGTTTGACATGTTTAGGTTGTTTAACATGTTTTGGATGTTTGAAATGTTTCGGATTTTTCGTATGTTTGACATGTTTCGGGTGTTTGACATGTTTCAGATGTTTTGTATATAGACATGTTTCGGGTGTTTGACATGTTTCGGTTGTTTTGTATGTTTGACATGTTTTTGATGTCTCGTATGTTTGACATGTTTAGGTTGTTTAACATGTTTTGGATGTTTGACATGTTTCGGATTTTTCGTATGTTTGACATATTTTGGGTGTTTGACATGTTTCAGATGTTTCGTATATAGACATGTTAAGGGTGTTTGACATGTTTCGGATGTTTTGTATGTTTGACATGTTTCGGGTGTTTGACTATTTCGAATGTTTCGTATGTTTGACATGTCTCAGGTGTTTGACATGTTTCCAATGTTTCGTATGTTTGACATGTTTCGGATGTTTCGTATGTTGGACATGTTTCGGGTGTTTAACATGTTTCAGATGTTTCGTATGTTTGACATGTTTCGGGTGTTTGACATGTTTCGGATGTTTTGTATGTTTGACATGTTTCGGATGTTTGACATGTTTCGGGTATTTTACATGTTTCGGGTGTTTGACATGTTTCGGATGTTTCGTATGTTTGACATGTTTTAAGTTTTTGGCATGTTTCGGATGTTTCGTATGTTTGACATGTTTCGGGTGTTTGACATGTTTCGGATGTTTCGTATGTTTGACATGTTTCGTATGTTTGACATATTTCGGGTGTTTGACATGTTTTGGGTGTTTTACATGTTTGGGATGTTTCGTATGTTTGACATGTTTCGGTAGTTTGACATAATTCAGATGTTTTGTATTTTTCACATGTTTCGGGTGTTTGACATGTTTCGGATGTGTCGTATGTTTGACATGTTACGGGTCTTTGACATGTTTCGGATGTTTCGTATGTTTGACATGTTTCGGGTGTTTGACATGTTTCGGATGTTTCGTATGTTTGACATGTTTCGTATGTTTCGTATGTTTGACATGTTTCGGGTGTTTGACATGTTTCGGATGTTTCGTATGTTTGACATGTTTCGTATGTTTGACATGTTGCGGGTGTTTGACATGTTTTGGGAGTTTTACATGTTTCGGATGTTTCGTATGTTTGACATGTTTTAAGTGTTTTACATGTTTCGGATGTTTCGTATGTTTGACATGTTTCGGTAGTTTGACATAATTCAGATGTTTTGTATTTTTGAAATGTTTCGGGTGTTTGACATGTTTCGTATGTTTAACATGTTTCGGGTGTTTGACATGTTTTGTGTGTTTTACATGTTTCGGCTGTTTCGTATGTTTGACATGTTTTAAGTGTTTTACATGTTTGGGATGTTTCGTATGTTTGACATGTTTCGGTAGTTGGACATAATTCAGATGTTTTGTATTTTTGACATGTTTCGGGTGTTTGACATGTTTCGGATGTGTCGTATGTTTGACATGTTACGGGTGTTTGACATGTTTTGTATGTTTCGTATGTTTGACATGTTTCGGGTGTTTCACATGTTTCAGATGTTTTGTATGTTTGACATGTTTCGGATGTCTCGTATGTTTGAAATGTTTAGGTTGTTTAACATGTTTCGGATGTTTGACATGTTTCGGAATTTTCGTATGTTTGAAACTTTTCGGGTGTTTGACATGTTTCGGTCGTTTCGTATATTGACATGTTTCTGGTATTTGACATGTTTCAAAATTTTCGTATGTTTGACATGTTTCGGGTGTTTGACATGTTTCGTATGTTTGACATGTTTCGTATGTTATACATGTTTCGGGTGTTTGAAATGTTTTGGATATTTTGTATGTTTGACATGTTTCGGGTGTTTGCCATGTTTCTGGTGTTTGACATGTTTCGGATGTTTCGTATGTTTGACATGTTTCGGGTATTTGACATGTTTCGGATGTTTCGTATGTTTGACATGTTTGGGGTGTTTGACATGTTTCGGATGTTTTGTATGTTTGACATGTTTGGGTTGTTTGACATGTTTCGGATGTTTCGTATGTTTGACATGTTTGGGTTCTTTGACATGTTTCGGATGTTTCGTATGTTTGACATGTTTCTGGTATTTGACATGTTTCGGATGTTTCGTATGTTTGACATGTTTGGGGTGTTAGACATGTTTCGGATGTCTCGTATGTTTGACATGTTTAGGTTGTTTAACATGTTTTGGATGTTTGACATGTTTCGGATGTTTCGTATGTTTCACATGTTTCGGGTGTTTGACATGTTTCAGATGTTTCGTATATAGACATGTTTCGGGTGTTTGACATGTTTCGGATGTTTTGTATGTTTGACATGTTTCGGGTGTTTGACATTTTCGAATGTTTCGTATGTTTGACATGTCTCAGGTGTTTGACATGTTTCCAATGTTTCGTATGTTTGAAATGTTTCGGATGTTTCGTATGTTCGACATGTTTCGGATGTTTAACATGTTTCAGATGTTTCGTATGTTTGACATGTTTCGGGTGTTTGACATGTTTCGGATGTTTTGTATGTTTGACATGTTTCGGATGTTTGACATGTTTCGGGTATTTTACATGTTTCGGGTGTTTGACATGTTTCGGATGTTTCGTATGTTTGACATGTTTTAAGTTTTTGGCATGTTTCGGATGTTTCGTATAATTGACATGTTTCGGGTGTTTGACATGTTTTGGATGTTTCGTATGTTTGACATGTTTCGTATGTTTGACATATTTCGGGTGTTTGACATGTTTTGGGTATTTTACATGTTTCGGATGTTTCGTATGTTTGACATGTTTTAAGTGTTTTACATGTTTGGGATGTTTCGTATGTTTGACATGTTTCGGTAGTTTGACATAATTCAGATGTTTTGTATTTTTCACATGTTTCGGGTGTTTGACATGTTTCGGATGTGTCGTATGTTTGACATGTTACGGGTGTTTGACATGTTTCGGATGTTTCGTATGTTTCACATGTTTCGGGTGTTTCACAAGTTTCAGATGTTTTGTATGTTTGATATGATTCGAATGTCTCGTATGTTTGAAATGTTTAGGTTGTTTAACATGTTTCGGATGTTTGACATGTTTCGAAATTTTCGTATGTTTGAAACTTTTCGGGTGTTTGACATGTTTCGGATGTTTCGTATATTGACATGTTTCTGGTGTTTGACATGTTTCAAAATTTTCGTATGTTTGACATGTTTCGGGTGTTTGACATGTTTCGTATGTTTGACATGTTTCGTATGTTATACATGTTTCGGGTGTTTGACATGTTTTGGATATTTTGTATGTTTGACATGTTTCGGGTGTTTGACATGTTTCTGGTGTTTGACATGTTTCGGATGTTTCGTATGTTTAATATGTTTCGGTTGTTTGATATGTTTCAAATGTTTAGTATGTTTGACATGTTTCGGGTATTTGACATGTTTCGGATGTTTCGTATGTTTGACATATTTCGTGTGTCTGACATGTTTCAGATGTTTTGTATGTTTGACATGTTTCGGATGTCTCGTATGTTTGACATGTTTAGGTTTTTTAACATGTTTTGGATGTTTGACATGTTTCGGATTTTTCGTATGTTTGACATGTTTCGGGTGTTTGACATGTTTCAGATGTTTTGTATATAGACATGTTTCGGGTGTTTGACATGTTTCGGTTGTTTTGTATGTTTGACATGTTTCGGATGTCTCGTATGTTTGACATGTTTAGGTTGTTTAACATGTTTTGGATGTTTGACATGTTTCGGATGTTTCGTATGTTTGACATGTTTCGAGTGTTTGACATGTTTCAGATGTTTCGTATATAGACATGTTTCGGGTGTTTTACATGTTTCGGATGTTTTGTATGTTTGACATGTTTCGGGTGTTTGACATTTTCGAATGTTTCGTATGTTTGACATGTCTCAGGTGTTTGACATGTTTCCAATGTTTCGTATGTTTGACATGTTTCAGATGTTTCGTATGTTGGACATGTTTCGGGTGTTTAACATGTTTCAGATGTTTCGTATGTTTGACATATATTTTGGGTGTTTGACATGTTTCGGATGTTTCGTATGTTTGACATGTTTCGGGTGTTTGACATGTTTCAGATGTTTCGTATGTTTGACATGTTTCGGGTGTTTGACATGTTTCGGATGTTTCGTATGTTTGACATGTTTCAGGTGTTTGACATGTTTCGGATGTTTTGTATGTTTGACATGTTTCGGGTGTTTGACATGTTTCGGATGTTTTGTATGTTTGACATGTTTAGGGTGTTTGACATTTTTCGGATGTTTCGTATGTTTAAGATGTTTCAGGTGTTTGACATGTTTTGAATGTTTCGTATGTTTGGCATGTTTCAGATGTTTCGTATGTTTTACATGTTTCGGATGTCAATATACGAAAATTCCGAAACATGTCAAACATCCGAAACATGTTAAACAACCTAAACATTTCAAACATACGAGACATCCGAAACATGTCAAACATACAAAACATCTGAAACATGTGAAACACCCAAAACATGTCAAACATACGAAACATCCGAAACATGTCAAACACCCGTAACATGTCAAACATACGACACATACGAAACATGTCAAACACCCGAAACATGTCCAAAATACCAAACATCTGAATTATGTCAAACTACCGAAACATGTCAAACATACGAAACATCCCAAACATGTAAAACACTTAAAACATGTCAAACATACGAAACATCCGAAACATGTAAAACACCCGAAACATGTCAAACATACGAAACATGTCAAACATACGAAATATCCGAAACATGTCAAACACACGAAACATGTCAAACATACCAAACATCCGAAACATGTCAAACATACGAAACATCTGAAACATGTCAAAAACTCGAAATATGTCAAACATACAAAACATCCGAAACATGTCAAACACCCGAAACATGTCAAACATACGAAACATCCGAAACATGTCAAACATACGAAACATTCGAAACATGTCAACCACCTGAAACATGTCAAACATACGAAACATTCGTAACATTTCAAACACCCGAAACATGTCAAACATACGAAACATCCGAAACATGTCAAACACATCAAACATGTCAAACATACGAAACATCCGAAAGATGTCAAACACCCGAAACATGTCAAACATACGAAACATCCCAAACATGTCAAACACCCGAAAAAAGTCAAACATACGAAACATCCGAAACAGGTCAAACATCCGAAACATGTCAAACATACGAAATATCCGAAAAAGGTCGAACACAAGAAACATGTCAAACATACGAAACATGCAAAACATGTCAAACACCCGAAACATGTCAAACATACAAAAACATCTGAATTATGTCAAACACCCGAAACATGTCAAACATACGAAACATCCGAAACATGTCAAACACCCAAAACATGTAAAATACCCGAAACATGTCAAACATCCGAAACATGTCAAACATACAAAACATCCGAAACATGTCAAACACCCGAAAAATGTCAAACATACAAAACATCAGAAACATGTCAAACACCCGAAACATGTCAAACATACGAAACATCCGAAACTTGTTAAACATACAAAACATCCGAAACATGTTAAACACCCGAAACATGTCAAACATACGAAACATCCGAAACATGTCAAACAACCCAAACATGTCAAACATACGAAACATCCGAAACATGTCAAACAACCCAAACATGTCAAACATACGAAACATCCGAAACATGTCAAACACCCCAAACATGTCAAACATACGAAACATCCTAAACATGTCAATGACCCGAAACATGTCAAACATACAAAACATCCGAAACATGTCAAACAACCCAAACATGTCAAACATACAAAACATCCGAAACATGTCAAACAACCGAAACATGTCAAACATACGAAACATCCGAAACATGTCAAACACCCCAAACATGTCAAACATACGAAACATCCGAAACATGTCAAATACCCGAAACATGTCAAACATACGAAACATCCGAAACATGTCAAACAACCCAAACATGTCAAATATACGAACCAATCGAAACATGTCAAACAACCCAAACATGTCAAACATACGAAACATCCGAAACATGTCAAACACCCCAAACATGTCAAACATACGAAACATCCGAAACATGTCAAATACCCGAAACATGTCAAACATACGAAACATCCGAAATATATCAACAACCGAAACATATCAAACATACGAAACATCCAAAACATGTCAAACACCTGAAACATGTCAAACATACGAATCATGTCAAACATACGAAATATCCGAAACATGTCAAACACCTGAAACATGCCAAACACCCGAAACTTGTCAAACATACGAAATATACGAAACATGTCAAACACCCGAAACATGTCAGTGATACGAAAAATGTCAAACATACGAAACATCCGAAACTTGTCAAACACCCGAAACATGTCAAACATACGAAACATCCGAAACATGTCAAACATCCGAAACATGTTAAACAATCTAAACATGTCAAACATACGAGACATCCGAAACATGTCAAACATACAAAACATCTGAAACATGTCAAATACCCGAAACATGTCAAACACCCGAAACATGTCAAACATACGAAACATCCGAAACATGTCAAACACCCGAAACATGTCAAGCATACGAAACATCCGAAAAATGTCAAACACCCAAAACATGTCAAACATACGAAACATCCGAAACATGTCAAACATACGAATCATCTGAAAGATCTCAAACACCCGAAACATCTCAAACATACGAAACATCCGAAACGTGTCAAACACCCGAAACATGTCAAACATACAAAACATCCGAAACATGTAAAACACTTAAAACATGTCAAACATACAAAACACCCAAAACATGTCTAATACACGAAACATGTCAAACATACGAAACATGTCAAACATACGAAACATCCGAAACATGTCAAACACAAGAAACATGTCAAACATACCAAACATCCGAAACATGTCAAACATACGAAACATCCGAAACATGTCAAACAACCGAAACATGTCAAACATACGAAACATCCGAAACATGTCAAACACAAGAAACATGTCAAACATACCAAACATTCGAAACATGTCAAACATACGAAACATCCGAAACATGTCAAACACCCGAAACATGTCAAACATACGAAACATCTGAAACATGTCAAACACCCGAAACATGTCAAACATACGAAACATCCGAAACATGTCAAAGATACGAAACATTCGAAACATGTGAAACACCTGAAACATGTCAAACATACGAAACATACGAAACATGTCAAACACAAGAAACATGTCAAACATACGAAACATCCGAAACATGTCAAACACCCGAAACATGTCAAACATACGAAACATCTAAAACATGTCAAACACCCGAAACATGTCAAACATACAAAACATCCGAACCATGTCAAAATATACGAAACATCTGAAACATGTCAAACACCCGAAACATGTCAAACATACGAAACTTTCGAAACATGTCAAACATACGAAACATCCGAAACATGTCAAACACCCGAAACATGTCAAACATACGAAACATCTGAAACATGTCAAACACCCGAAACATGTCGAACATACGAAACATTTGAAACATGTCAAAATATACGAAACATCTGAAACATGTCAAACACCCGAAACATGTCAAACATACGAAACTTTTGAAACATGTCAAACATACGAAACATCCGAAACATGTCAAAAACCCGAAACATGTCAAACATACAAAACATCTGAATTATGTCAAACACCCGAAACATGTCAAACATACGAAACATCCGAAACATGTCAAACACCCGAAACATCCGAAACAAGTCAAACACCCAAAACATGTCAAACACCCGGAACATGTCAAACATACGAAACATGTCAAACATACGAAACATCTGAAACATGTCAAACACCCGAAACATGTCAAACATACAAAACATGTCAAAATATAGGAAACATCTGAAACATGTCAAACACCCAAAACATGTCAAACATACGAAACTTTTGAAACATGTCAAACATACGAAACATCCGAAACATGTCAAAAACCCGAAACATGTCAAACATACAAAACATCTGAATTATGTCTAACACCCGAAACATGTCAAACATACGAAACATCCGAAACATGTCAAACACCCGAAACATCCGAAACAAGTCAAACACCCAACACATGTCAAACACCCGAAACATGTCAAACATACGAAACATGTCAAACATACGAAACATCCGAAACATGTCATACAACCGAAACATGTCAAACATACGAAACATTCGAAACATGTCAAACACCCGAAAAATCTCAAACATACGAAACATCCGAAACATGTCAAAAACCCGAAACATGTCAAACATACAAAACATCTAAATTATGTCAAACACCCGAAACATGTCAAACATACGAAACATCCGAAACATTTTAAACATCCGAAAAAAGTCAAACACCAAAAACATGTCAAACACCTGAAACATGTCAAACACCCGAAACATGTCCAACATACGAAACATCCGAAACATGTCAAACATACGAAACATCCGAAACATGTCAAACACATGAAACATGTCAAACATACGAAACATTCGATACATGTCAAACACCCGAAACATGTCAAACATACGAAACATCCGAAACATGTCAAACCCCCCAAACATGTCAAACATACGAAACATCCGAAACATGTCAAACACCCCCAAACATGTCAAACATACGAAACATCCGAAAGATGTCAAACACCCGAAACATGTTAAACATACGAAACATCCCAAACATGTCAAACAACCGAAACATGTCAAACATACGAAACATCCGAAACAGATCAAACACCCGAAACATGTCAAACATACGAAATATCCGAAACAGGTCAAACACCCGAAACATGTCAAATATACGAAACATTCAAAACATGTCAAACACCCGAAACATGTCAAACATACGAAACATCCAAAACATGTCAAACGCCCGAAACATGCCAAACATACAAAACATCTGAATTATGTCAAACACCCGAAACATGTCAAACATACGAAACATCCGAAACATGTCAAACAACCCAAACATGTCAAACATACGAAACATCCGAAACATGTCAAACACCCGAAACATGTCAAACATAGAAAACATCTGAATTATGTCAAACACCAGAAACTTGTCAAACATACTAAATATACGAAACATGTCAAACACCCGAAACATGTCAGTCATACGAAACATGTCAAACATCCGAAACATGTCAAACACCCGAAACATGTTTAACATACGAAACATTCGAAACATGTCAAACACCCGAAACATGTCAATATAGGAAACATCCGAAACATGTCAAACACCTAAAACATGTCAAACATACGAAACATCCGAAACATGTCAAACATCCGAAACATGTTAAACAACCTAAACATGTCAAACATACGAAACATCCGAAACATGTCAAGCATACGAAATATCTGAAACATGTCAAACACCCAAAACATGTCAAACATACGAAACATCCGAAACATGTCAAACATACAAAACATCTGAAACATGCCAAACACCCGAAACATGTCAAACATACGAAACATTCGAAACTTGTCAAACACCCGAAACATCTCATACATACGAAACATCCGAAACGTGTCAAACACCCGAAACATGTCAAACATACAAAACATCCGAAACATGTTAAACATGTCAAACATACAAAACATCCGAAACATGTAAAACACCCAAAACATGTCTAATACCCGAAACATGTCAAACATACGAAACATGTCAAACATACGAAACATCCGAAACATGTCAAACACAAGAAACATGTCAAACATACCAAACATCCGAAACATGTCAAAAATACGAAACATCCGAAACATGTCAAACACCCGAAACATGTCAAACATACGAAACATCTGAAACATGTCAAACACCCGAAACATGTCAAACATACGAAACATCCGAAACATGTCATTGATACGAAACATTCGAAACATGTGAAACACCTGAAACATGTCAAACATACGAAACATTCGAAACATGTCAAACACCCGAAACATGTCAAACATACGAAACATCCGAAACATGTCAAACACCCGAAACATGTTAATATACAAAACATCCGAAACATGTCAAACACCCAAAACTTGTCAATCATACGAAATATACGAAACATGTCAAACACCCGAAACATGTCAGTCATACGAAACATGTCAAACATCCGAAACATGTCAAACATCCGAAATATGTCAAACACCCGAAACATATCAATATAGGAAACATCCGAAACATGTCAAACACCTGAAACATGTCAAACATACGAAACATCCGAAACATGTCAAACATCCGAAACATGTTAAACAACCTAAACATGTCAAACATACGAAACATCCGAAACATGTCAAGCATACGAAACATCTGAAACATGTCAAACACCCAAAACATGTCAAACATACGAAACATCCGAAACATGTCAAACATACGAAACATCTGAAACATGCCAAACACCCGAAACATGTCAAACATACGAAACATTCGAAACTTGTCAAACACCCGAAACATCTCATACATACGAAACATCCGAAACGTGTCAAACACCCGAAACATGTCAAACATACAAAACATCCGAAACATGTAAAACACTTAAAACATGTCAAACATACAAAACATCCGAAACATGTAAAACACCCAAAACATGTCTAATACCCGAAACATGTCAAACATACGAAACATGTCAAACATACGAAACATCCGAAACATGTCAAACACAAGAAACATGTCAAACATACCAAACATCCGAAACATGTAAAACACCCAAAACATGTCTAATACCCGAAACATGTCAAACATACGAAACATCCGAAACGTGTCAAAGACCCGAAACATGTCAAACATACGAAACATCTGAAACATGTCAAACACCCGAAACATGTCAAACATACGAAACATCCGAAACATGTCAATATACAAAACATCCGAAACATGTCAAACACCCGAAACATGTCAAACATACGAAACATCCGAAACATGTCAAACATCCAAAACATGTTAAACAACCTAAACATGTCAAACATACGAGACATCCGAAACATGTCAAACATACAAAACATCTGAAACTTGTCAAACACCCGAAACATGTCAAACATACGAAACATGTCAAACATACGAGACATCCGAAACATGTCAAACATACAAAACATCTGAAACTTGTCAAACACCCGAAACATGTCAAACATACGAAACATCTGAAACATGTCAAACACCCGAAACATGTCAAACATACGAAACATCCGAAACATGTCAAAGATACGAAACATTCGAAACATGTGAAACACCTGAAACATGTCAAACATACGAAACATTCGAAACATGTCAAACACCCGAAACATGTCAAACATACGAAACATCCGAAACATGTCAAACACCCGAAACATGTTAATATACAAAACATCCGAAACATGTCAAACACCCGAAACTTGTCAATCATACGAAATATACGAAACATGTCAAACACCCGAAACATGTCAGTCATACGAAACATGTCAAACATCCGAAACATGTCAAACACCCGAAACATGTTAAACATACGAAACATTCGAAACATGTCAAACACCCGAAACATGTCAATATAGGAAACATCCGAAACATGTCAAACACCTGAAACATGTCAAACATACGAAACATCCGAAACATGTCAAACATCCGAAACATGTTAAACAACCTTAACATGTCAAACATACGAAACATCCGAAACATGTCAAGCATACGAAACATCTGAAACATGTCAAACACCCAAAACATGTCAAACATACGAAACATCCGAAACATGTCAAACATACGAAACATCTGAAACATGCCAAACACCCGAAACATGTCAAACATACGAAACATTCAAAACATGTCAAACACCCGAAACATCTCATACATACGAAACATCCGAAACGTGTCAAACACCCGAAACATGTCAAACATACAAAACATCCGAAACATGTAAAACACTTAAAACATGTCAAACATACAAAACATCCGAAACATGTCAAACACCCGAAACATGTCAATATAGGAAACATCCGAAACATGTCAAACACCTGAAACATGTCAAACATACGAAACATCCGAAACATGTCAAACATCCGAAACATGTTAAACAACCTAAACATGTCAAACATACGAAACATCCGAAACATGTCAAGCATACGAAACATCTGAAACATGTCAAACACCCAAAACATGTCAAACATACGAAACATCCGAAACATGTCAAAAATACGAAACATCTGAAACATGCCAAACACCCGAAACATGTCAAACATACGAAAGATTCAAAACATGTCAAACACCCGAAACATCTCATACATACGAAACATCCGAAACGTGTCAAACACCCGAAACATGTCAAACATACAAAACATCCGAAACATGTAAAACACTTAAAACATGTCAAACATACAAAATATCCGAAACATGTAAAACACCCAAAACATGTCTAATACCCGAAACATGTCAAACATACGAAACATGTCAAACATACGAAACATCCGAAACATGTCAAACACAAGAAACATGTCAAACATACGAAACATCCGAAACATGTCAAACATACGAAACAACCGAAACATGTCAAAGACCCGAAACATGTCAAACATACGAAACATCTGAAACATGTCAAACACCCGAAACATGTCAAACATACGAAACATCCGAAACATGTCAATATACAAAACATCCGAAACATGTCAAACACCCGAAACATGTCAAACATACGAAACATCCGAAACATGTCAAACATCCGAAACATGTTAAACAACCTAAACATGTCAAACATACGAGACATCCGAAACATGTCAAACATACAAAACATCTGAAACTTGTCAAACACCCGAAACATGTCAAACACCCGAAACATGTCAAACATACGAAACATCAGAAACATGTTAAACACCCAAAACATGCCAAGCATACGAAACATCCGAAACATGTCAAACACCAAAAACATGTCAAACATACGAAACATCTGAAACATGCCAAACACCCGAAACATGTCAAACATACGAAACATTCGAAACATCTCAAACATACAAAACATCCGAAACATGTCAAACACCCGAAACATGTCAAACATACGAATCATGTCAAACATACGAAACATCCGAAACATGTCTAAGATACGAAACATTCGAAACATGTGAAACACCTGAAACATGTCAAACATACGAAACATACGAAACATGTCAAACACAAGAAACATGTCAAACATACGAAACATCCGAAACATGTCAAACACCCGAAACATGTCAAACATACGAAACATCTGAAACATGTCAAACACCCGAAACATGTCAAACATACGAAACATCCGAAAATGGTCAAAATATACAAAACATCTGAAACATGTCAAACACCCGAAACATGTCAAACATACGAAACTTTTGAAACATGTCAAACATACGAAACATCCGAAACATGTCAAAAACCCGAAACATGTCAGACATACAAAACATCTGAATTATGTCAAACACCCGAAACATGTCAAACATACGAAACATCCGAAACATGTCAAACACCCGAAACATCCGAAACAAGTTAAACACCCAAAACATGTCAAACACCCGAAACATGTCAAACATACGAAACATGTCAAACATACGTAACATCCGAAACATGTCATACAACCGAAACATGTCAAACATACGAAACATTCGAAACATGTCAAACACCCGAAAAATCTCAAACATACGAAACATCCGAAACATGTCAAAAACCCGAAACATGTCAAACATACAAAACATCTGAATTATGTCAAACACCCGAAACATGTCAAACATACGAAACATCCGAAACATTTCAAACATCCGAAAAAAGTCAAACAACAAAAACATGTCAAACACCTGAAACATGTCAAACACCCGAAACATGTCCAACATACGAAACATCCGAAACATGTCAAACATACGAAACATCCGAAACATGCCAAACACATGAAACATGTTAAACATACGAAACATTCGATACATGTCAAACACCCGAAACATGTCAAACATACGAAACATCCGAAACATGTCAAACCCCCCAAACATGTCAAACATACGAAACATCCGAAACATGTCAAACACCCCCAAACATGTCAAACATACGAAACATCCGAAAGATGTCAAACACCCGAAACATGTTAAACATACGAAACATCCCAAACATGTCAAACAACCGAAACATGTCAAACATACGAAACATCCGAAACAGATCAAACACCCGAAACATGTCAAACATACGAAATATCCGAAACAGGTCAAACACCCGAAACATGTCAAATATACGAAACATTCAAAACATGTCAAACACCCGAAACATGTCAAACATACGAAACATCCAAAACATGTCAAACGCCCGAAACATGTCAAACATACAAAACATCTGAATTATGTCAAACACCCGAAACATGTCAAACATACGAAACATCCGAAACATGTCAAACAACCCAAACATGTCAAACATACGAAACATCCGAAACATGTCAAACACCCGAAACATGTCAAACATACAAAACATCTGAATTATGTCAAACACCCGAAACTTGTCAAACATACGAAATATACGAAACATGTCAAACACCCGAAACATGTCAAACATACAAAACATCTGAATTATGTCAAACACCCGAAACTTGTCAAACATACGAAATATACGAAACATGTCAAACACCCGAAACATGTCAGTCATACGAAACATGTCAAACATCCGAAACATGTCAAACACCCAAAACATGTTAAACATACGAAACATTCGAAACATGTCAAACACCCGAAACATGTCAATATAGGAAACATCCGAAACATGTCAAACACCTGAAACATGTCAAACATACGAAACATCCGAAACATGTCAAACATCCGAAACATGTTAAACAACCTAAACATGTCAAACATACGAAACATCCGAAACATGTCAAGCATACGAAACATCTGAAACATGTCAAACACCCAAAACATGTCAAACATACGAAACATCCGAAACATGTCAAACATACGAAACATCTGAAACATGCCAAACACCCGAAACATGTCAAACATACGAAACATTCGAAACTTGTCAAACACCCGAAACATCTCATACATACGAAACATCCGAAACTTGTCAAACACCCGAAACATGTCAAACATACAAAACATCCGAAACATGTAAAACACTTAAAACATGTCAAACATACAAAACATCCGAAACATGTAAAACACCCAAAACATGTCTAATACCCGAAACATGTCAAACATACGAAACATGTCAAACATACGAAACATCCGAAACATGTCAAACACAAGAAACATGTCAAACATACCAAACATCCGAAACATGTAAAACACCCAAAACATGTCTAATACCCGAAACATGTCAAACATACGAAACATGTCAAACATACGAAACATCCGAAACATGTCAAACATACGAAACATCCGAAACGTGTCAAAGACCCGAAACATGTCAAACATACGAAACATCTGAAACATGTCAAACACCCGAAACATGTCAAACATACGAAACATCCGAAACATGTCAATATACAAAACATCCGAAACATGTCAAACACCCGAAACATGTCAAACATACGAAACATCCGAAACATGTCAAACATCCGAAACATGTTAAACAACCTAAACATGTCAAACATACGAGACATCCGAAACATGTCAAACATACAAAACATCTGAAACTTGTCAAACACCCGAAACATGTCAAACATACGAAACATGTCAAACATACGAGACATCCGAAACATGTCAAACATACAAAACATCTGAAACTTGTCAAACACCCGAAACATGTCAAACATACGAAACATCTGAAACATGTCAAACACCCGAAACATGTCAAACATACGAAACATCCGAAACATGTCAAAGATACGAAACATTCGAAACTTGTGAAACACCTAAAACATGTCAAACATACGAAACATTCGAAACATGTCAAACACCCGAAACATGTCAAACATACGAAACATCCGAAACATGTCAAACACCCGAAACATGTTAATATACAAAACATCCGAAACATGTCAAACACCCGAAACTTGTCAATCATACGAAATATACGAAACATGTCAAACACCCGAAACATGTTAATATACGAAACACCCGAAACATGTCAAACACACGAAACTTGTCAATCATACGAAATATACGAAACATGTCAAACACCCAAAACATGTCAGGTATACGAAACATGTCAAACATCCGAAACATGTCAAACACCCGAAACATGTTAAACATACGAAACATTCGAAACATGTCAAACACCCGAAACATGTCAATATAGGAAACATCCGAAACATGTCAAACACCTGAAACATGTCAAACATCCGAAACATCCGAAACATGTGAAACATCCGAAACATGTTAAACAACCTAAACATGTCAAACATACGAAACATCCGAAACATGTCAAGCATACGAAACATCTGAAACATGTCAAACACCCAAAACATGTCAAACATACGAAACATCCGAAACATGTCAAACATACGAAACATCTGAAACATGCCAAACACCCGAAACATGTCAAACATACGAAACATTCAAAACATGTCAAACACCCGAAACATCTCATACATAAGAAACATCCGAAACATGTAAAACACTTAAAACATGTCAAACATACAAAACATCCGAAACATGTAAAACACCCAAAACATGTCTAATACCCGAAACATGTCAAACATACGAAACATGTCAAACATACGAAACATCCGAAACATGTCAAACACAAGAAACATGTCAAACATACGAAACATCCGAAACATGTCAAACATACGAAACATCCGAAACATGTCAAAGACCCGAAACATGTCAAACATACGAAACATCTGAAACATGTCAAACACCCGAAACATGTCAAACATACGAAACATCCGAAACATGTCAATATACAAAACATCCGAAACATGTCAAACACCCGAAACATGTCAAACATACGAAACATCCGAAACATGTCAAACATACGAGACATCCGAAACATGTCAAACATACAAAACATCTGAAACTTGTCAAACACCCGAAACATGTCAAACACCCGAAACATGTCAAACATACGAAACATCAGAAACATGTTAAACACCCAAAATGCCAAGCATACGAAACATCCGAAACATGTCAAACACCAAAAACATGTCAAACATACGAAACATCAGAAACATGTCAAACATACGAAACATCTGAAACATGCCAAACACCCGAAACATGTCAAACATACGAAACATTCGAAACATCTCACCACTCGAAACATCTCAAACATACAAAACATCCGAAACATGTCAAACACCCGAAACATGTCAAACATACGAATCATGTCAAACATACGAAACATCCGAAACATGTCAAAGATACGAAACATTCGAAACATGTGAAACACCTGAAACATGTCAAACATACGAAACATACGAAACATGTCAAACACAAGAAACATGTCAAACATACGAAACATCCGAAACATGTCAAACTTCCGAAACATGTCAAACATACGAAACATCTGAAACATGTCAAACACCCGAAACATGTCAAACATACGAAACATCCGAAACATGTCAAAATATACGAAACATCTGAAACATGTCAAACACCCGAAACATGTCAAACATACATAACTTTCTAAACATGTTAAACATACGAAACATCTGAAACATGTCAAACACCCGAAACATGTCAAACATACGAAACATCCGAAACATGTCAAAATATACAAAACATCTGAAACATGTAAAACACCCGAAACATGTCAAACATACGAAACTTTTGAAACATGTCAAACATACGAAACATCCGAAACATGTCAAAAACCCGAAACATGTCAGACATACAAAACATCTGAATTATGTCAAACACCCGAAACATGTCAAACATACGAAACATCCGAAACATGTCAAACACCCGAAACATCCGAAACAAGTCAAACACCCAAAACATGTCAAACACCCGAAACATGTCAAACATACGAAATATGTCAAACATACGTAACATCCGAAACATGTCATAGAACCGAAACATGTCAAACATACGAAACATTCGAAACATGTCAAACACCCGAAAAATCTCAAACATACGAAACATCCGAAACATGTCAAAAACCCGAAACATGTCAAACATACAAAACATCTGAATTATGTCAAACACCCGAAACATGTCAAACATACGAAACATCCGAAACATTTCAAACATCCGAAAAAAGTCAAACAACAAAAACATGTCAAACACCTGAAACATGTCAAACACCCGAAACATGTCCAACATACGAAACATCCGAAACAGATCAAAAACCCGAAACATGTCAAACATACGAAATATCCGAAACAGGTCAAACACCCAAAACATGTCAAATATACGAAACATTCAAAACATGTCAAACACCCGAAACATGTCAAACATACGAAACATCCAAAACATGTAAAACTCCCGAAACATGTCAAACATACAAAACATCTGAATTATGTCAAACACCCGAAACATGTCAAACATACGAAACATCCGAAACATGTCAAACAACCCAAACATGTCAAACATACGAAACATCCGAAACATGTCAAACACCCGAAACATGTCAAACATACAAAACATCTGAATTATGTCAAACACCCGAAACTTGTCAAACATACGAAATATACTAAACATGTCAAACTACCGAAACATGTCAAACATACAAAACATCTGAATTATGCCAAACATCCGAAACATGTCAAACATACGAAACATCCGAAACATGTCAAACACCCGAAACATGTCAAACATACGAAACATCTGAAACATGTCAAACACCCGAAACATGTCAAACATACGAAACATCCGAAACATGTCAAAGATACGAAACATTCGAAACATGTGAAACACCTGAAACATGTCAAACATACGAAACATTCGAAACATGTCAAACACCCGAAACATGTCAAACATACGAAACATCCGAAACATGTCAAACACCCGAAACATGTCAATATACAAAACATCCGAAACATGTCAAACACCCGAAACTTGTCAATCATACGAAATATACGAAACATGTCAAACACCCGAAACATGTCAGTCATACGAAACATGTCAAACATCCGAAACATGTCAAACACCCGAAATATGTTAAACATACTAAACATTCGAAACATGTCAAACACCCGAAACATGTCAATATAGGAAACATCCGAAACATGTCAAACACCTGAAACATGCCAAGCATACGAAACATCCGAAACATGTCAAACACCGAAAAAATGTCAAACATACGAAACATCAGAAACATGTCAAACATACGAAACATCTGAAACATGCCAAACACCCGAAACATGTCAAACATACGAAACATTCGAAACATCTCAAACACCCGAAACATCTCAAACATACAAAACATCCGAAACATGTCAAACACCCGAAACATGTCAAACATACAAAACATACGAAACATGTCAAACGCCCGAAACATGTCAAACATACGAATTATCCGAAACATGTCAAACACCCGAAATATGTCAAACATACGAAACATCTGAAACATGTTTAACACCCGAAACATGTCAAACATACAAAACATCTGAAACATGTCAAACACCCGAAACATGTCAAACATACGAAACATCCGAAACATGTTAAACACCCGAAACATGTCAAACATACGAAACATCTGAAACATTTCAAACACCGGAAACATGTCAAACATACGAAACATCCATAACATGTCAAACATACGAAACATTCGAAACATGTCAAACACCTGAAACATGTCAAACATACGAAACATTCGAAACATGTCAAACACCCGAAACATGTCAAACATACGAAACATGCAAAACATGTCAAACACCTGAAACATGTCAAACATACGAAACATCCGAAACATGTCAAACACCCGAAACATGTCAAACATACAAAAACATCTTAATTATGTTAAACACCCGAAACATGTTAAACATACGAAACATCCGAAACATGTCAAACACTTAAAACATGTCAAACATACGAAACATCCGAAACATGTCAAACACCCGAAACATGTAAAATACCCGAAACATGTCAAACATACGAAACATCCGAAACATGTCAAACATACAAAACATCCGAAACATGTCAAACTTCCGAAAAATGTCAAACATACGAAACATCCGAAACATGTCAAACACCCGAAACATGTCAAACATACGAAACATCCGAAACTTGTCAAACATACAAAACATCCGAAACACATCAAACACCCGAAACATGTCAAACATACGAAAGATCCGAAACATGTCAAACCCCCCAAACATGTCAAACATACGAAACATCCGAAACATGTCAAACACCCCAAACATGTCAAACATACGAAACATCCGAAAGATGTCAAACACCCGAAACATATCAAGCATACGAAACATCCGAAAAATGTCAAACACCCAAAACATGTCAAACATACGAATCATCCGAAACATGTCAAACATACGAATCATCTGAAACATGCCAAACACCCGAAACATGTCAAACATACAAAACATTCGAAACATGTCAAACCCGAAACATCTCAAACACCCGAAACATCTCAAACATACGAAACATCCGAAATATGTCAAACATTCGAAACATGTCAAACATACAAAACATACGAAACATGTCAAACGCCCAAAACATGTCAAACATACGAAACATCCGAAACATATCAAACACCCGAAACATGTCAAACATACGAAATATCCGAAACATGTCAAACATCCGAAATATGTCAAACATACAAAACATCTGAAACATGTCAAACACCCGAAACATGTCAAACATACGAAACATCCCAAACATCTAAAACACTTAAAACATGTCAAACATACGAAACATCCGAAACATGTAAAACACCCAAAACATGTCAAACACCCGAAACCTGTCAAACATACGAAACATGTCAAACATACGAAACATCCGAAACATGTCAAACACCCGAAACATGTCAGTCATACGAAACATGTCAAACATACGAAACATCCGAAACATGTCAAACACCCGAAACATGTCAAGTATACGAAACATTCGAAACATGTCAAACACCCGAAACATGTCAATATACGAAAGATCCGAAACATGTCAAACACCCGAAACATGTCAAACATACGAAACATCCGAAACAAGTCAAACATCCGAAACATGTTAAACAACCTAAACATGTCAAACATACGAGACATCCGAAACATGTTAAACATACAAAACATCTGAAACATGTCAAACACCCGAAACATGTCAAACACCCGAAACATGTCAAACATACGAAACATCCGAAACATGTCAAACACCCGAAACATGTCAAGCATACGAAACATCCGAAACATGTCAAACACCCAAAACATGTCAAACATACGAAACATCCGAAACATGTCAAACATACGAAACATCTGAAACATGCCAAACACCCGAAACATGTCAAACATACAAAACATTCGAAACATGTCAAACACCTGAAACATCTCAAACACCCAAAATTACTCAAACATACGAAACTTCCGAAACATGTCAAACACCCGAAACATGTCAAACATACAAAACATACGAAACATGTCAAACGGCCGAAACATGTCAAACATACGAAACATGTCCAACATACGAAACATCCGAAACATGTCAAACATACGAAACATCCGAAACATGTCAAACACATGAAACATGTCAAACATACGAAACATTCGATACATGTCAAACATCCGAAACATGTCAAACACCCGAAACATGTAAAATACCCGAAACATGTCAAACATACGAAACATCCGAAACATGTCAAACATACAAAACATCCGAAACATGTCAAACTTCCGAAAAATGTCAAACATACGAAACATCCGAAACATGTCAAACACCCGAAACATGTCAAACATACGAAACATCCGAAACTTGTCAAACAAACAAAACATCCGAAACACATCAAACACCCGAAACATGTCAAACATACGAAACATCCGAAACATTTCAAACATCCGAAAAAAGTCAAACAACAAAAACATGTCAAACACCTAAAACATGTCAAACACCCGAAACATGTCCAACATACGAAACATCCGAAACATGTCAAACATACGAAACATCCGAAACATGCCAAACACATGAAACATGTTAAACATACGAAACATTCGATACATGTCAAACACCCGAAACATGTCAAACATACGAAACATCCGAAACATGTCAAACCCCCCAAACATGTCAAACATACGAAACATCCGAAACATGTCAAACACCCCCAAACATGTCAAACATACGAAACATCCGAAAGATGTCAAACACCCGAAACATGTTAAACATACGAAACATCCCAAACATGTCAAACAACCGAAACATGTCAAACATACGAAACATCCGAAACAGATCAAACACCCGAAACATGTCAAACATACGAAATATCCGAAACAGGTCAAACACCCGAAACATGTCAAATATACGAAACATTCAAAACATGTCAAACACCCGAAACATGTCAAACATACGAAACATCCAAAACATGTCAAACGCCCGAAACATGTCAAACATACAAAACATCTGAATTATGTCAAACACCCGAAACATGTCAAACATACGAAACATCCGAAACATGTCAAACAACCCAAACATGTCAAACATACGAAACATCCGAAACATGTCAAACACCCGAAACATGTCAAACATACAAAACATCTGAATTATGTCAAACACCCGAAACTTGTCAAACATACGAAATATACGAAACATGTCAAACACCCGAAACATGTCAAACATACAAAACATCTGAATTATGTCAAACACCCGAAACTTGTCAAACATACGAAATATACGAAACATGTCAAACACCCGAAACATGTCAGTCATACGAAACATGTCAAACATCCGAAACATGTCAAACACCCGAAACATGTTAAACATACGAAACATTCGAAACATGTCAAACACCCGAAACATGTCAATATAGGAAACATCCGAAACATGTCAAACACCTGAAACATGTCAAACATACGAAACATCCGAAACATGTCAAACATCCGAAACATGTTAAACAACCTAAACATGTCAAACATACGAAACATCCGAAACATGTCAAGCATACGAAACATCTGAAACATGTCAAACACCCAAAACATGTCAAACATACGAAACATCCGAAACATGTCAAACATACGAAACATCTGAAACATGCCAAACACCCGAAACATGTCAAACATACGAAACATTCGAAACTTGTCAAACACCCGAAACATCTCATACATACGAAACATCCGAAACTTGTCAAACACCCGAAACATGTCAAACATACAAAACATCCGAAACATGTAAAACACTTAAAACATGTCAAACATACAAAACATCCGAAACATGTAAAACACACAAAACATGTCTAATACCCGAAACATGTCAAACATACGAAACATGTCAAACATACGAAACATCCGAAACATGTCAAACACAAGAAACATGTCAAACATCCGAAACATGTAAAACACCCAAAACATGTCTAATACCCGAAACATGTCAAACATACGAAACATGTCAAACATACGAAACATCCGAAACATGTCAAACATACGAAACATCCGAAACGTGTCAAAGACCCGAAAAATGTCAAACATACGAAACATCTGAAACATGTCAAACACCCGAAACATGTCAAACATACGAAACATCCGAAACATGTCAATATACAAAACATCCGAAACATGTCAAACACCCGAAACATGTCAAACATACGAAACATCCGAAACATGTCAAACATACAAAACATCTGAAACTTGTCAAACACCCGAAACATGTCAAACATACGAAACATCTGAAACATGTCAAACACCCGAAACATGTCAAACATACGAAACATCCGAAACATGTCAAAGATACGAAACATTCGAAACTTGTGAAACACCTGAAACATGTCAAACATACGAAACATTCGAAACATGTCAAACACCCGAAACATGTCAAACATACGAAACATCCGAAACATGTCAAACACCCGAAACATGTTAATATACAAAACATCCGAAACATGTCAAACACACGAAACTTGTCAATCATACGAAATATACGAAACATGTCAAACACCCGAAACATGTTAATATACAAAACATCCGAAACATGTCAAACACACGAAACTTGTCAATCATACGAAATATACGAAACATGTCAAACACCCAAAACATGTCAGTCATACGAAACATGTCAAACATCCGAAACATGTCAAACACCCGAAACATGTTAAACATACGAAACATTCGAAACATGTCAAACACCCGAAACATGTCAATATAGGAAACATCCGAAACATGTCAAACACCTGAAACATGTCAAACATCCGAAACATCCGAAACATGTGAAACATCCGAAACATGTTAAACAACCTAAACATGTCAAACATACGAAACATCCGAAACATGTCAAGCATACGAAACATCTGAAACATGTCAAACACCCAAAACATGTCAAACATACGAAACATCCGAAACATGTCAAACATACGAAACATCTGAAACATGTAAAACACTTAAAACATGTCAAACATACAAAACATCCGAAACATGTAAAACACCCAAAACATGTCTAATACCCGAAACATGTCAAACATACGAAACATGTCAAACATACGAAACATCCGAAACATGTCAAACACAAGAAACATGTCAAACATACGAAACATCCGAAACATGTCAAACATACGAAACATCCGAAACATGTCAAAGACCCGAAACATGTCAAACATACGAAACATCTGAAACATGTCAAACACCCGAAACATGTCAAACATACGAAACATCCGAAACATGTCAATATACAAAACATCCGAAACATGTTAAACACCCGAAACATGTCAAACATACGAAACATCCGAAACATGTCAAACATACGAGACAACCGAAACATGTCAAACATACAAAACATCTGAAACTTGTCAAACACCCGAAACATGTCAAACACCCGAAACATGTCAAACATACGAAACATCAGAAACATGTTAAACACCCAAAATGCCAAGCATACGAAACATCCGAAACATGTCAAACACCAAAAACATGTCAAACATACGAAACATCAGAAACATGTCAAACATACGAAACATCTGAAACATGCCAAACACCCGAAACATGTCAAACATACGAAACATTCGAAACATCTCACCACTCGAAACATCTCAAACATACAAAACATCCGAAACATGTCAAACACCCGAAACATGTCAAACATACGAATCATGTCAAACATACGAAACATTCGAAACATCTCACCACTCGAAACATCTCAAACATACAAAACATCCGAAACATGTCAAACACCCGAAACATGTCAAACACCCGAAAAATCTCAAACATACGAAACATCCGAAACATGTCAAAAACCCGAAACATGTCAAACATACAAAACATCTGAATTATGTCAAACACCCGAAACATGTCAAACATACGAAACATCCGAAACATTTCAAACATCCGAAAAAAGTCAAACAACAAAAACATGTCAAACACCTGAAACATGTCAAACACCCGAAACATGTCCAACATACGAAACATCCGAAACAGATCAAACACCCGAAACATGTCAAACATACGAAATATCCGAAACAGGTCAAACACCCGAAACATGTCAAATATACGAAACATTCAAAACATGTCAAACACCCGAAACATGTCAAACATACGAAACATCCAAAACATGTAAAACTCCCGAAACATGTCAAACATACAAAACATCTGAATTATGTCAAACACCCGAAACATGTCAAACATACGAAACATCCGAAACATGTCAAACAACCCAAACATGTCAAACATACGAAACATCCGAAACATGTCAAACACCCGAAACATGTCAAACATACAAAACATCTGAATTATGTCAAACACCCGAAACTTGTCAAACATACGAAATATACTAAACATGTCAAACACCCGAAACATGTCAAACATACAAAACATCTGAATTATGCCAAACATCCGAAACATGTTAAACATACGAAACATCCGAAACATGTCAAACACCCGAAACATGTCAAACATACGAAACATCTGAAACATGTCAAACACCCGAAACATGTCAAACATACGAAACATCCGAAACATGTCAAAGATACGAAACATTCGAAACATGTGAAACACCTGAAACATGTCAAACATACGAAACATTCGAAACATGTCAAACACCCGAAACATGTCAAACATACGAAACAACCGAAACATGTCAAACACCCGAAACATGTCAATATACAAAACATCCGAAACATGTCAAACACCCGAAACTTGTCAATCATACGAAATATACGAAACATGTCAAACACCCGAAACATGTCAGTCATACGAAACATGTCAAACATCCGAAACATGTCAAACACCCGAAACATGTTAAACATACTAAACATTCGAAACATGTCAAACACCCGAAACATGTCAATATAGGAAACATCCGAAACATGTCAAACACCTGAAACATGCCAAGCATACGAAACATCCGAAACATGTCAAACACCGAAAAAATGTCAAACATACGAAACATCAGAAACATGTCAAACATACGAAACATCTGAAACATGCCAAACACCCGAAACATGTCAAACATACGAAACATTCGAAACATCTCAAACACCCGAAACATCTCAAACATACAAAACATCCGAAACATGTCAAACACCCGAAACATGTCAAACATACAAAACATACGAAACATGTCAAACGCCCGAAACATGTCAAACATACGAAACATCCGAAACATGTCAAACACCCGAAATATGTCAAACATACGAAACATCTGAAACATGTTTAACACCCGAAACATGTCAAACATACAAAACATCTGAAACATGTCAAACACCCGAAACATGTCAAACATACGAAACATCCGAAACATGTTAAACACCCGAAACATGTCAAACATACGAAACATCTGAAACATTTCAAACACCGGAAACATGTCAAACATACGAAACATCCATAACATGTCAAACATACGAAACATTCGAAACATGTCAAACACCTGAAACATGTCAAACATACGAAACATTCGAAACATGTCAAACACCCGAAACATGTCAAACATACGAAACATGCAAAACATGTCAAACACCTGAAACATGTCAAACATACGAAACATCCGAAACATGTCAAACACCCGAAACATGTCAAACATACAAAAACATCTTAATTATGTTAAACACCCGAAACATGTTAAACATACGAAACATCCGAAACATGTCAAACACTTAAAACATGTCAAACATACGAAACATCCGAAACATGTCAAACACCCGAAACATGTAAAATACCCGAAACATGTCAAACATACGAAACATCCGAAACATGTCAAACATACAAAACATCCGAAACATGTCAAACTTCCGAAAAATGTCAAACATACGAAACATCCGAAACATGTCAAACACCCGAAACATATCAAACATACGAAACATCCGAAACTTGTCAAACATACAAAACATCCGAAACACATCAAACACCCGAAACATGTCAAACATACGAAACATCCGAAACATGTCAAACCCCCCAAACATGTCAAACATACGAAACATCCGAAACATGTCAAACACCCCAAACATGTCAAACATACGAAACATCCGAAAGATGTCAAACACCCGAAACATATCAAGCATACGAAACATCCGAAAAATGTCAAACACCCAAAACATGTCAAACATACGAATCATCCGAAACATGTCTAACATACGAATCATCTGAAACATGCCAAACACCCGAAACATGTCAAACATACAAAACATTCGAAACATGTCAAACCCGAAACATCTCAAACACTCGAAACATCTCAAACATACGAAACATCCGAAATATGTCAAACATTCGAAACATGTCAAACATACAAAACATACGAAACATGTCAAACGCCCAAAACATGTCAAACATACGAAACATCCGAAACATGTCAAACACCCGAAACATGTCAAACATACGAAACATCCCAAACATCTAAAACACTTAAAACATGTCAAACATACGAAACATCCGAAACATGTAAAACACCCAAAACATGTCAAACACCCGAAACCTGTCAAACATACGAAACATGTCAAACATACGAAACATCCGAAACATGTCAAACACCCGAAACATGTCAGTCATACGAAACATGTCAAACATACGAAACATCCGAAACATGTCAAACACCCGAAACATGTCAAGTATACGAAACATTCGAAACATGTCAAACACCCGAAACATGTCAATATACGAAACATCCGAAACATGTCAAACACCCGAAACATGTCAAACATACGAAACATCCGAAACAAGTCAAACATCCGAAACATGTTAAACAACCTAAACATGTCAAACATACGAGACATCCGAAACATGTTAAACATACAAAACATCTGAAACATGTCAAACACCCGAAACATGTCAAACACCCGAAACATGTCAAACATACGAAACATCCGAAACATGTCAAACACCCGAAACATGTCAAGCATACGAAACATCCGAAACATGTCAAACACCCAAAACATGTCAAACATACGAAACATCCGAAACATGTCAAACATACGAAACATCTGAAACATGCCAAACACCCGAAACATGTCAAACATACAAAACATTCGAAACATGTCAAACACCTGAAACATCTCAAACACCCAAAATTACTCAAACATACGAAACTTCCGAAACATGTCAAACACCCGAAACATGTCAAACATACAAAACATACGAAACATGTCAAACGGCCGAAACATGTCAAACATACGAAACATGTCCAACATACGAAACATCCGAAACATGTCAAACATACGAAACATCCGAAACATGTCAAACACATGAAACATGTCAAACATACGAAACATTCGATACATGTTAAACATCCGAAACATGTCAAACACCCGAAACATGTAAAATACCCGAAACATGTCAAACATACGAAACATCCGAAACATGTCAAACATACAAAACATCCGAAACATGTCAAACTTCCGAAAAATGTCAAACATACGAAACATCCGAAACATGTCAAACACCCGAAACATGTCAAACATACGAAACATCCGAAACTTGTCAAACATACAAAACATCCGAAACACATCAAACACCCGAAACATGTGAAACATACGAAACATCCGAAACATGTCAAACCCCCCAAACATGTCAAACATACGAAACATCCGAAACATGTCAAACACCCCAAACATGTCAAACATACGAAACATCCGAAAGATGTCAAACACCCGAAACATATCAAGCGTACGAAACATCCGAAAAATGTCAAACACCCAAAACATGTCAAACATACGAATCATCCGAAACATGTTAAACATACGAATCATCTGAAACATGCCAAACACCCGAAACATGTCAAACATACAAAACATTCGAAACATGTCAAACCCGAAACATCTCAAACACCCGAAACATCTCAAACATACGAAACATCCGAAATATGTCAAACATTCGAAACATGTCAAACATACAAAACATACGAAACATGTCAAACGCCCAAAACATGTCAAACATACGAAACATCCGAAACATGTCAAACACCCGAAACATGTCAAACATACGAAACATCCGAAAAATGTCAAACACCCGAAATATGTCAAACATACAAAACATCTAAAACATGTCAAACACCCGAAACATGTCAAACATACGAAACATCCCAAACATCTAAAACACTTAAAACATGTCAAACATACGAAACATCCGAAACATGTAAAACACCCAAAACATGTCAAACACCCGAAAACTGTCAAACATACGAAACATGTCAAACATACGAAACATCCGAAACATGTCAAACACCCGAAACATGTCAGTCATACGAAACATGTCAAACATACGAAACATCCGAAACATGTCAAACACCCGAAACATGTCAAGTATACGAAACATTCGAAACATGTCAAACACCCGAAACATGTCAATATACGAAACATCCGAAACATGTCAAACACCCGAAACATGTCAAACATACGAAACATCCGAAACAAGTCAAACATCCGAAACATGTTAAACAACCTAAACATGTCAAACATACGAGACATCCGAAACATGTTAAACATACAAAACATCTGAAACATGTCAAACACCCGAAACATGTAAAACACCCGAAACATGTCAAACATACGAAACATCCGAAACATGTCAAACATACGAAACATCTGAAACATGCCAAACACCCGAAACATGTCAAACATACAAAACATTCGAAACATGTCAAACACCTGAAACATCTCAAACACCCAAAATTACTCAAACATACGAAACTTCCGAAACATGTCAAACACCCGAAACATGTCAAACATACAAAACATACGAAACATGTCAAACGGCCGAAACATGTCAAACATACGAAACATGTCCAACATACGAAACATCCGAAACATGTCAAACATACGAAACATCCGAAACATGTCAAACACATGAAACATGTCAAACATACGAAACATTCGATACATGTCAAACATCCGAAACATGTCAAACACCCGAAACATGTAAAATACCCGAAACATGTCAAACATACGAAACATCCGAAACATGTCAAACATACAAAACATCCGAAACATGTCAAACTTCCGAAAAATGTCAAACATACGAAACATCAGAAACATGTCAAACACCCGAAACATGTCAAACATACGAAACATCCGAAACTTGTCAAACAAACAAAACATCCGAAACACATCAAACACCCGAAACATGTCAAACATACGAAACATCCGAAACATTTCAAACATCCGAAAAAAGTCAAACAACAAAAACATGTCAAACACCTGAAACATGTCAAACACCCGAGACATGTCCAACATACGAAACATCCGAAACATGTCAAACATACGAAACATCCGAAACATGCCAAACACATGAAACATGTTAAAAATACGAAACATTCGATACATGTCAAACACCCGAAACATGTCAAACATACGAAACATCCGAAACATGTCAAACCCCCCAAACATGTCAAACATACGAAACATCCGAAACATGTCAAACACCCCCAAACATGTCAAACATACGAAACATCCGAAAGATGTCAAACACCCGAAACATGTTAAACATACGAAACATCCCAAACATGTCAAACAACCGAAACATGTCAAACATACGAAACATCCGAAACAGATCAAACACCCGAAACATGTCAAACATACGAAATATCCGAAACAGGTCAAACACCCGAAACATGTCAAATATACGAAACATTCAAAACATGTCAAACAACCCAAACATGTCAAACATACGAAACATCCGAAACATGTCAAACACCCGAAACATGTCAAACATAGAAAACATCTGAATTATGTCAAACACCCGAAACTTGTCAAACATACGAAATATACGAAACATGTCAAACACCCGAAACATGTCAAACATACAAAACATCTGAATTATGTCAAACACCCGAAACTTGTCAAACATACGAAATATACGAAACATGTCAAAC
This sequence comes from Biomphalaria sudanica, assembly GCA_036873155.1. NCBI lineage: Eukaryota > Metazoa > Mollusca > Gastropoda > Planorbidae > Biomphalaria > Biomphalaria sudanica. The sequence continues at coordinate 612,524 of JAZGLO010000194.1, read as the reverse complement.
ACCCGAAACATGTCAGTCATACGAAACATGTCAAACATCCGAAACATGTCAAACACCCGAAACATGTTAAACATACGAAACATTCGAAACATGTCAAACACCCGAAACATGTCAATATAGGAAACATCCGAAACATGTCAAACACCTGAAACATGTCAAACATACGAAACATCCGAAACATGTCAAACATCCGAAACATGTTAAACAACCTAAACATGTCAAACATACGAAACATCCGAAACATGTCAAGCATACGAAACATCTGAAACATGTCAAACACCCAAAACATGTCAAACATACGAAACATCCGAAACATGTCAAACATACGAAACATCTGAAACATGCCAAACACCCGAAACATGTCAAACATACGAAACATTCGAAACTTGTCAAACACCCGAAACATCTCATACATACGAAACATCCGAAACTTGTCAAACACCCGAAACATGTCAAACATACAAAACATCCGAAACATGTAAAACACTTAAAACATGTCAAACATACAAAACATCCGAAACATGTAAAACACACAAAACATGTCTAATACCCGAAACATGTCAAACATACGAAACATGTCAAACATACGAAACATCCGAAACATGTCAAACACAAGAAACATGTCAAACATCCGAAACATGTAAAACACCCAAAACATGTCTAATACCCGAAACATGTCAAACATACGAAACATGTCAAACATACGAAACATCCGAAACATGTCAAACATACGAAACATCCGAAACGTGTCAAAGACCCGAAACATGTCAAACATACGAAACATCTGAAACATGTCAAACACCCGAAACATGTCAAACATACGAAACATCCGAAACATGTCAATATACAAAACATCCGAAACATGTCAAACACCCGAAACATGTCAAACATACGAAACATCCGAAACATGTCAAACATCCGAAACATGTTAAACAACCTAAACATGTCAAACATACGAGACATCCGAAACATGTCAAACATACAAAACATCTGAAACTTGTCAAACACCCGAAACATGTCAAACATACGAAACATGTCAAACATACGAGACATCCGAAACATGTCAAACATACAAAACATCTGAAACTTGTCAAACACCCGAAACATGTCAAACATACGAAACATCTGAAACATGTCAAACACCCGAAACATGTCAAACATACGAAACATCCGAAACATGTCAAAGATACGAAACATTCGAAACTTGTGAAACACCTGAAACATGTCAAACATACGAAACATTCGAAACATGTCAAACACCCGAAACATGTCAAACATACGAAACATCCGAAACATGTCAAACACCCGAAACATGTTAATATACAAAACATCCGAAACATGTCAAACACCCGAAACTTGTCAATCATACGAAATATACGAAACATGTCAAACACCCGAAACATGTTAATATACAAAACATCCGAAACATGTCAAACACACGAAACTTGTCAATCATACGAAATATACGAAACATGTCAAACACCCAAAACATGTCAGTCATACGAAACATGTCAAACATCCGAAACATGTCAAACACCCGAAACATGTTAAACATACGAAACATTCGAAACATGTCAAACACCCGAAACATGTCAATATAGGAAACATCCGAAACATGTCAAACACCTGAAACATGTCAAACATCCGAAACATCCGAAACATGTGAAACATCCGAAACATGTTAAACAACCTAAACATGTCAAACATACGAAACATCCGAAACATGTCAAGCATACGAAACATCTGAAACATGTCAAACACCCAAAACATGTCAAACATACGAAACATCCGAAACATGTCAAACATACGAAACATCTGAAACATGTAAAACACTTAAAACATGTCAAACATACAAAACATCCGAAACATGTAAAACACCCAAAACATGTCTAATACCCGAAACATGTCAAACATACGAAACATGTCAAACATACGAAACATCCGAAACATGTCAAACACAAGAAACATGTCAAACATACGAAACATCCGAAACATGTCAAACATACGAAACATCCGAAACATGTCAAAGACCCGAAACATGTCAAACATACGAAACATCTGAAACATGTCAAACACCCGAAACATGTCAAACATACGAAACATCCGAAACATGTCAATATACAAAACATCCGAAACATGTTAAACACCCGAAACATGTCAAACATACGAAACATCCGAAACATGTCAAACATACGAGACAACCGAAACATGTCAAACATACAAAACATCTGAAACTTGTCAAACACCCGAAACATGTCAAACACCCGAAACATGTCAAACATACGAAACATCAGAAACATGTTAAACACCCAAAATGCCAAGCATACGAAACATCCGAAACATGTCAAACACCAAAAACATGTCAAACATACGAAACATCAGAAACATGTCAAACATACGAAACATCTGAAACATGCCAAACACCCGAAACATGTCAAACATACGAAACATTCGAAACATCTCACCACTCGAAACATCTCAAACATACAAAACATCCGAAACATGTCAAACACCCGAAACATGTCAAACATACGAATCATGTCAAACATACGAAACATTCGAAACATCTCACCACTCGAAACATCTCAAACATACAAAACATCCGAAACATGTCAAACACCCGAAACATGTCAAACACCCGAAAAATCTCAAACATACGAAACATCCGAAACATGTCAAAAACCCGAAACATGTCAAACATACAAAACATCTGAATTATGTCAAACACCCGAAACATGTCAAACATACGAAACATCCGAAACATTTCAAACATCCGAAAAAAGTCAAACAACAAAAACATGTCAAACACCTGAAACATGTCAAACACCCGAAACATGTCCAACATACGAAACATCCGAAACAGATCAAACACCCGAAACATGTCAAACATACGAAATATCCGAAACAGGTCAAACACCCGAAACATGTCAAATATACGAAACATTCAAAACATGTCAAACACCCGAAACATGTCAAACATACGAAACATCCAAAACATGTAAAACTCCCGAAACATGTCAAACATACAAAACATCTGAATTATGTCAAACACCCGAAACATGTCAAACATACGAAACATCCGAAACATGTCAAACAACCCAAACATGTCAAACATACGAAACATCCGAAACATGTCAAACACCCGAAACATGTCAAACATACAAAACATCTGAATTATGTCAAACACCCGAAACTTGTCAAACATACGAAATATACTAAACATGTCAAACACCCGAAACATGTCAAACATACAAAACATCTGAATTATGCCAAACATCCGAAACATGTTAAACATACGAAACATCCGAAACATGTCAAACACCCGAAACATGTCAAACATACGAAACATCTGAAACATGTCAAACACCCGAAACATGTCAAACATACGAAACATCCGAAACATGTCAAAGATACGAAACATTCGAAACATGTGAAACACCTGAAACATGTCAAACATACGAAACATTCGAAACATGTCAAACACCCGAAACATGTCAAACATACGAAACAACCGAAACATGTCAAACACCCGAAACATGTCAATATACAAAACATCCGAAACATGTCAAACACCCGAAACTTGTCAATCATACGAAATATACGAAACATGTCAAACACCCGAAACATGTCAGTCATACGAAACATGTCAAACATCCGAAACATGTCAAACACCCGAAACATGTTAAACATACTAAACATTCGAAACATGTCAAACACCCGAAACATGTCAATATAGGAAACATCCGAAACATGTCAAACACCTGAAACATGCCAAGCATACGAAACATCCGAAACATGCCAAGCATACGAAACATCCGAAACATGTCAAACACCGAAAAAATGTCAAACATACGAAACATCAGAAACATGTCAAACATACGAAACATCTGAAACATGCCAAACACCCGAAACATGTCAAACATACGAAACATTCGAAACATCTCAAACACCCGAAACATCTCAAACATACAAAACATCCGAAACATGTCAAACACCCGAAACATGTCAAACATACAAAACATACGAAACATGTCAAACGCCCGAAACATGTCAAACATACGAAACATCCGAAACATGTCAAACACCCGAAATATGTCAAACATACGAAACATCTGAAACATGTTTAACACCCGAAACATGTCAAACATACAAAACATCTGAAACATGTCAAACACCCGAAACATGTCAAACATACGAAACATCCGAAACATGTTAAACACCCGAAACATGTCAAACATACGAAACATCTGAAACATTTCAAACACCGGAAACATGTCAAACATACGAAACATCCATAACATGTCAAACATACGAAACATTCGAAACATGTCAAACACCTGAAACATGTCAAACATACGAAACATTCGAAACATGTCAAACACCCGAAACATGTCAAACATACGAAACATGCAAAACATGTCAAACACCTGAAACATGTCAAACATACGAAACATCCGAAACATGTCAAACACCCGAAACATGTCAAACATACAAAAACATCTTAATTATGTTAAACACCCGAAACATGTTAAACATACGAAACATCCGAAACATGTCAAACACTTAAAACATGTCAAACATACGAAACATCCGAAACATGTCAAACACCCGAAACATGTAAAATACCCGAAACATGTCAAACATACGAAACATCCGAAACATGTCAAACATACAAAACATCCGAAACATGTCAAACTTCCGAAAAATGTCAAACATACGAAACATCCGAAACATGTCAAACACCCGAAACATATCAAACATACGAAACATCCGAAACTTGTCAAACATACAAAACATCCGAAACACATCAAACACCCGAAACATGTCAAACATACGAAACATCCGAAACATGTCAAACCCCCCAAACATGTCAAACATACGAAACATCCGAAACATGTCAAACACCCCAAACATGTCAAACATACGAAACATCCGAAAGATGTCAAACACCCGAAACATATCAAGCATACGAAACATCCGAAAAATGTCAAACACCCAAAACATGTCAAACATACGAATCATCCGAAACATGTCAAACATACGAATCATCTGAAACATGCCAAACACCCGAAACATGTCAAACATACAAAACATTCGAAACATGTCAAACCCGAAACATCTCAAACACCCGAAACATCTCAAACATACGAAACATCCGAAATATGTCAAACATTCGAAACATGTCAAACATACAAAACATACGAAACATGTCAAACGCCCAAAACATGTCAAACATACGAAACATCCGAAACATGTCAAACACCCGAAACATGTCAAACATACGAAATATCCGAAACATGTCAAACATCCGAAATATGTCAAACATACAAAACATCTGAAACATGTCAAACACCCGAAACATGTCAAACATACGAAACATCCCAAACATCTAAAACACTTAAAACATGTCAAACATACGAAACATCCGAAACATGTAAAACACCCAAAACATGTCAAACACCCGAAACCTGTCAAACATACGAAACATGTCAAACATACAAAACATCCGAAACATGTCAAACACCCGAAACATGTCAGTCATACGAAACATGTCAAACATACGAAACATCCGAAACATGTCAAACACCCGAAACATGTCAAGTATACGAAACATTCGAAACATGTCAAACACCCGAAACATGTCAATATACGAAACATCCGAAACATGTCAAACACCCGAAACATGTCAAACATACGAAACATCCGAAACAAGTCAAACATCCGAAACATGTTAAACAACCTAAACATGTCAAACATACGAGACATCCGAAACATGTTAAACATACAAAACATCTGAAACATGTCAAACACCCGAAACATGTCAAACACCCGAAACATGTCAAACATACGAAACATCCGAAACATGTCAAACACCCGAAACATGTCAAGCATACGAAACATCCGAAACATGTCAAACACCCAAAACATGTCAAACATACGAAACATCCGAAACATGTCAAACATACGAAACATCTGAAACATGCCAAACACCCGAAACATGTCAAACATACAAAACATTCGAAACATGTCAAACACCTGAAACATCTCAAACACCCAAAATTACTCAAACATACGAAACTTCCGAAACATGTCAAACACCCGAAACATGTCAAACATACAAAACATACGAAACATGTCAAACGGCCGAAACATGTCAAACATACGAAACATGTCCAACATACGAAACATCCGAAACATGTCAAACATACGAAACATCCGAAACATGTCAAACACATGAAACATGTCAAACATACGAAACATTCGATACATGTTAAACATCCGAAACATGTCAAACACCCGAAACATGTAAAATACCCGAAACATGTCAAACATACGAAACATCCGAAACATGTCAAACATACAAAACATCCGAAACATGTCAAACTTCCGAAAAATGTCAAACATACGAAACATCCGAAACATGTCAAACACCCGAAACATGTCAAACATACGAAACATCCGAAACTTGTCAAACATACAAAACATCCGAAACACATCAAACACCCGAAACATGTGAAACATACGAAACATCCGAAACATGTCAAACCCCCCAAACATGTCAAACATACGAAACATCCGAAACATGTCAAACACCCCAAACATGTCAAACATACGAAACATCCGAAAGATGTCAAACACCCGAAACATATCAAGCGTACGAAACATCCGAAAAATGTCAAACACCCAAAACATGTCAAACATACGAATCATCCGAAACATGTTAAACATACGAATCATCTGAAACATGCCAAACACCCGAAACATGTCAAACATACAAAACATTCGAAACATGTCAAACCCGAAACATCTCAAACACCCGAAACATCTCAAACATACGAAACATCCGAAATATGTCAAACATTCGAAACATGTCAAACATACAAAACATACGAAACATGTCAAACGCCCAAAACATGTCAAACATACGAAACATCCGAAACATGTCAAACACCCGAAACATGTCAAACATACGAAACATCCGAAACATGTCAAACACCCGAAATATGTCAAACATACAAAACATCTAAAACATGTCAAACACCCGAAACATGTCAAACATACGAAACATCCCAAACATCTAAAACACTTAAAACATGTCAAACATACGAAACATCCGAAACATGTAAAACACCCAAAACATGTCAAACACCCGAAAACTGTCAAACATACGAAACATGTCAAACATACGAAACATCCGAAACATGTCAAACACCCGAAACATGTCAGTCATACGAAACATGTCAAACATACGAAACATCCGAAACATGTCAAACACCCGAAACATGTCAAGTATACGAAACATTCGAAACATGTCAAACACCCGAAACATGTCAATATACGAAACATCCGAAACATGTCAAACACCCGAAACATGTCAAACATACGAAACATCCGAAACAAGTCAAACATCTGAAACATGTTAAACAACCTAAACATGTCAAACATACGAGACATCCGAAACATGTTAAACATACAAAACATCTGAAACATGTCAAACACCCGAAACATGTCAAACACCCGAAACATGTCAAACATACGAAACATCCGAAACATGTCAAACACCCGAAACATGTCAAGCATACGAAACATCCGAAACATGTCAAACACCCAAAACATGTCAAACATACGAAACATCCGAAACATGTCAAACATACGAAACATCTGAAACATGCCAAACACCCGAAACATGTCAAACATACAAAACATTCGAAACATGTCAAACACCTGAAACATCTCAAACACCCAAAATTACTCAATTATACGAAACTTCCGAAACATGTCAAACACCCGAAACATGTCAAACATACAAAACATACGAAACATGTCAAACGGCCGAAACATGTCAAACATACGAAACATGTCCAACATACGAAACATCCGAAACATGTCAAACATACGAAACATCCGAAACATGTTAAACACCTGAAACATGTCAAACACCCGAAACTTGTCAAACATACGAAATATACGAAACATGTCAAACACCCGAAACATGTCAGTCATACGAAACATGTCAAACATCCGAAACATGTCAAACACCCGAAACATGTTAAACATACGAAACATTCGAAACATGTCAAACACCTGAAACATGTCAAACATACGAAACATCCGAAACATGTCAAACATCCGAAACATGTTAAACAACCTAAACATGTCAAACATACGAGACATCCGAAACATGTCAAGCATACGAAACATCTGAAACATGTCAAACACCCAAAACATGTCAAACATACGAAACATCTGAAACATGCCAAACACCCGAAACATGTCAAACATACGAAATATTCGAAACATGTCAAACACCCGAAACATCTCATACATACGAAACATCCGAAACGTGTCAAACACCCGAAACATGTCAAACATACAAAACATCCGAAACATGTAAAACACTTAAAACGTGTCAAACATACAAAACATCCGAAACATGTTAAACACCCAAAACATGTCTAATACCCGAAACATGTCAAACATACGAAACATGTCAAACATACGAAACATCCGAAACATGTCAAACACAAGAAACATGTCAAACATACCAAACATCCGAAACATGTCAAACATACGAAACATCCGAAACATGTCAAACACCCGAAACATTTCAAAAATACGAAACATCTGAAACATGTCAAACACCCGAAACATGTCAAACATACGAAACATCCGAAACATGTCAAACAACCGAAACATGTCAATATACGAAACATCCGAAACATGTCAAACACCCGAAACATGTCAAACATACGAAACATGCAAAACATGTCAAACACCTGAAACATGTCAAACATACGAAACATCCGAAACATGTCAAACACCCGAAACATGTCAAACATACAAAAACATCTTAATTATGTTAAACACCCGAAACATGTCAAACATACTGTCAGGACTGAGTTCTGGTCAGCCTGGGTCTCCTGTTTACTGTAGAGGAGAAGGGGGGCAATTCGGGTTGTTGACTTTGAGACTGTTATTGTTTTGGGTTGTTTTGATTTGGTGAGATGTTTTTGTTGAAAATAATGTAACTCATAATAGGCCAGTGTGGTTTTGTTCCTAGTCCAGGACAGTTGGACTTTAGGATATAGATATAGTCGAAGTGTAGACTCTAATTATTTCTCTGTGTTGTCACTATTCAGTCTATGGAATATTAATCTGATATATTTTTAATTGATACTGGATATTTCAAATGTCTGAACTGATTCTGTATTATAGTACAGATAATGTAATAAACATGTTATATGTCTGTGAGTTGGCATTCTGAATATTTGTTCTATCGTTGTATGTGTCGTTGTGGTATTGCCCAGGACTTGGGTACATTTAGTAATACACATACGTATATTAGAGAAGAAATGAGTCTTGACATTTTGGGGGCCCGTCCAAAACAACTACATGCGATGGATGCATCAATCTCCAGTGAAGCATCTGCTGCATCCAGATAGAGTATATCTCTGAGTACTATAACCTGAAGTATCTGCTGTATCCAGACAGTATATATCTCTGAGTACTGTAACCTGAAGTATCTACTGCATCCAGACAGTATATATCTCTGAGTACTGTAACCTAAAGTATCTGCTGTATCCAGACAGTATATATCTCTGAGTACTGTAACCTGAAGTATCTGCTGTATCCAGACAGTATATATCTCTGAGTACTGTAACCTGAAGTCTTCTGTATCCAGACAGTATATATCTCTGAGTACTGTAACCTGAAGTATCTGCTGTATCCAGACAGTATATATCTCTGAGTACTGTAACCTGAAGTATCTGCTGCACCCACACACCCATAAGGAGCGGAAACTCGTCGTCTGTATTTTAGGCTGTTACTATCTAATAATAATGATTTAACAGGCCTACTGTGTTCACTATTAGCAAGTAATAGTAGCACCCCTTAGTACGTCTAAACATAAAGGTATATGCAAGGGCAAGTTCGTCCCTCATAATTGGATTACCATTACGCTCATTCCTTGGATTATACTGAAGAAGCTGCTGCTGGATCTAATACTTATATGAATTTAACTTTTGTGGTACATTCCTTTTGGATTATACTGAAGAAGCTGCTGCTGGATCTAATACGTATATGAATTTAACTTTTGTGGTACATTTCATGTTGGGATTACCTGTTGGATATGCTATAGATGTGGAAAGGGCGGACACATTGCTCGATGGTGTCGGGTAAAGATAAATGAGAATAGAGGTCCAACACAGCAATGACTAAGAGTATTACCAGAAAGGGGGCAACAAGTGGGATTGTTTGCATGTCACACTGATACATATAATTTTTTAGATTATAAAGATAAATCAGTTGGTGTATTGAAAATAGTTGAGGGATTTTTAGGAGATCGAAGGGTATCGGTTCTACGAGATACAGGGGCGAGCATAATTGGGGTCCGAGAAAGTTTGATAGAAGAAAGTCAGAAGATAGATGGGTTTTTCACTTTAAAATTAATAGATGGACAAACTTTTCAGTATCCACTTGCGTGGATAGACATTGATACTCCATTTTTAAAAGGAGTCTTTGTAGCGGCCATGTTTAAGGACCCAATAGCAGATATTATTATTGGAAATGTTGATCAGGCTAAAGCATTTTTATATGGGAATGCTGTTACTAGGGCAATGGCGAAAACAGAAGACACTAGGGTCAAATTGGAAGATAAGGACAGGATTGGTTTAAGTAAGTGGATGGAATTGGACAGTGATTTTAGAGAGGATCAAAGAAATGAAAGTTCGTTAGTTAGATTATGGGAAAAAGGGAAAGCAGGAACGGTCGAAGATAAGAAAAAGGGATTGGTATCATTTATTGTGGAAGAAGGTCTACTTTACAAAGAATTTGAGAGAAAAGATAGCCCTGGGGTAATAGAACGACAACTTGTAATCCCTACGAATAGACGTAAACTAATATTAGAAATAGCACATTCTACACCTTTAGCTGGACATATGTCTATAAATAGAACCAGGTATCGGATATATTCGCATTTCTTTTGGCCTGGGGTAGATAAAGATATAAAAACATACATTAAATGTTGTGACCTTTGTCAAAGAGGTAGACACCCAGGAAAAGCTGGAAAGGTAGAACTAGGGCGCATGAATATTATTTCCACTCCATTTGCTAAAGTTGCTATTGATATCATAGGACCACTCCAAATGACAGATCGGAAGAATAGATTCATTTTAACGTTAGTTGATTTGGCAACAAGATGGCCGGAAGCTGTACCACTACCTAATACAACAACACCAGTAGTAATAGAAGCTCTAAGTGCTATTTTTACTAGAATAGGATTCCCGGAACAGATACTCTCTGATAATGGATCTCAGTTCAGATCCGAATTATACAAAGAAATATGTCAGTTTTTTTAAATAAAGATTGTTAAATCAACACCATTTCACGCCATGTCAAATGGGGGCGTAGAACGCTTTAACGGGACTTTGAAGTGCATGCTGAGAAAGACGGCCGAAGCAGAACCTAAGAATTGGGATAGAGTTATAAATGCACTTCTGTTTGCGTACAGAGAGGTACCAAATGAGTCTACTAACATTTCCCCTTATGAAATGTTGTATGGAAGGAAAGTCAGGGGGCCTATGTCAATTCTAAAAGATCTTTTTACTAATCAACAGGTAGAACCAGAAATAAAGAATGTGTTTGACTATTTATTAGACCTAAAAAGTAGGCTGGCTGTGGCTTGTCAAATAGCTCAGAAAAATAGCTCAAAATGTAAGGAAAGTTATAAAAGGTATTATGATAGAAATAGCAAAGAAAAAGATATTCAAACAGGTGATTCTGTGCTTTTACTGAAACCACAGAGACAGAATAAGTTAGCCTTGCACTGGGAGGGGCCCTATAAAGTAGAAAAAAGAATTAACAAGTTTAATGTAAAAATAAAGAAAGGCAATCGAGTAAAAATTCTTCATGTTAACAGACTTGTAAAATATCATGAAAAAAACAACACGGAATGTACGGTTAAGGAAAATAGTGATCTACAACTCTCGGGAACTGCGTCACATGTCTTGTATGGGGGTCAAGGGGAAGAATTATTACATGCGTGCATAGCGTCCCTTGTAACCGACCAGGAAGATGATAACCAAGAGGATGAAGTTACTGAGTTACCTACTCTTGAGAGTACTAATTCCAGAGAACATATTAATATCAATACTGAATTAACCGAATCCCAAAGAGAACAGATTCAGACGCTAGTTGAGAAGTATAAAGATATAATTACTGATATACCGGGTAAAGCGAAGGTTAAAGCATTCAACATTGAGCTCACAACAGAAAAGCCTATTACACTGAGGCCATACGCAGTTCCTATTCATATGAGAGATGTCTTAGACCAGGAGATAGAGAACATGATTCAAATGGGCATTATTGAAGAGTCTCAATCGCCCTATGCATTTCCTGTTGTTTTGGTTAAGAAAAAAGATTCAACAGTACGTACTTGCATAGATTTTCGGAAATTAAACGCGGTTACCAAATTTGACGCGGAGGCTATTCCAGACCAAGAAGATCTTTTCTTACCACTTAATAGTGCCAAATTTTTTACAAAGATAGATCTAACAAAAGGCTTCTGGCAAATACCAATAGAAGAGAATAGTAGGAAATACACTGCATTCAGGGTACCAAGTGGTCACTTTCAATTTAAATATCTACCGTTTGGTCTGCTTAATTCTCCTAGTTTTTTTAATCGCACTGTTAGGACCATTCTTAAAGGACTGGAAAATGTTGTGTTCTATTTTGATGACATTTATGTATTCGGGCATGATTGGTCATCACACTTAATAGCACTAGAGAAAGTGTTGTCCAGGCTAAAAGAATATGGGTTTACTATCAAGCCAAGCAAACTTGAAATCGCGTATCCTAAAATAACTTTCTTGGGTAATATTGTAGGTGAAGGAAGCATATACCCAGAACCCAATAACAGAGACAAGGTATTGAATATAAAAGCACCAAAAACGAAAAAAGAGGTTCGATGTTTGCTAGGTATTACTAATTTTTATAGCAGATTTATTCCAGCGTTCGCGGAAATAGTATTTCCAATTACTGGATTGTTAAAAAAAGGGACACCGACGAGGGTCAATTGGACTCCAGAATGTGACCGGGCATTAAGAAAAATTCAAATGTGCATGACACGGGATCCTATACTGAAATTACCAGACGTTAATAGACCATTTGTTGTGCAAACAGACGCGTCGGACATAGCCATATCATGTTGTCTTTTGCAGGAAGTAGAAGGAATATTCCATCCTGTAAAGTTCTTAAGCAGAAAACTGTTGCCCAGAGAACAACGGTATTCAGTGATTGAGAGAGAATGCCTTGCCATTGTTTGGGGGGTGCAACGCTTGTCCAGATATTTATATGGCGCTAAATTCACAATTCAGTGTGACCATAGACCACTGGCCTTTTTGAAGAGCGCAACATATGGGAATAATAGAATTTGTCGTTGGGCTCTACTATTACAATCATTTAACTTTGATGTAGAACATCTAAAGGGCAAACTAAATGTAATTGCTGACTTTCTATCTAGACTAACAGAATAGACCAACATAACATTGATTACAGATAACTGAAATTTAATATTTATTCATTTCAAAGTTATTTGTTTGCTAGGATTGGGGATATGTAATTAAACGCCTTTTACAAAAGGTAGAATATATGTTTGCACACTAATTTTTGTTTACATGTTGATATATATATATAAGTATAATTATAATTGCTTAGTATGTTGTATATAACATTTAAATATGCTTGTTCCACTGACTATTTGTTTTTGTTTACATGCTGATATATATATATATATATATATATATATACATATAATTATTATTGCCTAGCAGGTTGTGTATAGTATTGACATTTCATGTGGATACATCGTTGTTTTTTTTTGTTGTTTTTTTACAAACTGTAGGCTATGTTTTAGTACCAAGATTACTTTTGTTTGCATGTTGATATATGTACGTTTTGGAAATCTCTTTATTGGAAGTTTATCTGTTTTAAATGAACCCAGAAACAGACAAAAATTAGAGGGGGGAGAAATGTCAGGACTGAGTTCTGGTCAGCCTGGGTCTCCTGTTTACTGTAGAGGAGAAGGGGGGCAATTCGGGTTGTTGACTTTGAGACTGTTATTGTTTTGGGTTGTTTTGATTTGGTGAGATGTTTTTGTTGAAAATAATGTAACTCATAATAGGGCAGTGTGGTTTTGTTCCTAGTCCAGGACAGTTAAACTTTAGGATATAGATATAGTCGAAGTGTAGACTCTAATTATTTCTCTGTGTTGTCACTATTCAGTCTATGGAATATTAAGCTGATATATTTTTAATTGATACTGGATATTTCAAATGTCTGAACTGATTCTGTATTATAGTACAGATAATGTAATAAACATGTTATATGTCTGTGAGTTGGCATTCTGAATATTTGTTCTATCGTTGTATGTGTCGTTGTGGTATTGCCCAGGACTTGGGTACATTTAGTAATACACATACGTATATTAGAGAAGAAATGAGTCTTCACACATACGAAACATCCGAAACATGTCAAACACTTAAAACATGTCAAACATACGAAACATCCGAAACATGTCAAACACCCGAAACATGTAAAATACCCGAAACATGTCAAACATACGAAACATTCGAAACATGTCAAACACCCGAAACATTTCAAACATACGAAACATCTGAAACATGTGAAACACAAGAAACATGTCAAACATACCAAACATCCGAAACATGTCAAACATACGAAACATCCGAAACATGTCAAACACCCGAAACCTGTCAAACATACGAAACATCCGAAACATGTCAAACAACCGAAACATGTCAATATACGAAACATCCGAAACATGTCAAACACACGAAACATGTCAAACATACGAAACATCCGAAAAATGTCAAACATCCGAAACATGTTAAACAACCTAAACATGTCAAACATACGAGACATCCGAAACATGTCAAACATACAAAACATCTCAAACTTGTCAAACACCCGAAACATGTCAAACACCCGAAACATGTCAAACATACGAAACATCAGAATTATGTTAAACACCCGAAACATGCCAAGCATACGAAACATCCGAAACATGTCAAACACCAAAAACATGTCAAACATACGAAACATCAGAAACATGTTAAACACCCGAAACATGCCAAGCATACGAAACATCCGAAACATGTCAAACACCAAAAACATGTCAAACATACGAAACATCAGAAACATGTCAAACATACGAAATATCCGAAACATGCCAAACACCCGAAACATGTCAAACATACGAAACATTCGAAACATCTCAAACACCCAAAATATTTCAAACATACAAAACATCCGAAACATGTCAAACACCCGAAACATGTAAAACATACAAAACATACGAAACATGTCAAACATACGAAACATCAGAAACATGTTAAACACCCGAAACATGCCAAGCATACGAAACATCCGAAACATGTCAAACACCAAAAACATGTCAAACATACGAAACATCAGAAACATGTCAAACATACGAAATATCCGAAACATGCCAAACACCCGAAACATGTCAAACATACGAAACATTCGAAACATCTCAAACACCCGAAACATCTCAAACATACAAAACATCCGAAACATGTCAAACACCCGAAATGTGTCAAACATACAAAACATACGAAACATGTCAAACGCCCGAAACATCTCAAACATACAAAACATCCGAAACATGTCAAACACCCGAAACATGTCAAACATACAAAACATACGAAACATGTCAAACGCCCGAAACATCTCAAACATACAAAACATCCGAAACATGTCAAACACCCGAAATATGTCAAACATACGAAACATCTGAAACATGTTTAACACCCGAAACATGTAAAACATACGAAACATCCGAAACATGTCAAACAACCCAAACATGTCAAACATACGAAACATCCGAAACATGTCAAACACCCGAAATATGTCAAACATACGAAACATCTGAAACATGTTTAACACCCGAAACATGTCAAACATACGAAACATCCGAAACATGTCAAACACCCGAAATATGTCAAACATAAGAAACATCTGAAACATGTCAAACACCCGAAACATGTAAAAACATACGAAACATTCGAAACATCTCAAACACCCGAAACATCTCAAACATACAAAACATCCGAAACATGTCAAACACCCGAAACATGTCAAACTTACGAATCATGTCAAACATACGAAATATCCGAAACATGTCAAACACCTGAAACATGCCAAACACCCGAAACTTGTCAAACATACGAAATATACGAAACATGTCAAACACCCGAAACATGTCAGTGATACGAAAAATGTCAAACATACGAAACATCCGAAACTTGTCAAACACCCGAAACATGTCAAACATACGAAACATCCGAAACATGTCAAACATCCGAAACATGTTAAACAATCTAAACATGTCAAACATACGAGACATCCGAAACATGTCAAACATACAAAACATCTGAAACATGTCAAACACCCGAAACATGTCAAACACCCGAAACATGTCAAACATACGAAACATCCGAAACATGTCAAACACCCGAAACATGTCAAGCATACGAAACATCCGAAAAATGTCAAACACCCAAAAAATGTCAAACATACGAAACATCCGAAACATGTCAAACATACGAATCATCTGAAACATGCCAAACACCCGAAACATGTCAAACATACAAAACATTCGAAACATGTCAAACCCGAAACATCTCAAACACCCGAAACATCTCAAACATACGAAACATCCTAAACGTGTCAAACACCCGAAACATGTCAAACATACAAAACATCCGAAACATGTAAAACACTTAAAACATGTCAAACATACAAAACACCCAAAACATGTCTAATACACGAAACATGTCAAACATACGAAACATGTCAAACATACGAAACATCCGAAACATGTCAAACACAAGAAACATGTCAAACATACCAAACATCCGAAACATGTCAAACATACAAAACATCCGAAACATGTCAAACACCCGAAACATGTCAAACATACGAAACATCCGAAACATGTCAAACACAAGAAACATGTCAAACATACCAAACATCCGAAACATGTCAAACATACGAAACATCCGAAACATGTCAAACACCCGAAACATGTCAAACATACGAAACATCTGGAACATGTCAAACACCCGAAACATGTTAAACATACGAAACATCCGAAACATGTCAAAGATACGAAACATTCGAAACATGTGAAACACCTGAAACATGTCAAACATACGAAACATGTCAAACACAAGAAACATGTCAAACATACGAAACATCCGAAACATGTCAAACACCCGAAACATGTCAAACATACGAAACATCTGAAACATGTCAAACACCCGAAACATGTCAAACATACGAAACATCCGAAACGTGTAAAACACCCGAAACATGTCAAACATACAAAACATCCGAAACATGTAAAACACTTAAAACATGTCAAACATAAAAAACATCCGAAACATGTAAAACACCCAAAACATGTCTAATACCCGAAACATGTCAAACATACGAAACATGTCAAACATACGAAACATCCGAAACATGTCAAACACAAGAAACATGTCAAACATACCAAATATCCGAAACATGTCAAACATACGAAACATCCGAAACATGTCAAACACCGGAAACATGTCAAACATACGAAACATCTGAAACATGTCAAACACCCGAAACATGTCAAACATACGAAACATCCGAAACATGTCAAAGATACGAAACATTCGAAACATGTGAAACACCTGAAACATGTCAAACATACGAAACATTCAAAACATGTCAAACACCCGAAACATGTCAAACATACGAAACATCCGAAACATGTCAAAATATACGAAACATCTGAAACATGTCAAACACCCGAAACATGTCAAACATACGAAACTTTTGAAATATGTCAAACATACGAAACATCCGAAACATGTCAAAAACCCGAAACATGTCAAACATACAAAACATCTGAATTATGTCAAACACCCGAAACATGTCAAACATATGAAACATCCGAAACATGTCAAAGACCCGAAACATCCGAAACAAGTCAAACACCCAAAACATGTCAAACACCCAAAACATGTCAAACATACGAAACATGTCAAACATACGAAACATCCGAAACATGTCATACAACCGAAACATGTCAAACATACGAAACATTCGAAACATGTCAAACACCCGAAAAATCTTAAACATACGAAACATCCGAAACATGTCAAAAACCCGAAACATGTCAAACATACAAAACATCTGAATTATGTCAAACACCCGAAACATGTCAAACAAACGAAACATCCGAAACATTTCAAACATCCGAAAAAAGTCAAACACCAAAAACATGTCAAACACCTGAAACATGTCAAAAACCCGAAACAAGTCCAACATACGAAACATCCGAAACATGTCAAACATACGAAACATCCGAAACATGCCAAACACATGAAACATGTCAAACATACGAAACATCCGAAACATGTCAAACCCCCCAAACATGTCAAACACCCCCAAACATGTCAAACATACGAAACATCTGAAAGATGTCAAACACCCGAAACATGTTAAACATACGAAACATCCCAAACATGTCAAACAACCGAAACATGTCAAACATACGAAACATCCGAAACATATCAAACACCCGAAACATGTCAAACATACGAAATATCCGAAAAAGGTCAAACACCCGAAACATGTCAAATATACGAAACATTCAAAACATGTCAAACACCCGAAACATGTCAAACATACGAAACATCCAAAACATGTCAAACGCTCGAAACATGTCAAACATACAAAACATCTGAATTATGTCAAACACCCGAAACATGTAAAACATACGAAACATCCGAAACATGTCAAACAACCCAAACATGTCAAACATACGAAACATGTCAAACACCCGAAATGTGTCAAACATACAAAACATACGAAACATGTCAAACGCCCGAAACATCTCAAACATACAAAACATCCGAAACATGTCAAACACCCGAAACATGTCAAACATACAAAACATACGAAACATGTCAAACGCCCGAAACATCTCAAACATACAAAACATCCGAAACATGTCAAACACCCGAAATATGTCAAACATACGAAACATCTGAAACATGTTTAACACCCGAAACATGTAAAACATACGAAACATCCGAAACATGTCAAACAACCCAAACATGTCAAACATACGAAACATCCGAAACATGTCAAACACCCGAAATATGTCAAACATACGAAACATCTGAAACATGTTTAACACCCGAAACATGTCAAACATACGAAACATCCGAAACATGTCAAACACCCGAAATATGTCAAACATAAGAAACATCTGAAACATGTCAAACACCCGAAACATGTAAAAACATACGAAACATTCGAAACATCTCAAACACCCGAAACATCTCAAACATACAAAACATCCGAAACATGTCAAACACCCGAAACATGTCAAACTTACGAATCATGTCAAACATACGAAATATCCGAAACATGTCAAACACCTGAAACATGCCAAACACCCGAAACTTGTCAAACATACGAAATATACGAAACATGTCAAACACCCGAAACATGTCAGTGATACGAAAAATGTCAAACATACGAAACATCCGAAACTTGTCAAACACCCGAAACATGTCAAACATACGAAACATCCGAAACATGTCAAACATCCGAAACATGTTAAACAATCTAAACATGTCAAACATACGAGACATCCGAAACATGTCAAACATACAAAACATCTGAAACATGTCAAACACCCGAAACATGTCAAACACCCGAAACATGTCAAACATACGAAACATCCGAAACATGTCAAACACCCGAAACATGTCAAGCATACGAAACATCCGAAAAATGTCAAACACCCAAAAAATGTCAAACATACGAAACATCCGAAACATGTCAAACATACGAATCATCTGAAACATGCCAAACACCCGAAACATGTCAAACATACAAAACATTCGAAACATGTCAAACCCGAAACATCTCAAACACCCGAAACATCTCAAACATACGAAACATCCTAAACGTGTCAAACACCCGAAACATGTCAAACATACAAAACATCCGAAACATGTAAAACACTTAAAACATGTCAAACATACAAAACACCCAAAACATGTCTAATACACGAAACATGTCAAACATACGAAACATGTCAAACATACGAAACATCCGAAACATGTCAAACACAAGAAACATGTCAAACATACCAAACATCCGAAACATGTCAAACATACAAAACATCCGAAACATGTCAAACACCCGAAACATGTCAAACATACGAAACATCCGAAACATGTCAAACACAAGAAACATGTCAAACATACCAAACATCCGAAACATGTCAAACATACGAAACATCCGAAACATGTCAAACACCCGAAACATGTCAAACATACGAAACATCTGGAACATGTCAAACACCCGAAACATGTTAAACATACGAAACATCCGAAACATGTCAAAGATACGAAACATTCGAAACATGTGAAACACCTGAAACATGTCAAACATACGAAACATGTCAAACACAAGAAACATGTCAAACATACGAAACATCCGAAACATGTCAAACACCCGAAACATGTCAAACATACGAAACATCTGAAACATGTCAAACACCCGAAACATGTCAAACATACGAAACATCCGAAACGTGTAAAACACCCGAAACATGTCAAACATACAAAACATCCGAAACATGTAAAACACTTAAAACATGTCAAACATAAAAAACATCCGAAACATGTAAAACACCCAAAACATGTCTAATACCCGAAACATGTCAAACATACGAAACATGTCAAACATACGAAACATCCGAAACATGTCAAACACAAGAAACATGTCAAACATACCAAATATCCGAAACATGTCAAACATACGAAACATCCGAAACATGTCAAACACCGGAAACATGTCAAACATACGAAACATCTGAAACATGTCAAACACCCGAAACATGTCAAACATACGAAACATCCGAAACATGTCAAAGATACGAAACATTCGAAACATGTGAAACACCTGAAACATGTCAAACATACGAAACATTCAAAACATGTCAAACACCCGAAACATGTCAAACATACGAAACATCCGAAACATGTCAAAATATACGAAACATCTGAAACATGTCAAACACCCGAAACATGTCAAACATACGAAACTTTTGAAATATGTCAAACATACGAAACATCCGAAACATGTCAAAAACCCGAAACATGTCAAACATACAAAACATCTGAATTATGTCAAACACCCGAAACATGTCAAACATATGAAACATCCGAAACATGTCAAAGACCCGAAACATCCGAAACAAGTCAAACACCCAAAACATGTCAAACACCCAAAACATGTCAAACATACGAAACATGTCAAACATACGAAACATCCGAAACATGTCATACAACCGAAACATGTCAAACATACGAAACATTCGAAACATGTCAAACACCCGAAAAATCTTAAACATACGAAACATCCGAAACATGTCAAAAACCCGAAACATGTCAAACATACAAAACATCTGAATTATGTCAAACACCCGAAACATGTCAAACAAACGAAACATCCGAAACATTTCAAACATCCGAAAAAAGTCAAACACCAAAAACATGTCAAACACCTGAAACATGTCAAAAACCCGAAACAAGTCCAACATACGAAACATCCGAAACATGTCAAACATACGAAACATCCGAAACATGCCAAACACATGAAACATGTCAAACATACGAAACATCCGAAACATGTCAAACCCCCCAAACATGTCAAACACCCCCAAACATGTCAAACATACGAAACATCTGAAAGATGTCAAACACCCGAAACATGTTAAACATACGAAACATCCCAAACATGTCAAACAACCGAAACATGTCAAACATACGAAACATCCGAAACATATCAAACACCCGAAACATGTCAAACATACGAAATATCCGAAAAAGGTCAAACACCCGAAACATGTCAAATATACGAAACATTCAAAACATGTCAAACACCCGAAACATGTCAAACATACGAAACATCCGAAACATATCAAACACCCGAAACATGTCAAACATACGAAATATCCGAAAAAGGTCAAACACCCGAAACATGTCAAATATACGAAACATTCAAAACATGTCAAACACCCGAAACATGTCAAACATACGAAACATCCAAAACATGTCAAACGCTCGAAACATGTCAAACATACAAAACATCTGAATTATGTCAAACACCCGAAACATGTAAAACATACGAAACATCCGAAACATGTCAAACAACCCAAACATGTCAAACATACGAAACATCCGAAACATGTCAAACACCCGAAACATGTCAAACATACAAAACATCTGAATTATGTCAAACACCCGAAACTTGTCAAACATACGAAATATACGAAACATGTCAAACACCCGAAACATGTCAGTCATACGAAACATGTCAAACATCCGAAACATGTCAAACACCCGACACATGTTAAACATACGAAACATTCGAAACATGTCAAACACCGGAAACATGTCAATATAGGAAACATCCGAAACATGTCAAACACCTGAAACATGTCAAACATACGAAACATCCGAAACATGTCAAACATCCGAAACATGTTAAACAACCTAAACATGTCAAACATACGAAACATCCGAAACATGTCAAGCATACGAAACATCTGAAACATGCCAAACACCCGAAACATGTCAAACATACGAAACATTCGAAACTTGTCAAACACCCAAAACATCTCATACATACGAAACATCCGAAACGTGTCAAACACCCGAAACATGTCAAACATACAAAACATCCGAAACATGTAAAACACTTAAAACATGTCAAACATACAAAACATCCGAAACATGTAAAACACCCAAAACATATCTAATACCCGAAACATGTCAAACATACGAAACATGTCAAACATACGAAACATCCGAAACATGTCAAACACAAGAAACATGTCAAACATACCAAACATCCGAAACATGTCAAACATACGAGACATCCGAAACATGTCAAACATACAAAACATCTGAAACATGTCAAACACCCGAAACATGTCAAACACCCGAAACGTGTCAAACATACGAAACATCCGAAACATGTCAAAGATACGAAACATTCGAAACATGTGAAACACCTGAAACATGTCAAACATACGAAACATTCGAAACATGTCAAACACCCGAAACATGTCAAACATACGAAACATCCGAAACATGTCAAACACCCGAAACATGTCAATATACAAAACATCCGAAACATGTCAAACACCCGAAACTTGTCAATCATACGAAATATACGAAACATGTCAAACACCCGAAACATGTCAGTCATACGAAACATGTCAAACATCCGAAACATGTCAAACACCCGAAACATGTTAAACATACGAGACATTCGAAACATGTCAAACACCCGAAACATGTCAATATAAGAAACATCCGAAACATGTCAAACACCTGAAACATGTCAAACATACGAAACATCCGAAACATGTCAAACATCCGAAACATGTTAAACAACCTAAACATGTCAAACATACGAAACATCCGAAACATGTCAAGCATACGAAACATCTGAAACATGTCAAACACCCAAAACATGTCAAACATACGAAACATCCGAAACATGTCAAACATACGAAACATTTGAAACATGCCAAACACCCGAAACTTGTCAAACATACGAAACATTCAAAACATGTCAAACACCCGAAACATCTCATACATACGAAACATCCGAAACGTGTCAAACACCCGAAACATGTCAAACATACAAAACATCCGAAACATGTAAAACACTTAAAACATGTCAAACATACAAAACATCCGAAACATGTCAAACACCCGAAACATGTCAAGCATACGAAACATCCGAAAAATGTCAAACACCCAAAACATGTCAAACATACGAAACATCCGAAACATGTCAAACATACGAATCATCTGAAACATGCCAAACACCCGAAACATGTCAAACATACAAAACATTCGAAACATGTCAAACCCGAAACATCTGAAACACCCGAAACATCTTAAACATACGAAACATCCGAAACGTGTCAAACACCCGAAACATGTCAAACATACAAAACATCCGAAACATGTAAAACACTTAAAACATGTCAAACATACAAAACACCCAAAACATGTCTAATACACGAAACATGTCAAACATACGAAACATGTCAAACATACGAAACATCCGAAACATGTCAAACACAAGAAACATGTCAAACATACCAAACATCCGAAACATGTCAAACATACAAAACATCCGAAACATGTCAAACACCCGAAACATGTCAAACATACGAAAATTCCGAAACATGTCAAACACAAGAAACAAGTCAAACATACCAAACATCCGAAACATGTCAAACATACGAAACATCCGAAACATGTCAAACACCCGAAACATGTCAAACATACGAAACATCTGAAACATGTCAAACACCCGAAACATGTTAAACATACGAAACATCCGAAACATGTCAAAGATACGAAACATTCGAAACATGTGAAACACCTGAAACATGTCAAACATACGAAACATGTCAAACACAAGAAACATGTCAAACATACGAAACATCCGAAACATGTCAAACACCCGAAACATGTCAAACATACGAAACATCTGAAACATGTCAAACACCCGAAACATGTCAAACATACGAAACATCCGAAACGTGTCATACACCCGAAACATGTCAAACATACAAAACATCCGAAACATGTAAAACACTTAAAACATGTCAAACATACAAAACATCCGAAACATGTAAAACACCCAAAACATGTCTAATACCCGAAACATGTCAAACATACGAAACATGTCAAACATACGAAACATCCGAAACATGTCAAACACAAGAAACATGTCAAACATACCAAACATCCGAAACATGTCAAACATACGAAACATCCGAAACATGTCAAACACCGGAAACATGTCAAACATACGAAACATCTGAAACATGTCAAACACCCGAAACATGTCAAACATACGAAACATCCGAAACATGTCAAAGATACGAAACATTCGAAACATGTGAAACACCTGAAACATATCAAACATACGAAACATTCGAAACATGTCAAACACCCGAAACATGTCAAACATACGAAACATCCGAAACATGTCAAAATATACGAAACATCTGAAACATGTCAAACACCCGAAACATGTCAAACATACGAAACTTTTGAAATATGTCAAACATACGAAACATCCGAAACATGTCAAAAACCCAAAACATGTCAAACATTTAAAACATCTGAATTATGTCAAACACCCGAAACATGTCAAACACATGAAACATCCGAAACATGTCAAACACCCGAAACATCCGAAACAAGTCAAACACCCAAAACATGTCAAACACCCAAAACATGTCAAACATACGAAACATGTCAAACATACGAAACATCCGAAACATTTCAAACATCCGAAAAAAGTCAAACACCAAAAACATGTCAAACACCTGAAACATGTCAAACACCCGAAACAAGTCCAACATACGAAACATCCGAAACATGTCAAACATACGAAACATCCGAAACATGCCAAACACATGAAACATGTCAAACATACGAAACATCCGAAACATGTCAAACCCCCCAAACATGTCAAACACCCCCAAACATGTCAAACATACGAAACATCTGAAAGATGTCAAACACCCGAAACATGTTAAACATACGAAACATCCCAAACATGTCAAACAACCGAAACATGTCAAACATACGAAACATCCGAAACAGATCAAACACCCGAAACATGTCAAACATACGAAATATCCGAAACAGGTCAAACACCCGAAACATGTCAAACATATGAAACATCCGAAACATGTCAAACACCCGAAACATTTGAAACAAGTCAAACACCCAAAACATGTCAAACACCCAAAACATGTCAAACATACGAAACATGTCAAACATACGAAACATCCGAAACATGTCATACAACCGAAACATGTCAAACATACGAAACATTCGAAACATGTCAAACACCCGAAAAATCTTAAACATACGAAACATCCGAAACATGTCAAAAACCCGAAACATGTCAAACATACAAAACATCTGAATTATGTCAAACACCCGAAACATGTCAAACATACGAAACATCCGAAACATTTCAAACATCCGAAAAAAGTCAAACACCAAAAACATGTCAAACACCTGAAACATGTCAAACACCCGAAACAAGTCCAACATACGAAACATCCGAAACATGTCAAACATACGAAACATCCGAAACATGCCAAACACATGAAACATGTCAAACATACGAAACATCCGAAACATGTCAAACCCCCCAAACATGTCAAACACCCCCAAACATGTCAAACATACGAAACATCTGAAAGATGTCAAACACCCGAAACATGTTAAACATACGAAACATCCCAAACATGTCAAACAACCGAAACATGTCAAACATACGAAACATCCGAAACAGATCAAACACCCGAAACATGTCAAACATACGAAATATCCGAAACAGGTCAAACACCCGAAACATGTTAAATATACGAAACATTCAAAACATGTCAAACACCCGAAACATGTCAAACATACGAAACATCCAAAACATGTCAAACGCCCGAAACATGTCAAACATACAAAACATCTGAATTATGTCAAACACCCGAAACATGTAAAACATACGAAACATCCGAAACATGTCAAACAACCCAAACATGTCAAACATACGAAACATCCGAAACATGTCAAACACCCGAAATATGTCAAACATACAAAACATCTGAATTATGTCAAACACCCGAAACTTGTCAAACATACGAAATATACGAAACATGTCAAACACCCGAAACATGTCAGTCATACGAAACATGTCAAACATCCGAAACATGTCAAACACCCGACACATGTTAAACATACGAAACATTCGAAACATGTCAAACACCCGAAACATGTCAATAGAGGAAACATCCGAAACATGTCAAACACCTGAAACATGTCAAACATACGAAACATCCGAAACATGTCAAACATCCGAAACATGTTAAACAACCTAAACATGTCAAACATACGAAACATCCGAAACATGTCAAGCATACGAAACATCTGAAACATGCCAAACACCCGAAACATGTCAAACATACGAAACATTCGTAACTTGTCAAACACCCAAAACATCTCATACATACGAAACATCCGAAACGTGTCAAACACCCGAAACATGTCAAACATACAAAACATCCGAAACATGTAAAACACTTAAAACATGTCAAACATACAAAACATCCGAAACATGTAAAACACCCAAAACATGTCTAATACCCGAAACATGTCAAACATACGAAACATGTCAAACATACGAAACATCCGAAACATGTCAAACACAAGAAACATGTCAAACATACCAAACATCCGAAACATGTCAAACATACGAGACATCCGAAACATGTCAAACATACAAAACATCTGAAACATGTCAAACACCCGAAACATGTCAAACACCCGAAACGTGTCAAACATACGAAACATCCGAAACATGTCAAAGATACGAAACATTCGAAACATGTGAAACACCTGAAACATGTCAAACATACGAAACATTCGAAACATGTCAAACACCCGAAACATGTCAAACATACGAAACATCCGAAACATGTCAAACACCCGAAACATGTCAATATACAAAACATCCGAAACATGTCAAACACCCGAAACTTGTCAATCATACGAAATATACGAAACATGTCAAACACCCGAAACATGTCAGTCATACGAAACATGTCAAACATCCGAAACATGTCAAACACCCGAAACATGTTAAACATACGAGACATTCGAAACATGTCAAACACCCGAAACATGTCAATATAAGAAACATCCGAAACATGTCAAACACCTGAAACATGTCAAACATACGAAACATCCGAAACATGTCAAACATCCGAAACATGTTAAACAACCTAAACATGTCAAACATACGAAACATCCGAAACATGTCAAGCATACGAAACATCTGAAACATGTCAAACACCCAAAACATGTCAAACATACGAAACATCCGAAACATGTCAAACATACGAAACATCTGAAACATGCCAAACACCCGAAACTTGTCAAACATACGAAACATTCAAAACATGTCAAACACCCGAAACATCTCATACATACGAAACATCCGAAACGTGTCAAACACCCGAAACATGTCAAACATACAAAACATCCGAAACATGTAAAACACTTAAAACATGTCAAACATACAAAACATCCGAAACATGTAAAACACCCAAAACATGTCTAATACCCGAAACATGTCAAACATACGAAACATGTCAAACATACGAAACATCCGAAACATGTCAAACACAAGAAACATGTCAAACATACCAAACATCCGAAACATGTCAAACATACGAAACATCCGAAACATGTCAAACACCCGAAACATGTCAAACATACGAAACATCTGAAACATGTCAAACACCCGAAACATGTCAAACATACGAAACATCCGAAACATGTCAATTTACAAAACATCCGAAACATGTCAAACACCCGAAACATGTCAAACATACGAAACATGTTAAACAACCTAAACATGTCAAACAAACGAGACATCCGAAACATGTCAAACATACAAAACATCTGAAACTTGTCAAACAGCCGAAACATGTCAAACACCCGAAACATTCAAACATACGAAACATCAGAAACATGTTCAACACCCGAAACATGCCAAGCATACGAAACATCCGAAACATGTCAAACACCAAAAAAATGTCAAGCATACGAAACATCAGAAACATGTCAAACATACGAAACATCTGAAACATGCCAAACACCCGAAACATGTCAAACATACGAAACATTCGAAACATCTCAAACACCCGAAACATCTCAAACATACAAAACATCCGAAACATGTCAAACACCCGAAACATGTCAAACATACAAAACATACGAAACATGTCAAACGCCCGAAACATGTCAAACATACGAAACATCCGAAACATGTCAAACACCCGAAATATGTCAAACATACGAAACATCTGAAACATATTTAACACCCGAAACATGTCAAACATACAAAACATCTGAAACATGTCAAACACCCGAAACATGTCAAACATACGAAACATCCGAAACATGTTAAACACCCGAAACATGTCAAACATACGAAACATCTGAAACATTTCAAACACCGGAAACATGTCAAACATACGAAACATCCATAACATGTCAAACATACGAAACATTCGAAACATGTCAAACACCTGAAACATGTCAAACATACGAAACATGCAAAACATGTCAAACACCTGAAACATGTCAAACATACGAAACATGCAAAACATGTCAAACACCTGAAACATGTCAAACATACAAAAACATCTTAATTATGTTAAACACCCGAAACATGTAAACATACGAAACATCCGAAACATTTCAAACACTTAAAACATGTCAAACATACTAAACATCCGAAACATGTCAAACACCCGAAACATGTAAAATACCCGAAACATGTCAAACATACGAAACATCCGAATTATGTCAAACATACAAAACATCCGAAACATGTCAAACTTCCGAAAAATGTCAAACATACGAAACATCCGAAACATGTCAAACACCCGAAACATGTCAAACATACGAAACATCCGAAACTTGTCAAACATACAAAACATCCGAAACACATCAAACACCCGAAACATGTCAAACATACGAAACATCCGAAACATGTCAAACCCCCCAAACATGTCAAACATACGAAACATCCGAAACATGTCAAACACCCCAAACATGTCAAACATACGAAACATCCGAAAGATGTCAAACACCCGAAACATGTCAAGCATACAAAACATCCGAAAAATGTCAAACACCCAAAACATGTCAAACATACGAATCATCCGAAACATGTCAAACATACGAATCATCTGAAACATGCCAAACACCCGAAACATGTCAAACATATAAAACATTCGAAACATGTCAAACACGAAACATCTCAAACACCCGAAACATCTCAAACATACGAAACATCCGAAATATGTCAAACATACGAAACATGTCAAACATACAAAACATACGAAACATGTCAAACGCCCAAAACATGTCAAACATACGAAACATCCGAAACATGTCAAACACCCGAAACATGTCAAACATACGAAACATCCGAAACATGTCAAACACCCGAAATATGTCAAACATACAAAACATCTGAAACATGTCAAACACCCGAAACATGTCAAACATACGAAACATCCCAAACATCTAAAACACTTAAAACATGTCAAACATACGAAACATCCGAAACATGTAAAACACCCAAAACATGTCAAACACCCGAAACCTGTCAAACATACGAAACATGTCAAACATACGAAACATCCGAAACATGTCAAACACCCGAAACATGTCAGTTATACGAAACATGTAGAAAATACGAAACATCCGAAACATGTCAAACACCCGAAACATGTCAATATACGAAACATCCGAAACATGTCAAAGACCCGAAACATGTCAAACATACGAAACATCCGAAACAAGTCAAACATCCGAAACATGTTAAACAACCTAAACATGTCAAACATACGAGACATCCGAAACATGTTAAACATACAAAACATCTGAAACACATCAAACACCCGAAACATGTCAAACACCCGAAACATGTCAAACATACGAAACATCCGAAACATGTCAAACACCCGAAACATGTCAAGCATACGAAACATCCGAAACATGTCAAACACCCAAAACATGTCAAACATACGAAACGTCCGAAACATGTCAAACATACGAAACATCTGAAACATGCCAAACACCCGAAACATGTCAAACATACAAAACATTCGAAACATGTCAAACACCTGAAACATCTCAAACACCCAAAATTACTCAAACATACGAAACTTCCGAAACATGTCAAATACCCGAAACATGTCAAACATACAAAACATACGAAACATGTCAAACGGCAAAAACATGTCAAACATACGAAACATGTCCAACATACGAAACATCCGAAACATGTCAAACATACGAAACATCCGAAACATGTCAAACACATGAAACATGTCAAACATACGAAACATTCGATACATGTCAAACACCCGAAACATGTCAAACATACGAAACATCCAAAACATGTCAAACCCCCCAAACATGTCAAACATACAAAACATCCGAAACATGTCAAACACCCCAAACATGTCAAACATACGAAACATTAAAAACATGTCAAACACCCGAAACATCTCATACATACGAAACATCCGAAACGTGTCAAACACCCGAAACATGTCAAACATACAAAACATCCGAAACATGTAAAACACTTAAAACATGTCAAACATACAAAACATCCGAAACATGTAAAACACCCAAAACATGTCTAATACCCGAAACATGTCAAACATACGAAACATGTCAAACATACGAAACATCCGAAACATGTCAAACACAAGAAACATGTCAAACATACAAAACATCCGAAACATGTCAAACATACGAAACATCCGAAACATGTCAAACACCCGAAACATGTCAAACATACGAAACATCTGAAACATGTCAAACACCCGAAACATGTCAAACATACGAAACATCCGAAACATGTAAATATACAAAACATCCGAAACATGTCAAACACCCGAAACATGTCAAACATACGAAACATCCGAAACATGTCAAACATCCGAAACATGTTAAACAACCTAAACATGTCAAACATACGAGACATCCGAAACATGTCAAACATACAAAACATCTGAAACTTGTCAAACACCCGAAACATGTCAAACACCCGAAACATGTCAAACATACGAAACATCAGAAACATGTTAAACACCCGAAACATGCCAAGCATACGAAACATCCGAAACATGTCAAACACCAAAAAAATGTCAAACATACGAAACATCAGAAACATGTCAAACATACGAAACATCTGAAACATGCCAAACACCCGAAACATGTCAAACATACGAAACATTCGAAACATCTCAAACACCCGAAACATCTCAAACATACAAAACATCCGAAACATGTCAAACACCCGAAACATGTCAAACATACAAAACATACGAAACATGTCAAACGCCCGAAACATGTCAAACATACGAAACATCCGAAACATGTCAAACACCCGAAATATGTCAAACATACGAAACATCTGAAACATATTTAACACCCGAAACATGTCAAACATACAAAACATCTGAAACATGTCAAACACCCGAAACAAGTCAAACATACGAAACATACAAAACATGTTAAACACCCGAAACATGTCAAACATACGAAACATCTGAAACATTTCAAACACCGGAAACATGTCAAACATACGAAACATCCATAACATGTCAAACATACCAAACATTCGAAACATGTCAAACACCTGAAACATGTCAAACATACGAAACATTCGAAACATGTCAAACACCCGAAACATGTCAAACATACGAAACATGCAAAACATGTCAAACACCTGAAACATGTCAAACATACGAAACATCCGAAACATGTCAAACACCCGAAACATGTCAAACATACAAAAACATCTTAATTATCTTAAACACCCGAAACATGTCAAACATACGAAACATCCGAAACATGTCAAACACTTAAAACATGTCAAACATACTAAACATCCGAAACATGTCAAACACCCGAAACATGTAAAATACCCGAAACATGTCAAACATACGAAACATCCGAATTATGTCAAACATACAAAACATCCGAAACATGTCAAACTTCCGAAAAAGGTCAAAAATACGAAACATCCGAAACATGTCAAACACCCGAAACATGTCAAACATACGAAACATCCGAAACTTGTCAAACATAAAAAACATCCGAAACACATCAAACACCCGAAACATGTCAAACATACGAAACATCCGAAACATGTCAAACCCCCTAAACATGTCAAACATACGAAACATCCGAAACATGTCAAACACCCCAAACATGTCAAACATACGAAACATCCGAAAGATGTCAAACACCCGAAAAATGTCAAACACCCAAAACATGTAAAACATACGAATCATCCGAAACATGTCAAACATACGAATCATCTGAAACATGCCAAACACCCGAAACATGTCAAACATACAAAACATTCGAAACATGTCAAACCCGAAACATCTCAAACACCCGAAACATCTCAAACATACGAAACATCCGAAATATGTCAAACATACGAAACATCCGAAACATGTCAAACACCCGAAACATGTCAAACATACGAAACATCCGAAACATGTCAAACACCAGAAATATGTCAAACATACAAAACATCTGAAACATGTCAAACACCCGAAACATTTCAAACATACGAAACATCCCAAACATCTAAAACACTTAAAACATGTCAAACATACGAAACATCCGAAACATGTAAAACACCCAAAACATGTCAAACACCCGAAACCTGTCAAACATACGAAACATGTCAAACATACGAAACATCCGAAACATGTCAAACACCCGAAACATGTCAGTTATACGAAACATGTCAAACATACGAAACATCTGAAACATGTCAAACACCCGAAACATGTCAAGTATACGAAACATTCGAAACATGTCAAACACCCGAAACATGTCAAACATACAAAACATCCCAAACATCTAAAACACTTAAAACATGTCAAACATACGAAACATCCGAAACATGTAAAACACCCAAAACATGTCAAACACCCGAAACCTGTCAAACATACGAAACATGTCAAACATACGAAACATCCGAAACATGTCAAACACCCGAAACATGTCAGTTATACGAAACATGTAGAAAATACGAAACATCCGAAACATGTCAAACACCCGAAACATGTCAATATACGAAACATCCGAAACATGTCAAAGACCCGAAACATGTCAAACATACGAAACATCCGAAACAAGTCAAACATCCGAAACATGTTAAACAACCTAAACATGTCAAACATACGAGACATCCGAAACATGTTAAACATACAAAACATCTGAAACACATCAAACACCCGAAACATGTCAAACACCCGAAACATGTCAAACATACGAAACATCCGAAACATGTCAAACACCCGAAACATGTCAAGCATACGAAACATCCGAAACATGTCAAACACCCAAAACATGTCAAACATACGAAACGTCCGAAACATGTCAAACATACGAAACATCTGAAACATGCCAAACACCCGAAACATGTCAAACATACAAAACATTCGAAACATGTCAAACACCTGAAACATCTCAAACACCCAAAATTACTCAAACATACGAAACTTCCGAAACATGTCAAATACCCGAAACATGTCAAACATACAAAACATACGAAACATGTCAAACGGCAAAAACATGTCAAACATACGAAACATGTCCAACATACGAAACATCCGAAACATGTCAAACATACGAAACATCCGAAACATGTCAAACACATGAAACATGTCAAACATACGAAACATTCGATACATGTCAAACACCCGAAACATGTCAAACATACGAAACATCCAAAACATGTCAAACCCCCCAAACATGTCAAACATACAAAACATCCGAAACATGTCAAACACCCCAAACATGTCAAACATACGAAACATTAAAAACATGTCAAACACCCGAAACATCTCATACATACTAAACATCCGAAACGTGTCAAACACCCGAAACATGTCAAACATACAAAACATCCGAAACATGTAAAACACTTAAAACATGTCAAACATACAAAACATCCGAAACATGTAAAACACCCAAAACATGTCTAATACCCGAAACATGTCAAACATACGAAACATGTCAAACATACGAAACATCCGAAACATGTCAAACACAAGAAACATGTCAAACATACAAAACATCCGAAACATGTCAAACATACGAAACATCCGAAACATGTCAA
The DNA here is from genome assembly GCA_036873155.1 of Biomphalaria sudanica. Lineage (NCBI taxonomy): Eukaryota > Metazoa > Mollusca > Gastropoda > Planorbidae > Biomphalaria > Biomphalaria sudanica. The sequence goes on along the minus strand of JAZGLO010000194.1, from coordinate 577,583 downwards.
ACACCCGAAACATGTCAAACATACGAAACATCTGAAACATGTCAAACACCCGAAACATGTCAAACATACGAAACATCCGAAACATGTAAATATACAAAACATCCGAAACATGTCAAACACCCGAAACATGTCAAACATACGAAACATCCGAAACATGTCAAACATCCGAAACATGTTAAACAACCTAAACATGTCAAACATACGAGACATCCGAAACATGTCAAACATACAAAACATCTGAAACTTGTCAAACACCCGAAACATGTCAAACACCCGAAACATGTCAAACATACGAAACATCAGAAACATGTTAAACACCCGAAACATGCCAAGCATACGAAACATCCGAAACATGTCAAACACCAAAAAAATGTCAAACATACGAAACATCAGAAACATGTCAAACATACGAAACATCTGAAACATGCCAAACACCCGAAACATGTCAAACATACGAAACATTCGAAACATCTCAAACACCCAACACATCTCAAACATACAAAACATCCGAAACATGTCAAACACCCGAAACATGTCAAACATACAAAACATACGAAACATGTCAAACGCCCGAAACATGTCAAACATACGAAACATGCGAATTATGTCAAACACCCGAAATATGTCAAACATACGAAACATCTGAAACATATTTAACACCCGAAACATGTCAAACATACAAAACATCTGAAACATGTCAAACACCCGAAACAAGTCAAACATACGAAACATCCGAAACATGTTAAACACCCGAAACATGTCAAACATACGAAACATCTGAAACATTTCAAACACCGGAAACATGTCAAACATACGAAACATCCATAACATGTCAAACATACCAAACATTCGAAACATGTCAAACACCTGAAACATGTCAAACATACGAAACATTCGAAACATGTCAAACACCCGAAACATGTCAAACATACGAAACATGCAAAACATGTCAAACACCTGAAACATGTCAAACATACGAAACATCCGAAACATGTCAAACACCCGAAACATGTCAAACATACAAAAACATCTTAATTATCTTAAACACCCGAAACATGTCAAACATACGAAACATCCGAAACATGTCAAACAATTAAAACATGTCAAACATACTAAACATCCGAAACATGTCAAACACCCGAAACATGTAAAATACCCGAAACATGTCAAACATACGAAACATCCGAATTATGTCAAACATACAAAACATCCGAAACATGTCAAACTTCCGAAAAAGGTCAAAAATACGAAACATCCGAAACATGTCAAACACCCGAAACATGTCAAACATACGAAACATCCGAAACTTGTCAAACATAAAAAACATCCGAAACACATCAAACACCCGAAACATGTCAAACATACGAAACATCCGAAACATGTCAAACCCCCTAAACATGTCAAACATACGAAACATCCGAAACATGTCAAACACCCCAAACATGTCAAACATACGAAACATCCGAAAGATGTCAAACACCCGAAACATGTCAAGCATACGAAACATCCGAAAAATGTCAAACACCCAAAACATGTCAAACATACGAATCATCCGAAACATGTCAAACATACGAATCATCTGAAACATGCCAAACACCCGAAACATGTCAAACATACAAAACATTCAAAACATGTAAAACCCGAAACATCTCAAACACCCGAAACATCTCAAACATACGAAACATCCGAAATATGTCAAACATACGAAACATGTCAAACATACAAAACATACGAAACATGTCAAACGCCCAAAACATGTCAAACATACGAAACATCCGAAACATGTCAAACACCCGAAACATGTCAAACATACGAAACATCCGAAACATGTCAAACACCCGAAATATGTCAAACATACAAAACATCTGAAACATGTCAAACACCCGAAACATTTCAAACATACGAAACATCCCAAACATCTAAAACACTTAAAACATGTCAAACATACGAAACATCCGAAACATGTAAAACACCCAAAACATGTCAAACACCCGAAACCTGTCAAACATACGAAACATGTCAAACATACGAAACATCCGAAACATGTCAAACACCCGAAACATGTCAGTTATACGAAACATGTCAAACATACGAAACATCTGAAACATGTCAAACACCCGAAACATGTCAAGTATACGAAACATTCGAAACATGTCAAACACCCGAAACATGTCAATATACGAAACATCCGAAACATGTCAAAGACCCGAATTATGTCAAACATACGAAACATCCGAAACAAGTCAAATATCCGAAACATGTTAAACAACCTAAACATGTCAAACATACGAGACATCCGAAACATGTTAAACAAACAAAACATCTGAAACACATCAAACACCCGAAACATGTCAAACACCCGAAACATGTCAAACATACGAAACATCCGAAACATGTCAAACACCCGAAACATGTCAAGCATACGAAACATCCGAAACATGTCAAACACCCAAAACATGTCAAACATACGAAACGTCCGAAACATGTCAAACATACGAAACATCTGAAACATGCCAAACACCCGAAACATGTCAAACATACGAATCATGTCAAACATACGAAACATCCGAAACATGTTAAACACCTGAAACAAGTCTAACACCCGAAACTTGTCAAACATACGAAATATACGAAACATGTCAAACACCCGAAACATGTCAGTCATACGAAACATGTCAAACATCCGAAACATGTCAAACACCCGAAACATGTTAAACATACGAAACATTCGAAACATGTCAAACACCCGAAACATGTCAATATAGGAAACATCCGAAACATGTCAAACACCTGAAACATGTCAAACATACGAAACATCCGAAACATGTCAAACATCCGAAACATGTTAAACAACCTAAACATGTCAAACATACGAGACATCCGAAACATGTCAAGCATACGAAACATCTAAAACATGTCAAACACCCAAAACATGTCAAACATACGAAACATCTGAAACATGCCAAACACCCGAAACATGTCAAACATACGAAACATTCGAAACATGTCAAACACCCGAAACATCTCATACATACGAAACATCCGAAACGTGTCAAACACCCGAAACATGTCAAACATACAAAACATCCGAAACATGTAAAACACTTAAAACATGTCAAACATACAAAACATCCGAAACATGTAAAACACTCAAAAAATGTCTAATACCCGAAACATGTCAAACATACGAAACATGTCAAACATACGAAACATCCGAAACATGTCAAACACAAGAAACATGTCAAACATACCAAACATCCGAAACATGTCAAACATACGAAACATCCGAAACATGTCAAACACCCGAAACATTTCAAAAATACGAAACATCTGAAACATGTCAAACACCCGAAACATGTCAAACATACGAAACATCCGAAACATGTCAAACAACCGAAACATGTCAATATACGAAACATCCGAAACATGTCAAACACCCGAAACATGTCAAACATACGAAACATCCATAACATGTCAAACATAGGAAACATTCGAAACATGTCAAACACCTGAAACATGTCAAACATACGAAACATTCGAAACATGTCAAACACCCGAAACATGTCAAACATACGAAACATGCAAAACATGTCAAACACCTGAAACATGTCAAACATACGAAACATCCGAAACATGTCAAACACCCGAAACATGTCAAACATACAAAAACATCTTAATTATGTTAAACACCCGAAACATGTCAAACATACGAAACATCCAAAACATGTCAAACACTTAAAACATGTCAAACATACGAAACATCCTAAACATGTCAAACACCCGAAACATGTAAAATACCCGAAACATGTCAAACATACGAAACATCCGAAACATGTCAAACATACAAAACATCCGAAACATGTCAAACACCCGAAAAATGTCAAACATACGAAACATCCGAAACATGTCAAACACCCGAAACATGTCAAACATACGAAACATCCGAAACTTGTCAAACATACAAAACATCCGAAACACATCAAAAACCCGAAACATGTCAAACATACGAAACATCCAAAACATGTCAAACCCCCCAAACATGTCAAACATACGAAACATCCGAAACATGTCAAACACCCCAAACATGTAAAACATACGAAACATCCGAAACATGTCAAACACCCCAAACATGTCAAACATACGAATCATCTGAAACATGCCAAACACCCGAAACATGTCAAACATACAAAACATTCAAAACATGTCAAACCCGAAACATCTCAAACACCCGAAACATCTCAAACATACGAAACATCCGAAATATGTCAAACACCCGAAACATGTCAAACATACAAAACATCCGAAACATGTCAAACACCCGAAACATGTCAAACATACGAAACATCCGAAACATGTCAAACACCCGAAATATGTCAAACATACAAAACATCCGAATCATGTAAAACACCCAAAACATGTCAAACACCCGAAACCTGTCAAACATACGAAACATGTCAAACATATGAAACATCCAAAACATGTCAAACACCCGAAACATGTCAGTCATACGAAACATGTCAAACATACGAAACATCCGAAACATGTCAAACACCCGAAACATGTCAAGTATACGAAACATTCGAAACATGTCAAACACCCGAAACATGTCAATATACGAAACATCCGAAACATGTGAAACACCCGAAACATGTCAAACATACGAAACATCCGAAACAAGTCAAACATCCGAAACATGTTAAACAACCTAAACATGTCAAACATCCGAAACATCCGAAACATGTCAAACACCCAAAACATGTCAAACATACGAAACATCCGAAACATGTCAAACAAACGAAATATCTGAAACATGCCAAACACCCGAAACATGTCAAACATACAAAACATTCGAAACATGTCAAACACCTGAAACATCTCAAACACCCAAAACATGTCAAACATACAAAACTTCCGAAACATGTCAAACACCCGAAACATGTCAAACATACAAAACATACGAAACATGTCAAACGGCCGAAACATGTCAAACATACGAAACATACGAAACATGTCAAAAACCTGAAACATGTCAAACATACGAAACATCTGAAACATGTCAAACACGCGAAATATGTCAAACATACGAAACATCTCAAACATGTCAAACACCCGAAACATATCAAACATACGAAACATCCGAAACATGTTAAACACCCGAAACATGTCAAACATACGAAACATCTGAAACATTTCAAACACCGAAAACATGTCAAACATACGAAACATCCGAAACATGTCAAACATACGAAACATTCGAAACATGTCAAACACCTTAAACATGTCAAAAATACGAAACATTCGAAACATGTCAAACACCCGAAACATGTCAAACATACGAAACATGCAAAACATGCCAAACACCCGAAACATTTCAAACATACGAAACATGTCAAACATACGAAACATCTGAAACATGTCAAACACCAGAAACATGTCAAACACCCGAAACATGTATAACATACGAAACATGTCAAACATACGAAACATGTGAAACACCCGAAACATGTCAAACATACGAAACATTCGAAACATGTCAAACACCAGAAACATGTCAATATACGAAACATCCGAAACATGTCAAACACCCAAAACATGTCAAACATACGAAACATCAGAAACATGTCAAACATACGAAAATTCCGAAACATGTGAAACATCCGAAACATGTTAAACACCCGAAACATGTCAAACATACGAAACATCCGAAACTTGTCAAACATACAAAACATCCAAAACACATCAAACACCAGAAACATGTCAAACATACGAAACATCCGAAACATGTCAAACCCCCCAAACATGTCAAACATACGAAACATCCGAAACATGTCAAACACCCCAAACATGTAAAACATACGAAACATCCGAAACATGTCAAACACCCCAAACATGTCAAACATACGAATCATCTGAAACATGCCAAACACCCGAAACATGTCAAACATACAAAACATTCGAAACATGTCAAACCCGAAACATCTCAAACACCCGAAACATCTCAAACATACGAAACATCCGAAATATGTCAAACACCCGAAACATGTCAAACATACAAAACATACGAAACATGTCAAACGCCCAAAACATGTCAAACATACGAAACATCCGAAACATGTCAAACACCCGAAACATGTCAAACATACGAAACATCCGAAACATGTCAAACACCCGAAATATGTCAAACATACAAAACATCCGAAACATGTAAAACACCCAAAACATGTCAAACACCCGAAACCTGTCAAACATACGAAACATGTCAAACATATGAAACATCCGAAACATGTCAAACACCCGAAACATGTCAGTCATACGAAACATGTCAAACATACGAAACATCCGAAACATGTCAAACACCCGAAACATGTCAAGTATACGAAACATTCGAAACATGTCAAACACCCGAAACATGTCAATATACGAAACATCCGAAACATGTCAAACACCCGAAACATGTCAAACATACGAAACATCCGAAACAAGTCAAACATCCGAAACATGTTAAACAACCTAAACATGTCTAACATCCGAAACATCCGAAACATGTCAAACACCCAAAACATGTCAAACATACGAAACATCCGAAACATGTCAAACATACGAAACATCTGAAACATGCCAAACACCCGAAACATGTCAAACATACAAAACATTCGAAACATGTCAAACACCTGAAACATCTCAAACACCCAAAACATGTCAAACATACAAAACATACGAAACATGTCAAACGGCCGAAACATGTCAAACATACGAAACATCCGAAACATGTCAAACACGCGAAATATGTCAAACATACGAAACATCTCAAACATGTCAAACACCCGAAACATATCAAACATACGAAACATCCGAAACATGTTAAACACCCGAAACATGTCAAACATACGAAACATCTGAAACATTTCAAACACCGAAAACATGTCAAACATACGAAACATCCGAAACATGTCAAACATACGAAACATTCGAAACATGTCAAACACCTTAAACATGTCAAACATACGAAACATTCGAAACATGTCAAACACCCGAAACATGTCAAACATACGAAACATGCAAAACATGTCAAACACCCGAAACATGTCAAACATACGAAACATGTCAAACATACGAAACATCCGAAACATGTCAAACACCCGAAACATGTATAACATACGAAACATGTCAAACATACGAAACATGTGAAACACCCGAAACATGTCAAACAAACGAAACATTCGAAACATGTCAAACACCAGAAACATGTCAATATACAAAACATCCGAAACATGTCAAACACCCAAAACATGTCAAACATACGAAACATCAGAAACATTTCAAACATACGAAAATTCCGAAACATGTCAAACATCTGAAACATGTTAAACAACCTAAACATGTCAAACATACGAGACATCCGAAACATGTGAAACATACAAAACATCTGAAACATGTGAAACACTCGAATAATGTCAAACATACGAAACATCCGAAACATGTCAAACACCCTTAACATGTCAAACATACGACACATCCGAAACATGTCAAACACCCGAAACATTACAAAAATACAAAACATCTGAATTATGTCAAACTACCGAAACATGTCAAACATACGAAACATCCCAAACATGTAAAACACTTAAAACATGTAAAACATACGAAACATGTCAAACACCCCAAACATGTCAAACATACGAATCATCTGAAACATGCCAAACACCCGAAACATGTCAAACATACAAAACATTCGAAACATGTCAAACCCGAAACATCCCAAACACCCGAAACATCTCAAACATACGAAACATCCGAAATATGTCAAACACCCGAAACATGTCAAACATACAAAACATACGAAACATGTCAAACGGCCGAAACATGTCAAACATACGAAACATCCGAAACATGTCAAAAACCTGAAACATGTCAAACATACGAAACATCTGAAACATGTCAAACACGCGAAATATGTCAAACATACGAAACATCTCAAACATGTCAAACACCCGAAACATATCAAACATACGAAACATCCGAAACATGTTAAACACCCGAAACATGTCAAACATACGAAACATCTGAAACATTTCAAACACCGAAAACATGTCAAACATACGAAACATCCGAAACATGTCAAACATACTAAACATTCGAAACATGTCAAACACCTTAAACATGTCAAAAATACGAAACATTCGAAACATGTCAAACACCCGAAACATGTCAAACATACGAAACATGCAAAACATGCCAAACACCCGAAACATGTCAAACATACGAAACATGTCAAATATACGAAACATCTGAAACATGTCAAACACCAGAAACATGTCAAACACCCGAAACATGTATAACATACGAAACATGTCAAACATACGAAACATGTGAAACACCCGAAACATGTCAAACATACGAAACATTCGAAACATGTCAAACACCAGAAACATGTCAATATACGAAACATCCGAAACATGTCAAACACCCAAAACATGTCAAACATACGAAACATCAGAAACATGTCAAACATACGAAAATTCCGAAACATGTGAAACATCCGAAACATGTTAAACACCCGAAACATGTCAAACATACGAAACATCCGAAACTTGTCAAACATACAAAACATCCGAAACACATCAAACACCCGAAACATGTCAAACATACGAAACATCCGAAACATGTCAAACCCCCCAAACATGTCAAACATACGAAACATCCGAAACATGTCAAACACCCCAAACATGTAAAACATACGAAACATCCGAAACATGTCAAACACCCCAAACATGTCAAACATACGAATCATCTGAAACATGCCAAACACCCGAAACATGTCAAACATACAAAACATTCGAAACATGTCAAACCCGAAACATCTCAAACACCCGAAACATCTCAAACATACGAAACATACGAAATATGTCAAACACCCGAAACATGTCAAACATACAAAACATACGAAACATGTCAAACGCCCAAAACATGTCAAACATACGAAACATCCGAAACATGTCAAACACCCGAAACATGTCAAACATACGAAACATCCGAAACATGTCAAACACCCGAAATATGTCAAACATACAAAACATCCGAAACATGTAAAACACCCAAAACATGTCAAACACCCGAAACCTGTCAAACATACGAAACATGTCAAACATATGAAACATCCGAAACATGTCAAACACCCGAAACATGTCAGTCATACGAAACATGTCAAACATACGAAACATCCGAAACATGTCAAACACCCGAAACATGTCAAGTATACGAAACATTCGAAACATGTCAAACACCCGAAACATGTCAATATACGAAACATCCGAAACATGTCAAACACCCGAAACATGTCAAACATACGAAACATCCGAAACAAGTCAAACATCCGAAACATGTTAAACAACCTAAACATGTCAAACATCCGAAACATCCGAAACATGTCAAACACCCAAAACATGTCAAACATACGAAACATCCGAAACATGTCAAACATACGAAACATCTGAAACATGCCAAACACCCGAAACATGTCAAACATACAAAACATTCGAAACATGTCAAACACCTGAAACATCTCAAACACCCAAAACATGTCAAACATACAAAACTTCCGAAACATGTCAAACACCCGAAACATGTCAAACATACAAAACATACGAAACATGTCAAACGGCCGAAACATGTCAAACATACGAAACATCCGTAACATGTCAAACACGCGAAATATGTCAAACATACGAAACATCTCAAACATGTCAAACACCCGAAACATATCAAACATACGAAACATCCGAAACATGTTAAACACCCGAAACATGTCAAACATACGAAACATCTGAAACATTTCAAACACCGAAAACATGTCAAACATACGAAACATCCGAAACATGTCAAACATACGAAACATTCGAAACATGTCAAACACCTTAAACATGTCAAACATACGAAACATTCGAAATATGTCAAACACCCGAAACATGTCAAACATACGAAACATGCAAAACATGTCAAACACCCGAAACATGTCAAACATACAAAACATGTCAAACATACGAAACATCCGAAACATGTCAAACACCCGAAACATGTATAACATACGAAACATGTCAAACATACGAAACATGTGAAACACCCGAAACATGTCAAACAAACGAAACATTCGAAACATGTCAAACACCAGAAACATGTCAATATACAAAACATCCGAAAAATGTCAAACACCCAAAACATGTCAAACATACGAAACATCAGAAACATTTCAAACATACGAAAATTCCGAAACATGTCAAACATCCGAAACATGTTAAACAACCTAAACATGTCAAACATACGAGACATCCGAAACATGTGAAACATACAAAACATCTGAAACATGTGAAACACTCGAAACATGTCAAACATACGAAACATCCGAAACATGTCAAACACCCTTAACATGTCAAACATACGACACATCCGAAACATGTCAAACACCCGAAACATTACAAAAATACAAAACATCTGAATTATGTCAAACTACCGAAACATGTCAAACATACGAAAAATCCCAAACATGTAAAACACTTAAAACATGTAAAACATACGAAACATCCGAAACATGTCAAACACCCCAAACATGTCAAACATACGAATCATCTGAAACATGCCAAACACCCGAAACATGTCAAACATACAAAACATTCGAAACATGTCAAACCCGAAACATCCCAAACACCCGAAACATCTCAAACATACGAAACATCCGAAATATGTCAAACACCCGAAACATGTCAAACATACAAAACATACGAAACATGTCAAACGCCCAAAACATGTCAAACATACGAAACATCCGAAACATGTCAAACACCCGAAACATGTCAAACATACGAAACATCCGAAACATGTCAAACACCCGAAATATGTCAAACATACAAAACATCCGAAACATGTAAAACACCCAAAACATGTCAAACACCCGAAACCTGTCAAACATACGAAACATGTCAAACATATGAAACATCCGAAACATGTCAAACACCCGAAACATGTCAGTCATACGAAACATGTCAAACATACGAAACATCCGAAACTTGTCAAACATACAAAACATCCGAAACACATCAAACACCCGAAACATGTCAAACATACGAAACATCCGAAACATGTCAAACCCCCCAAACATGTCAAACATACGAAACATCCGAAACATGTCAAACACCCCAAACATGTAAAACATACGAAACATCCGAAACATGTCAAACACCCCAAACATGTCAAACATACGAATCATCTGAAACATGCCAAACACCCGAAACATGTCAAACATACAAAACATTCGAAACATGTCAAACCCGAAACATCTCAAACACCCGAAACATCTCAAACATACGAAACATCCGAAATATGTCAAACACCCGAAACATGTCAAACATACAAAACATACGAAACATGTCAAACGCCCAAAACATGTCAAACATACGAAACATCCGAAACATGTCAAACACCCGAAACATGTCAAACATACGAAACATCCGAAACATGTCAAACACCCGAAATATGTCAAACATACAAAACATCCGAAACATGTAAAACACCCAAAACATGTCAAACACCCGAAACCTGTCAAACATACGAAACATGTCAAACATATGAAACATCCGAAACATGTCAAACACCCGAAACATGTCAGTCATACGAAACATGTCAAACATACGAAACATCCGAAACATGTCAAACACCCGAAACATGTCAAGTATACGAAACATTCGAAACATGTCAAACACCCGAAACATGTCAATATACGAAACATCCGAAACATGTCAAACACCCGAAACATGTCAAACATACGAAACATCCGAAACAAGTCAAACATCCGAAACATGTTAAACAACCTAAACATGTCAAACATCCGAAACATCCGAAACATGTCAAACACCCAAAACATGTCAAACATACGAAACATCCGAAACATGTCAAACATACGAAACATCTGAAACATGCCAAACACCCAAAACATGTCAAACATACAAAACATTCGAAACATGTCAAACACCTGAAACATCTCAAACACCCAAAACATGTCAAACATACAAAACTTCCGAAACATGTCAAACACCCGAAACATGTCAAACATACAAAACATACGAAACATGTCAAACGGCCGAAACATGTCAAACATACGAAACATCCGTAACATGTCAAACACGCGAAATATGTCAAACATACGAAACATCTCAAACATGTCAAACACCCGAAACATATCAAACATACGAAACATCCGAAACATGTTAAACACCCGAAACATGTCAAACATACGAAACATCTGAAACATTTCAAACACCGAAAACATGTCAAACATACGAAACATCCGAAACATGTCAAACATACGAAACATTCGAAACATGTCAAACACCTTAAACATGTCAAACATACGAAACATTCGAAACATGTCAAACACCCGAAACATGTCAAACATACGAAACATGCAAAACATGTCAAACACCCGAAACATGTCAAACATACAAAACATGTCAAACATACGAAACATCCGAAACATGTCAAACACCCGAAACATGTATAACATACGAAACATGTCAAACATACGAAACATGTGAAACACCCGAAACATGTCAAACAAACGAAACATTCGAAACATGTCAAACACCAGAAACATGTCAATATACAAAACATCCGAAAAATGTCAAACACCCAAAACATGTCAAACATACGAAACATCAGAAACATTTCAAACATACGAAAATTCCGAAACATGTCAAACATCCGAAACATGTTAAACAACCTAAACATGTCAAACATACGAGACATCCGAAACATGTGAAACATACAAAACATCTGAAACATGTGAAACACTCGAAACATGTCAAACATACGAAACATCCGAAACATGTCAAACACCCTTAACATGTCAAACATACGACACATCCGAAACATGTCAAACACCCGAAACATTACAAAAATACAAAACATCTGAATTATGTCAAACTACCGAAACATGTCAAACATACGAAAAATCCCAAACATGTAAAACACTTAAAACATGTAAAACATACGAAACATCCGAAACATGTCAAACACCCCAAACATGTCAAACATACGAATCATCTGAAACATGCCAAACACCCGAAACATGTCAAACATACAAAACATTCGAAACATGTCAAACCCGAAACATCCCAAACACCCGAAACATCTCAAACATACGAAACATCCGAAATATGTCAAACACCCGAAACATGTCAAACATACAAAACATACGAAACATGTCAAACGCCCAAAACATGTCAAACATACGAAACATCCGAAACATGTCAAACACCCGAAACATGTCAAACATACGAAACATCCGAAACATGTCAAACACCCGAAATATGTCAAACATACAAAACATCCGAAACATGTAAAACACCCAAAACATGTCAAACACCCGAAACCTGTCAAACATACGAAACATGTCAAACATATGAAACATCCGAAACATGTCAAACACCCGAAACATGTCAGTCATACGAAACATGTCAAACATACGAAACATCCGAAACATGTCAAACACCTGAAACATGTTAAGTATACGAAACATTCGAAACATGTCAAACACCCGAAACATGTCAATATACGAAACATCCGAAACATGTCAAACACCCGAAACATGTCAAACATACGAAACATCCGAAACAAGTCAAACATCCGAAACATGTTAAACAACCTAAACATGTCAAACATCCGAAACATCCGAAACATGTCAAACACCCAAAACATGTCAAACATACGAAACATCCGAAACATGTCAAACATACGAAACATCTGAAACATGCCAAACACCCAAAACATGTCAAACATACAAAACATTCGAAACATGTCAAACACCTGAAACATCTCAAACACCCAAAACATGTCAAACATACAAAACTTCCGAAACATGTCAAACACCCGAAACATGTCAAACATACAAAACATACGAAACATGTCAAACGGCCGAAACATGTCAAACGTACGAAACATCCGAAACATGTCAAAAAACTGAAACATGTCAAACATACGAAACATCCGAAACATGTCAAACACGCGAAATATGTCAAACATACGAAACATCTCAAACATGTCAAACACCCGAAACATATCAAACATACGAAACATCCGAAACATGTTAAACACCCGAAACATGTCAAACATACGAAACATCTGAAACATTTCAAACACCGAAAACATGTCAAACATACGAAACATTCGAAACTTGTCAAACATACGAAACATTCGAAACATGTCAAACACCTTAAACATGTCAAACATACGAAACATTCGAAACATGTCAAACACCCGAAACATGTCAAACATACGAAACATGCAAAACATGTCAAACACCCGAAACATGTCAAACATACGAAACATGTCAAACATACGAAACATCCGAAACATGTCAAACACCCGAAACATGTATAACATACGAAACATGTCAAACATACGAAACATGTGAAACACCCGAAACATGTCAAACATACGAAACATTCGAAACATGTCAAACACCAGAAACATGTCAATATACAAAACATCCGAAACATGTCAAACACCCAAAACATGTCAAACATACGAAACATCAGAAACATTTCAAACATACGAAAATTCCGAAACATGTCAAACATCCGAAACATGTTAAACAACCTAAACATGTCAAACATACGAGACATCCGAAACATGTGAAACATACAAAACATCTGAAACATGTGAAACACTCGAAACATGTCAAACATACGAAACATCCGAAACATGTCAAACACCCTTAACATGTCAAACATACGACACATCCGAAACATGTCAAACACCCGAAACATTACAAAAATACAAAACATCTGAATTATGTCAAACTACCGAAACATGTCAAACATACGAAACATCCCAAACATGTAAAACACTTAAAACATGTCAAACATACGAAACATCCGAAACATGTAAAACACTTGAAACATGTCAAACATACGAAAGATGTCAAACATACGAAACATCCGAAACATGTCAAACACACGAAACATGTCAAACATACCAAACATCCGAAACATGTCAAACATACGAAACATCCGAAACATGTCAAACATACGAAACATCCGAAACATGTTAAACACCCGAAACATGCCAAGCATACGAAACATCCGAAACATGTCAAACATACGAATCATCTGAAACATGCAAAACACCCGAAACATGTCAAACATACGAGACATCCGAAACATGTGAAACATACAAAACATCTGAAACATGTGAAACACTCGAAACATGTCAAACATACGAAACATCCGAAACATGTCAAACACCCTTAACATGTCAAACATACGACACATCCGAAACATGTCAAACACCCGAAACATTACAAAAATACAAAACATCTGAATTATGTCAAACTACCGAAACATGTCAAACATACGAAACATCCCAAACATGTAAAACACTTAAAACATGTAAAACATACGAAACATCCGAAACATGTCAAACACCCCAAACATGTCAAACATACGAAACCTGTCAAACATACGAAACATGTCAAACATATGAAACATCCGAAACATGTCAAACACCCGAAACATGTCAGTCATACGAAACATGTCAAACATACGAAACATCCGAAACATGTCAAACACCCGAAACATGTCAAGTATACGAAACATTCGAAACATGTCAAACACCCGAAACATGTCAATATACGAAACATCCGAAACATGTCAAACACCCGAAACATGTCAAACATACGAAACATCCGAAACAAGTCAAACATCCGAAACATGTTAAACAACCTAAACATGTCAAACATCCGAAACATCCGAAACATGTCAAACACCCAAAACATGTCAAACATACGAAACATCCGAAACATGTCAAACATACGAAACATCTGAAACATGCCAAACACCCGAAACATGTCAAACATACAAAACATTCGAAACATATCAAACACCTGAAACATCTCAAACACCCAAAACATGTCAAACATACAAAACTTCCAAAACATGTCAAACACCCGAAACATGTCAAACATACAAAACATACGAAACATGTCAAACGGCCGAAACATGTCAAACATACGAAACATCCGAAACATGTCAAAAACCTGAAACATGTCAAACATACGAAACATCCGAAACATGTCAAACACGCGAAATATGTCAAACATACGAAACATCTCAAACATGTCAAACACCCGAAACATATCAAACATACGAAACATCCGAAACATGTTAAACACCCGAAACATGTCAAACATACGAAACATCTGAAACATTTCAAACACCGAAAACATGTCAAACATACGAAACATCCGAAACATGTCAAACATACGAAACATTCGAAACATGTCAAACACCTTAAACATGTCAAACATACGAAACATTCGAAACATGTCAAACACCCGAAACATGTCAAACATACGAAACATGCAAAACATGTCAAACACCCGAAACATGTCAAACATACGAAACATGTCAAACATACGAAACATCCGAAACATGTCAAACACCCGAAACATGTATAACATACGAAACATGTCAAACATACGAAACATGTGAAACACCCGAAACATGTCAAACATACGAAACATTCGAAACATGTCAAACACCAGAAACATGTCAATATACAAAACATCCGAAACATGTCAAACACCCAAAACATGTCAAACATACGAAACATCAGAAACATTTCAAACATACGAAAATTCCGAAACATGTCAAACATCCGAAACATGTTAAACAACCTAAACATGTCAAACATACGAGACATCCGAAACATGTGAAACATACAAAACATCTGAAACATGTGAAACACTCGAAACATGTCAAACATACGAAACATCCGAAACATGTCAAACACCCTTAACATGTCAAACATACGACACATCCGAAACATGTCAAACACCCGAAACATTACAAAAATACAAAACATCTGAATTATGTCAAACTACCGAAACATGTCAAACATACGAAACATCCCAAACATGTAAAACACTTAAAACATGTCAAACATACGAAACATCCGAAACATGTAAAACACTTTAAACATGTCAAACATACGAAAGATGTCAAACATACGAAACATCCGAAACATGTCAAACACACGAAACATGTCAAACATACCAAACATCCGAAACATGTCAAACATACGAAACATCCGAAACATGTCAAACATACGAAACATCCGAAACATGTTAAACACCCGAAACATGCCAAGCATACGAAACATCCGAAACATGTCAAACATACGAATCATCTGAAACATGCAAAACACCCGAAACATGTCAAACATACAAAACATTCGAAACATGTCAAACCCGAAACATCTCAAGCACCCGAAACATCTCAAGCACCCGAAACATCTCAAACATACGAAACATCCGAAATATGTCAAACACCCGAAACATGTCAAACATACAAAACATACGAAACATGTCAAACGCCCAAAACATGTCAAACATACGAAACATCCGAAACATGTCAAACACCCGAAACATGTCAAACATACGAAACATCCGAAACATGTCAAACACCCGAAATATGTCAAACATACAAAACATCTGAAACATGTCAAACACCCGAAACATGTCAAACATACGAAACATCCCAAACATCTAAAACACTTAAAACATGTCAAACATACGAAACATCCGAAACATGTAAAACACCCAAAACATGTCAAACACCCGAAACCTGTCAAACATACGAAACATCCGAAACTTGTCAAACATACAAAACATCCGAAACACATCAAACACCCGAAACATGTCAAACATACGAAACATCCGAAACATGTCAAACCCCCCAAACATGTCAAACATACGAAACATCCGAAACATGTCAAACACCCCAAACATGTAAAACATACGAAACATCCGAAACATGTCAAACACCCCAAACATGTCAAACATACGAATCATCTGAAACATGCCAAACACCCGAAACATGTCAAACATACAAAACATTCGAAACATGTCAAACCCGAAACATCTCAAACACCCGAAACATCTCAAACATACGAAACATCCGAAATATGTCAAACACCCGAAACATGTCAAACATACAAAAAATACGAAACATGTCAAACGCCCAAAACATGTCAAACATACGAAACATCCGAAACATGTCAAACACCCGAAACATGTCAAACATACGAAACATCCGAAACATGTCAAACACCCGAAATATGTCAAACATACAAAACATCCGAAACATGTAAAACACCCAAAACATGTCAAACACCCGAAACCTGTCAAACATACGAAACATGTCAAACATATGAAACATCCGAAACATGTCAAACACCCGAAACATGTCAGTCATACGAAACATGTCAAACATACGAAACATCCGAAACATGTCAAACACCCGAAACATGTCAAGTATACGAAACATTCGAAACATGTCAAACACCCGAAACATGTCAATATACGAAACATCCGAAACATGTCAAACACCCGAAACATGTCAAACATACGAAACATCCGAAACAAGTCAAACAAACGAAACATGTTAAACAACCTAAACATGTCAAACATCCGAAACATGTCAAACACCCAAAACATGTCAAACATACGAAACATCCGAAACATGTCAAACATACGAAACATCTGAAACATGCCAAACACCCGAAACATGTCAAACATACAAAACATTCGAAACATGTCAAACACCTAAAACATCTCAAACACCCAAAACATGTCAAACATACAAAACTTCCGAAACATGTCAAACACCCGAAACATGTCAAACATACAAAACATACGAAACATGTCAAACGGCCGAAACATGTCAAACATACGAAACATCCGAAACATGTCAAAAACCTGAAACATGTCAAACATACGAAACATCCGAAACATGTCAAACACGCGAAATATGTCAAACATACGAAACATCTCAAACATGTCAAACACCCGAAACATATCAAACATACGAAACATCCGAAACATGTTAAACACCCGAAACATGTCAAACATACGAAACATCTGAAACATTTCAAACACCGAAAACATGTCAAACATACGAAACATCCGAAACATGTCAAACATACGAAACATTCGAAACATGTCAAACACCTTAAACATGTCAAACATACGAAACATTCGAAACATGTCAAACACCCGAAACATGTCAAACATACGAAACATGCAAAACATGTCAAACACCCGAAACATGTCAAACATACGAAACATGTCAAACATACGAAACATCCGAAACATGTCAAACACCCGAAACATGTATAACATACGAAACATGTCAAACATACGAAACATGTGAAACACCCGAAACATGTCAAACATACGAAACATTCGAAACATGTCAAACACCAGAAACATGTCAATATACAAAACATCCGAAACATGTCAAACACCCAAAACATGTCAAACATACGAAACATCAGAAACATTTCAAACATACGAAAATTCCGAAACATGTCAAACATCCGAAACATGTAAAACACCCGAAACATGTCAAACATACGAAAGATGTCAAACATACGAAACATCCGAAACATGTCAAACACACGAAACATGTCAAACATACCAAACATCCGAAACATGTCAAACATACGAAACATCCGAAACATGTCAAACATACGAAACATCCGAAACATGTTAAACACCCGAAACATGCCAAGCATACGAAACATCCGAAACATGTCAAACATACGAATCATCTGAAACATGCAAAACACCCGAAACATGTCAAACATACAAAACATTCGAAACATGTCAAACCCGAAACATCTCAAGCACCCGAAACATCTCAAACATACGAAACATCCGAAATATGTCAAACACCCGAAACATGTCAAACATACAAAACATACGAAACATGTCAAACGCCCAAAACATGTCAAACATACGAAACATCCGAAACATGTCAAACACCCGAAACATGTCAAACACCCGAAACCTGTCAAACATACGAAACATGTCAAACATATGAAACATCCGAAACATGTCAAACACCCGAAACATGTCAGTCATACGAAACATGTCAAACATACGAAACATCCGAAACATGTCAAACACCCGAAACATGTTAAGTATACGAAACATTCGAAACATGTCAAACACCCGAAACATGTCAATATACGAAACATCCGAAACATGTCAAACACCCGAAACATGTCAAACATACGAAACATCCGAAACAAGTCAAACATCCGAAACATGTTAAACAACCTAAACATGTCAAACATACGAGACATCCGAAACATGTTAAGCATACAAAACATCTGAAACATGTCAAACACCCGAAATTTGTCAAACACCCGAAACATGTCAAACATACGAAACATCCGAAACATGTCAAACACCCGAAACATGTCAAGCATACGAAACATCTGAAACATGTCAAACACCCAAAACATGTTAAACATACGAAACATCTGAAACATGCAAAACACCCGAAACATGTCAAACATACAAAACATTTGAAACATGTCAAACACCTGAAACATCTCAAACACCCAAAACATCTCAAACATACGAAACTTCCGAAACATGTCAAACACCCGAAACATGTCAAACATACAAAACATACGAAACATGTCAAACGGCCGAAACATGTCAAACATACGAAACATCCGAAACATGTCAAAAACCTAAAACATGTCAAACATACGAAACATCCGAAACATGTCAAACACGCAAATTATGTCAAACATACGAAACATCTCAAACATGTCAAACACCCGAAACATATCAAACATACGAAACATCCGAAACATGTCAAACACCCGAAATATGTCAAACATACGAAACATCTGAAACATGTCAAACACCCGAAACATGTCAAACATACGAAACATCTGAAACATGTCAAACACCCGAAACATGTCAAACATACGAAACATCCGAAACATGTTAAAAACCCGAAACATGTCAAACATACGAAACATCTGAAACATTTCAAACACCGAAAACATGTCAAACATACGAAACATCCGAAACATGTCAAACATACGAAACATTCGAAACATGTCAAACACCTTAAACATGTCAAACATACGAAACATTCAAAACATGTCAAACACCCGAAACATGTCAAACATACGAAACATGCAAAACATGTCAAACACCCGAAACATGTCAAACATACGAAACATGTCAAACATACGAAACATCCGAAACATGTCAAACACCAGAAACATGTCAAACACCCGAAACATGTCAAACATACAAAATATCCAAAACATGTCAAACACCCGAAACATGTATAAAAAACGAAACATGTCAAACATACGAAACATGTCAAACACCCGAAACATGTCAAACATACGAAACATTCGAAACATGTCAAACACCAGAAACATGTCAATATACGAAACATCCGAAACATGTCAAACACCCAAAACATGTTAAACATACGAAACATCAGAAACATGTCAAACATACGAAATTTACGAAACATGTCAAACATCCGAAACATGTCAAACACCCGTAACATGTCAAACATACGACACATCCGAAACATGTCAAACACCCGAAACATTACAAAAATACAAAACATCTGAATTATGTCAAACTACCGAAACATGTCAAACATACCAAACATCCGAAACATGTCAAACATACGAAACATCCGAAACATGTCAAACATACGAAACATCCGAAACATGTTAAACACTTGAAACATGCCAAGCATACGAAACATCCGAAACATGTCAAACACCCAAAACATGTCAAACATACAAAACATCAGAAACAGGTCAAACATATGACATGTTTCGGGTGTTTGGCATGTTTCAGA
This sequence comes from Biomphalaria sudanica, assembly GCA_036873155.1. Lineage (NCBI taxonomy): Eukaryota > Metazoa > Mollusca > Gastropoda > Planorbidae > Biomphalaria > Biomphalaria sudanica. The sequence goes on along the minus strand of JAZGLO010000194.1, from coordinate 555,843 downwards.
TGTTTCGTATGTTTGACATGTTTCAGATGTTTCGTATGTTTCACATGTTTTGGGTGTTTGACATGTTTCGGATGTTTCGTATGCTTGACATGTTTCGGGTGTTTGACATGTTTCGGATGTTTCGTATGTTTGACATGTTTCGGGTTTTTGACATGTTTCGGGTGTTTCACATGTTTCAGATGTTTTGTATGTTTAACATGTTTCGGATGTCTCGTATATTTGACATGTTTAGTTTGTTTAACATGTTTCGGATGTTTGACTTGTTTCGGATGTTTCGTATGGTTGACATGTTTCGGGTGTTTGCCATGTTTTGGATGTTTCGTATATTGACATGTTTCGGGTGTTTGACATGTTACGAATGTTTCGTATACTTGACATGTTTCGGTTGTTTCACATGTTTTGGATGTTTCGTATGTTTGACATGTTTCGTATGTTTGACATGTTTCGTATGACTGACATGTTTCGGGTGTTTGACATGTTTCGTATATTTCGTATGTTTGACAAGTTTCGGGTGTTTGACATGTTTCGGATGTTTCGTATGTTTGACATGTTTCGTATGTTTGACAGGTTTCGGGTGTTTGACATGTTTTGGGTGTTTTACATGTTTCGGATGTTTCGTATGTTTGACATGTTTTAAGTGTTTTAGATGTTTGGGATGTTTCGTATGTTTGACATGTTTCGGGTGTTTGACATGTTTAAGATGTTTCGTATGTTTGACATATTTCGGGTGTTTGACATGTTTCGGATGTTTCGTATGTTTGACATAATTCGGGTGTTTGACATGTTTCAGATGTTTCGTATGTTTGACATGTTTTGGGCGTTTGACATGTTTCGTATGTTTTGTATGTTTGACATGTTTCGGGTGTTGGACATGTTTCGGATGTTTCGTATGTTTGAAATGTTTCGGGTGTTTGAGATGTTTCGGGTTTGACATGTTTCGAATGTTTTGTATGTTTGACATGTTTCGGGTCTTTGGCATGTTTCAGATGATTCGTATGTTTGACATGTTTCGGATGTTTCGTATGTTTGACATGTTTTGGGTGTTTGACATTTTCCGGATGTTTCGTATGCTTGACATGTTTCGGGTGTTTGACATGTTTCGGATGTTTCGTATGTTTGACATGTTTCGGGTGTTTGACATGTTTCGGGTGTTTGACATGTTTTAGATGTTTTGTATGTTTGACATGTTTCGGGTGTTTGACATGTTTCGGATGTTTCGTATGTTTGACATGTTTCGTATGACTGACATGTTTCGGGTGTTTGACATGTTTCGTATATTTCGTATGCTTGACAAGTTTCGGGTGTTTGGCATGTTTCAGGTGTTTGACATGTTTCGGATATTTCGTATGTTTGACATGATTCGTATGTTTGACATGTTTCAGCTGTTTGACATGTTTTGGATGTTTCGTATGTTTGATATGTTTCGGTTGTTTGATATGTTTCGGATGTTTCGTATGTTTGCAATGTTTCGGGTATTTGACATGTTTCGGATGTTTCGTATGTTTGACATGTTTGGGGTGTTTGACATGTTTCGGATGTTTCGTATGTTTGACATGTTTGGGTTGTTTGACATGTTTCGGATGTTTCGTATGTTTGACATAATTCGGTGTTTGACATGTTTCGGATGTTTCGTATGTTTGACATGTTTTGGGCGTTTGACATGTTTCGTATGTTTTGTATGTTTGACATGTTTCGGGTGTTTGACATGTTTCGGATGTTTCGTATGTTTGAGATGTTTCGGGTGTTTGAGATGTTTCGGGTTTGACATGTTTCGGATGTTTCGTATGTTTGAGATGTTTCGGGTGTTTGAGATGTTTAGGGTTTGACATGTTTCTAATGTTTTGTATGTTTGACATGTTTCGGGTGTTTGGCATGTTTCAGATGATTCGTATGTTTGACATGTTTCGGATGTTTCGTATGTTTGACATGTTTTGGGTGTTTGACATTTTCCGGATGTTTCGTATGCTTGACATGTTTCGGGTGTTTGACATGTTTCGGATGTTTCGTATGTTTGACATGTTTCGGGTGTTTGACATGTTTCGGTTGTTTAACATGTTTTAGATGTTTTGTATGTTTGACATGTTTCGGGTGTTTGACATGTTTCGGATGTTTCGTATGTTTGACATGTTTCGTATGACTGACATGTTTCGGGTGTTTGACATGTTTCGTATATTTCGTATGCTTGACAAGTTTCGGGTGTTTGGCATGTTTCAGGTCTTTGACATGTTTCGGATATTTCGTGTTTAACATGATTCGTATGTTTGACATGTTTCAGCTGTTTGACATGTTTTGGATGTTTCGTATGTTTGATATGTTTCGGTTGTTTGACATGTTTTAGATGTTTCGTATGTTTGACATGTTTCGGGTATTTGACATGTTTCGGATGTTTCGTATGTTTGACATGTTTGGGGTGTTTGACATGTTTCGGATGTTTCGTATGTTTGACATGTTTGGGTTGTTTGACATGTTTTGGATGTTTCGTATGTTTGACATGTTTGGGTTGTTTGACATGTTTCGGATGTTTCGTATGTTTGACATGTTTCGGGTATGTTACATGTTTCGGATGTTTCGTATGTTTGACATGTTTGGGGTGTTTGACATGTTTCGGCTGTTTCGTATGTTTGACATGTTTGGGTTGTTTGACATGTTTCAGATGTTTCGTATGTTTGACATGTTTCGGGTGTTTAACATGTTTCGGATGTTTTGTTTGTTTGACAAGTTTCGGATGTTTCGTATGTTTGACATGTTTCGGGTGTTTGACATGTTTCTGATGTTTTGTATTATTGACATTTTTAGGGTGTTTGACATGTTTCGGATGTTTTGTATGTTTGACATGTTTCGGATGTTTCGGATGTTTGACATGTTAAGGGTATTTTACATGTTTCGGGTGTTTGACATGTTTCGGATGTTTCGTATGTTTGACATGTTTTAAGTTTTTGGCATGTTTCGGATGTTTCGTATGTTTGACATGTTTCGGGTGTTTGGCATAATTCAGTTGTTTTTGTATGTTTGACATGTTTCGGGTGTTTGACATGTTTTGCATGTTTCGTATGTTTGACATGTTTCGTGTGTTCGACCTTTTTCGGATATTTCGTATGTTTTACATGTTTCGGGTGTTTGAACTGTTTTGGATGTTTCGTATGTTTGACTTTTTTCGGGTGTTTGACATGTTTCGGATGTTTTGTATGTTTGACATGTTTGGGTTGTTTAACATGTTTCGGATGTTTCGTATGTTTGACATGTTTCGGGTGTTTGACATGTTTCGAATGTTTCGTATGTTTGACATGTTTCATGTGTTTGACATGTTTCGAATGTTTCGTATGTTTGACATGTTTTGGATGTTTCGTATGTTTGACATGTTTCGGGTGTTTGACATGTTTCAGATGTTTCGTATGTTTGACATGTTTCGGGTTTTTGACATGTTTCGGGTGTTTGACATATTTCGAGTGTTTGACATGTTTCAGATGTTTCGTATGTTTGACATGTTTCGGATGTTTGGTATGTTTGACATGTTTCGTGTGTTTGACATGTTTCGGATGTTTCGTATGTTTGACATGTTTCGTATGTTTGACATGTTTCGGGTGTTTGACATGTTTTGGGTGTTTTACATGTTTCGGATGTTTTGTATGTTTGACATGTTTTAAGTGTTTTACATGTTTGGGATGTTTCGTATGTTTGACATGTTTCGGTAGTTTGACATAATTCAGATGTTTTGTATTTTTTACATGTTTCGGGTGTTTGACATGTTTCGGATGTGTCGTATGTTTGACATGTTACGGGTGTTTGACATGTTTCAGATGTGTCGTATGTTTGACATGTTACGGGTGTTTGACATGTTTCGGATGTTTCGTATGTTTGACATTTTTCGGGTGTTTCACATGTTTCAGATGTTTTGTATGTTTGACATGATTCGGATGTCTCGTATGTTTGAAATGTTTAGGTTGTTTAACGTGTTTCGGATGTTTGACATGTTTCGAAATTTTCGTATGTTTGAAACTTTTCGGGTGTTTGACATGTTTCGGATGTTTCGTATATTGACATGTTTCTGGTGTTTGACATGTTTCAAAATTTTCGTATGTTTGACATGTTTCGGGTGTTATACATGTTTCGTATGTTTGACATGTTTCGTATGTTATACATGTTTCGGGTGTTTTACATGTTTTGGATATTTTGTATGTTTGACATGTTTCGGGTGTTTCACATGTTTCTGGTGTTTGACATGTTTCGGATGTTTCGTATGTTTGACATTATTCGTATGTTTGACATGTTTCGTGTGTTTCACATGTTTTGGATGTTTTGTATGTTTGACATGTTTCGGGTGTTTGACATGTTTCTGGTGTTTGACATGTTTCGGATGTTTCGTATGTTTGACATGTTTCGGATGTTTGACATGTTTCGTGTGTTTGACATGTTTTGGATGTTTTGTATGTTTGACATGTTTCGGGTGTTTGACATGTTTCGGATGTTTCGTATGTTTGACATGTTTCGTATGACTGACATGTTTTGGGTGTTTGACATGTTTCGGATATTTCGTATGTTTGACATGATTCGTATGTTTGACATGTTTCAGCTGTTTGACATATTTTGGATGTTTCGTATGTTTGATATGTTTCGGTTGTTTGATATGTTTCGGATGTTTTGTATGTTTGACATGTTTCGAGTATTTGACATGTTTCGGATGTTTCGTATGTTTGAGATGTTTGGGGTGTTTGACATGTTTCGGATGTTTCGTATGTTTGACATGTTTGGGTTGTTTGACATGTTTCGGATGTTTCGTATATTTGACATGTTTGGGTTGTTTGACATGTTTCGGATATTTCGTATGTTTGACATGTTTCGGGTATGTTACATGTTTCGGATGTTTTGTATGTTTGACATGTTTGGGGTGTTTCACATGTTTCGGATGTTTCGTATGTTTGACATGTTTGGGTTGTTTGACATGTTTCGGATGTTTCGTATGTTTGACATGTTTGGGTTGTTTGACATGTTTCGGATGTTTCCTATGTTTGACATGTTTGGGTTGTTTGACATGTTTCGGATGTTTCGTATGTTTGACATGTTTCGGATGTTTTGTATGTTTAACAAGTTTCGGATGTTTCGTATGTTTGACATGTTTCGGGTGTTTGACTTGTTTCGGGTGTTTGACATTTTTCGGATATTTCGTATGTTTGACATGTTTTAAGTTTTTGGCATGTTTCGGATGTTTCGTATGTTTGACATGTTTCGGGTGTTTGACATAATTCAGATGTTTTTGTATGTTTGACATGTTTCGGGTGTTTGACATGTTTTACATGTTTCGTATGTTTGACATGTTTCGTGTGTTCGACCTTTTTCGGATATTTCGTATGTTTGACATGTTTCGGGTGTTTGACCTGTTTCGGATGTTTCGTATGTTTGACTTTTTTCGGGTGTTTGACATGTTTGGGATGTTTCGTATGTTTGACATGTTTCGGGTGTTTGACATCTTTCGGATGTTTCGTATGTTTGACATGTTTGGGGTGTTTGACATGTTTCGGATGTTTTGTATGTTTGACATGTTTGGGTTGTTTAACATGTTTCGGATGTTTCGTATGTTTGACATGTTTCGGGTGTTTGACATGTTTCGAATGTTTCGTATGTTTGACATATTTCGGATGTTTCGTATGTTTGACATGTTTCGGGTGTTTGACATGTTTCGGATGTTTCGTATGTTTGACATGTTTCGGGTGTTTGACATGTTTTGGGTGTTTGACAAATTTCGAGTGTTTGACATGTTTCAGATGTTTCGTATGTTTGACATGTTTCGGATGTTTGGTATGTTTGACATGTTTCGTGTGTTTGACATGTTTCGGATGTTTCGTATGTTTGACATGTTTCGTATGTTTGACATGTTTCGGGTGTTTGACATGTTTTGGGTGTTTTACATGTTTCGGATGTTTCGTATGTTTGACATGTTTTAAGTGTTTTACATGTTTGGGATGTTTCGTATGTTTGACATGTTTCGGTAGTTTGACATAATTCAGATGTTTTGTATTTTTTACATGTTTAGAATGTTTGACATGTTTCGGATGTGTCGTATGTTTGACATGTTACGGGTGTTTGACATGTTTCGGATGTTTCGTATGTTTGACATGTTCCGGGTGTTTCACATGTTTCAGATGTTTTGTATGTTTGACATGATTCGGATGTCTCGTATGTTTGATATGTTTAGGTTGTTTAACATGTTTCGGATGTTTGACATGTTTCGGAATTTTCGTATGTTTGAAACTTTTCGGGTGTTTGACATGTTTCGGATGTTTCGTATATTGACATGTTTCTGGTGTTTGACATGTTTCAAAATTTTTGTATGTTTGACATGTTTCGGGTGTTTGACATGTTTCGTATGTTTGACATGTTTCGTATGTTATACATGTTTCGGGTGTTTTACATGTTTTGGATATTTTGTATGTTTGGCATGTTTCGGGTGTTTGACATGTTTCTGGTGTTTGACATGTTTCGGATGTTTCGTATGTTTGACATGTTTCGTATGTTTGACATGTTTCGTGTGTTTGACATGTTTTGGATGTTTTGTATGTTTGACATGTTTCGGGTGTTTGACATGTTTCTAGTGTTTGACATGTTTCGGATGTTTCGTATGTTTGACATGTTTCGTATGTTTGACATGTTTCGTGTGTTTGACATGTTTTGGATGTTTTGTATGTTTGACATGTTTCAGGTGTTTGACATGTTTCGGATGTTTCGTATGTTTGACATGTTTCGTATGACTGACATGTTTCGGGTGTTTGACATGTTTCGTATATTTCGTATGCTTGACAAGTTTCGGGTGTTTGGCATGTTTTAGGTGTTTGACATGTTTCGGATTTTTAGTATGTTTCATATGATTCGTATGTTTGACATGTTTCAGCTGTTTGACATATTTTGGATGTTTCGTATGTTTGATATGTTTCGGTTGTTTATATGTTTCGGATGTTTTGTATGTTTGACATGTTTCGGGTATTTGACATGTTTGGGATGTTTCGTATGTTTGAGATGTTTGGGGTGTTTGACATGTTTCGGATGTTTCGTATGTTTGACTTGTTCCGGGTGTTTTACATGTTTCAGATGTTTTGTATGTTTGACAATATTCGGATGTCTCGTATGTTTGAAATGTTTAGGTTGTTTAACATGTTTCGGATGTTTGACATGTTTCGGAATTTTCGTATGTTTGAAACTTTTCGGGTGTTTGACATGTTTCGGATGTTTCGTATATTGACATGTTTCTGGTGTTTGACATGTTTCAAAATTTTCGTATGTTTGACATGTTTCGGGTGTTTGACATGTTTCGTATGTTTGACATGTTTCGTATGTTATACATGTTTCGGGTGTTTTACATGTTTTGGATATTTTGTATGTTTGACATGTTTCGGGTGTTTGACATGTTTCTGGTGTTTGACATGTTTCGGATGTTTCGTATGTTTGACATGTTTCGTATGTTTGACATGTTTCGTGTGTTTGACATGTTTTGGATGTTTTGTATGTTTGACATGTTTCGGGTGTTTGACATGTTTTGGATGTTTCGTATGTTTGACATGTTTCGTATGACTGACATGTTTCGGGTGTTTGACATGTTTCGTATATTTCGTATGCTTGACAAGTTTCGGGTGTTTGGCATGTTTCAGGTGTTTGACATGTTTCGGATATTTCGTATGTTTGACATGTTTGGGTTGTTTGACATGTTTCGGATGTTTCGTATGTTTGGGTTGTTCTACATGTTTCGGATGTTTCGTATGTTTGACATGTTTCGGGTATGTTACATGTTTCGGATGTTTCGTATGTTTGGGGTGTTTCACATGTTTCGGATGTTTCGTATGTTTGACATGTTTGGGTTGTTTGACATGTTTCGGATGTTTCGTATGTTTGACATGTTTGGGTTGTTTGACATGTTTCGGATGTTTCGTATGTTTGACATGTTTGGGTTGTTTGACATGTTTCGGATGTTTCGTATGTTTGACATTTTTCGGGTGTTTGACATGTTTCGGATGTTTTGTATGTTTGACATGTTTCGGATGTTTCGTATGTTTGACATGTTTGGGTTGTTTGACATGTTTCGGATGTTTCGTATGTTTGACATGTTTGGGTTGTTTGACATGTTTCGGATGTTTCGTATGTTTGACATGTTTCGGGTGTTTAACATGTTTCGGATGTTTTGTATGTTTAACAAGTTTCGGATGTTTCGTATGTTTGACATGTTTCGGGTGTTTGACATGTTTCTGATGTTTTGTATGTTTGACATTTTTCGGGTGTTTGACATGTTTCGGATGTTTTGTATGTTTGACATGTTTCGGATGTTTCGGATGTTTGACATGTTTAGGGTATTTTACATGTTTCGGGTGTTTGACATGTTTCGGATATTTCGTATGTTTGACATGTTTTAAGTTTTTGGCATGTTTCGGATGTTTCGTATGTTTGACATGTTTCGGGTGTTTGACATAATTCAGATGTTTTTGTATGTTTGACATGTTTCGGGTGTTTGACATGTTTTGCATGTTTCGTATGTTTGACATGTTTCGTGTGTTCGACCTTTTTCGGATATTTCGTATGTTTGACATATTTCGGGTGTTTAACCTGTTTCGGATGTTTCGTATGTTGGACTTTTTTCGGGTGTTTGACATGTTTGGGATGTTTCGTATGTTTGACATGTTTCGGGTGTTTGACATCTTTCGGATGTTTCGTATGTTTGACATGTTTGGGGTGTTTGACATGTTTCGGATGTTTTGTATGTTTGACATGTTTGGGTTGTTTAACATTTTTCGGATGTTTCGTATGTTTGACATGTTTCGTATGTTTGACATGTTTCGGGTGTTTGACATGTTTTGGGTGTTTTACATGTTTCGGATGTTTCGTATGTTTGACATGTTTTAAGTGTTTTACATGTTTGGGATGTTTCGTATGTTTGACATGTTTCGGTAGTTTGACATAATTCAGATGTTTTGTATTTTTTATATGTTTCGGGTGTTCGACATGTTTCGGATGTGTCGTATGTTTGACATGTTACGGGTGTTTGACATGTTTCGGATGTTTCGTATGTTTGACATGTTTCGGGTGTTTCACATGTTTCAGATGTTTTGTATGTTTGACATGATTCGGATGTCTCGTATGTTTGAAATGTTTAGGTTGTTTAACATGTTTCGGATGTTTGACATGTTTTGGAATTTTCGTTTGTTTGAATCTTTTCGGGTGTTTGACATGTTTCGGATGTTTCGTATATTGACATGTTTCTGGTGTTTGACATGTTTCAAAATTTTTGTATGTTTGACATGTTTCGGGTGTTTGACATGTTTCGTATGTTTGACATGTTTAGTATGATATACATGTTTCGGGTGTTTGACATGTTTTGGATATTTTGTATGTTTGACATGTTTCGGGTGTTTGACATGTTTCTGGTGTTTGACATGTTTCGAGTGTTTGACATGTTTCAGATGTTTCGTATGTTTGACATGTTTCGGATGTTTAGTATGTTTGACATGTTTCGTGTGTTTGACATGTTTCGGATGTTTCGTATGTTTGACATGTTTCGTATGTTTGACATGTTTCGGGTGTTTGACATGTTTTGGGTGTTTTACATGTTTCGGATGTTTCGTATGTTTGACATGTTTTTAGTGTTTTACATGTTTGGGATGTTTCGTATGTTTGACATGTTTCGGTAGTTTGACATAATTCAGATGTTTTGTATTTTTTACATGTTTCGGGTGTTTGACATGTTTCGGATGTGTCGTATGTTTGACATGTTACGGGTGTTTGACATGTTTCGGATGTTTCGTATGTTTGACATGTTTCGGGTGTTTCACATGTTTCAGATGTTTTGTATGTTTGACATGATTCGGATGTCTCGTATGTTTGAAATGTTTAGGTTGTTTAACATGTTTCGGATGTTTGACATGTTTCGGAATTTTCGTATGTTTGAAACTTTTCGGGTGTTTGACATGTTTCGGATGTTTCGTATATTGACATGTTTCTGGTGTTTGACATGTTTCAAAATTTTCATATGTTTGACATGTTTCGTATGTTATACATGTTTCGGGTGTTTTACATGTTTTGGATATTTTGTATGTTTGACATGTTTCGGGTGTTTGAAATGTTTCTGGTGTTTGACATGTTTCGAATGTTTCGTATGTTTGACATGTTTCGTATGTTTGACATGTTTCGTGTGTTTGACATGTTTTGGATGTTTTGTATGTTTGACATGTTTCGTGTGTTTGACATGTTTCGGATGTTGCGTATGTTTGACATGTTTCGGGTGTTTGACATGTTTGGGATGTTTCGTATGTTTGACATGTTTCGGGTGTTTGACATGTTTCGGGTGTTTGACATGTTTCGGATGTTTCGTATGTTTTACCTTTCGGGTGTTTGACATGTTTCGGATGTTTCGTATGTTTGACATGTTTCGGGTGTTTGACATGTTTTGTATGTTTTGTATGTTTGACATGTTTCGGCTGTTTGGCATGTTTCAGATGTTTTGTAATTTTGACATGTTTCGGGTTTTTGACATGTTTCGGATGTTTCGTATGTCTGACATGTTTCGGGTGTTTGACATGTTTCGGATGTTTCGTATGTTTGACATGTTTTGGATTTTGACATGTTTCGGATGTTTCGTATGTTTGACATGTTTCGGGTGTTTGACATGTTTCGGATGTTTCGTATGTTTGACATGTTTCGGGTGTTTGACATGTTTCGTATAATTTGTATGTTTGACATGTTTCAGTTGTTTGACATGTTTTGGATATTTTGTATGTTTGACATGTTTCGTATGACTGACATGTTTCGGGTGTTTGACATGTTTCGTATATTTCGTATGTTTGACAAGTTTCGGGTGTTTGACATGTTTCAGGTGTTTGACATGTTTCGGATGTTTCGTATGTTTGACATGATTCGTATGTTTGACATGTTTCGGGTGTTTGACATGTTTTAGATGTTTCGTATGTTTGATATATTTCGGTTGTTTGACATGTTTCGGATGTTTGGTATGTTTGACATGTTTCGGGTATTGACATGTTTCGGGTTTGACATGTTTCGAATGTTTTGTATGTTTGACATGTTTCGGGTGATTGGCATGTTTCAGATTTTTCGTATGTTTGACATATTTCGGGTGTTTGACATGTTTAGGATGTTTCGTATGTTTGACATGTTTCGGGTGTTTGACATGTTTTGGATGTTTCGTATGTTTGACATGTTTCGGGTGTTTGATATGTTTCGTGTGTTTTGTATGTTTGACATGTTTCGGGTGTTTGACATGTTTCGAATGTTTCGTATGTTTGACATGTTTCTGGTGTTTGGCATGTTTCAGATGTTTTATATGTTTGACATGTTTCGGATGTTTCGTATGTTTGACATGTTTTGGGTGTTTGACATGTTTCGGATGTTTCGTATGCTTGACATGTTTCGGGTGTTTGACATGTTTCGGATGTTTCGTATGTTTGACATGTTTCGGGTGTTTGACATGTTTCGCATGTTTCGTATATTGACATGTTTCGGGTGTTTGACATGTTTTGAATGTTTCGTATGTTTGATATGTTTCGGGTGTTTGACATGTTTCGGATGTTTCGAATGTTTGACATGTTTCGTATGACTGACATGTTTCGGGTGTTTGACATGTTTCGTATATTTCGTATGTTTGACAAGTTTCGGGTGTTTCGTATGTTTAAGGTGTTTGACATAATGCGGATATTTCGTATGTTTGACATGATTCGTATGTTTGACATGTTTTGGGTGTTTGACATGTTTTGGATGTTTCGTATGTTTGATATGTTTCGGTTGTTTGACATGTTTCGGATGTTTCGTATGTTTGACATGTTTCGGGAAATAGACATGTTTCGGTTTTTGACATGTTTCGGATGTTTCGTATGTTTGACATGTTTGGGGTGTTTGACATGTTTCGGATGCTTCGTATGTTTGACATGTTTGGGTTGTTTGACATGTTTCGGATGTTACGTATGTTTGACATGTTTGGGTTGTTTGACATGTTTCGGATGTTTTGTATGTTTGACATGTTTCGGGTGTTTAACATGTTTCGGATGTTTCGTATGTTTGACATGTTTCGGGTGTTTGGCATGTTTCGGGTGTTTGACATGTTTCGGATGTTTCGTATGTTTGACATGTTTCGGGTGTTTGACATGTTTCAGATGTTTCGTATGTTTGACATATTTCGGGTGTTTGACATGTTTAGGATGTTTCGTATGTTTGACATGTTTCGGGTGTTTGACATGTTTTGGATGTTTCGTATATTTGACTTGTTTCGGGTGTTTGACATGTTTCGAATGTTTCGTATGTTCGACATGTTTTGGGTGTTTGACATGTTTCGGATGTTTCGTATGCTTGACATGTTTCGGGTGTTTGACATGTTTTGGATGTTTCGTATGTTTGACATGTTTCGGGTGTTTGACATGTTTCAGATGTTTTGTATGTTTGACATGTTTCGGATGTCTCGTATGTTTGACATGTTTAGGTTTTGTAACATGTTTCGGATGTTTGACATGTTTCGGATGTTTCGTATGTTTGACATGTTTCGGGTGTTTGACATGTTTCGCATGTTTCGTATATTGACAAGTTTCGGGTGTTTGACATGTTTCGAATGTTTCGTATGTTTGACATGTTTCGGGTGTTTGACATGTTTCGGATGTTTCGTATGTTTGACATGTTTCGTATGACTGACATGTTTCGGCTGTTTGACATGTTTCGTATATTTCGAATTTTTGACAAGTTTCGGGTGTTTGGCATGTTTAAGGTGTTTGACATGTTTCGGATATTTCGTATGTTTGACATCTATTCGTATGTTTGACATGTTTTGGGTGTTTGACATGTTTTGGATGTTTCGTATGTTTGATATGTTTCGGTTGTTTGACATGTTTCGGATGTTTCGTATGTTTGACATGTTTCGGGTATTAGACATGTTTCGGTTTTTTGACATGTTTCGGATGTTTCGTATGTTTGACATGTTTGGGGTGTTTAACATGTTTCGGATGCTTCGTATGTTTGACATGTTTGGGTTCTTTGACATGTTTCGGATGTTACGTATGTTTGACATGTTTGGGTTGTTTGACATGTTTCGGATGTTTTGTATGTTTGACATGTTTCGGGTGTTTGACATGTTTCGGATGTTTTGTACGTTTGACAAGATTCGGATGTTTCGTATGTTTCACATTTTTTGGGTGTTTGACATGTTTCGGATGTTTTGTATGTTTGACATGTTTCGGGTGTTTGACATAATTCAGATGTTTTGTATGTTTGACATGTTTCGGGTTTTTTGACATGTTTCGGATGTTTCGTATGTTTGACAAGATTCAGATGTTTCGTATGTTTCACATTTTTCGGGTGTTTGACATGTTTCGGATGTTTTGTATGTTTGACATGTTTCGGGTGTTTGACATAATTCAGATGTTTTGTATGTTTGACATCTTTCGGGTTTTTTGACATGTTTCGGATGTTTCGTGTGTTTGATATGTTTCGGTTAATTGACATGTTTCAGATGTTTCGTATGTTTGACATGTTTCGGGTATTAGACATGTTTCGGGTGTTTGACATGTTTCGTATGTTTGACTCGTTTGAGATGTTTGACATGTTTCGGATGCTTCGTATGTTTGACATGTTTGGGTTGTTTGACATATTTCGGATGTTACGTATGTTTGACATGTTTGGGTTGTTTGACATGTTTCGGATGTTTTGTATGTTTGACATGTTTCGGGTGTTTAACATATTTCGGATGTTTTGTATGTTTGACATGTTTCGGGTGTTTGACATGTTTCGGGTGTTTGACATGTTTCGGATGTTTCGTATGTTTGACATGTTTCGGGTGTTTGACATGTTTCAGATGTTTCGTATGTTTGACATATTTCGGGTGTTTGACATGTTTAGGATGTTTCGTATGTTTGACATGTTTCGGGTGTTTGACATGTTTTGGATGTTTCGTATGTTTGACATGTTTCGGGTGTTTGACATGTTTCGAATGTTTCGTATGTTTGACATGTTTCTGGTGTTTGGCATGTTTCAGATGTTTCATATGTTTGACATGTTTCGCATGTTTCGTATGTTTGACATGTTTTGGGTGTTTAACATGTTTCGGATGTTTCGTATGCTTGACATGTTTCGGGTGTTTGACATGTTTCGGATGTTTCGTATGTTTGACATGTTTCGGGTGTTTGACATGTTTCAGATGTTTTGTATGTTTGACATATTTCGGATGTTTCGTATGTTTGACATGTTTCGGGTGTTTGACATGTTTCGCATGTTTCGTATATTGACATGTTTCGGGTGTTTGACATGTTTCGAATGTTTCGTATGTTTGACATGTTTCGGGTGTTTGACATGTTTCGGATGTTTCGTATGTTTGACATGTTTCGTATGACTGACATGTTTCGGGTGTTTGACATGTTTCGTATATTTCGTATGTTTGACAAGTTTCGGGTGTTTGGCATGTTAAAGGTGTTTGACATGTTTGGGATGTTTCGTATGTTTGAAATGTTTCGGGTGTTTGACATGTTTAGGATGTTTCGGGTGTTTGACATGTTTCGGATGTTTCGTATGTTTTACGTTTCGGATTTTGACATGTTTTGGATGTTTCGTATGTTTGACATGTTTCGGGTGTTTGACATGTTTCGTATGTTTTGTATGTTTGACATGTTTCGGCTGTTTGACATGTTTCAGATGTTTTGTAATTTTGACATGTTTCGGGTGTTTGACATGTTTCGGATGTTTCGTATGTCTGACATGTTTCGGGTGTTTGACATGTTTTAGGATGTTTCGTATGTTTGACATGTTTTGGATTTTGACATGTTTCGGATGTTTCGTATGTTTGACATGTTTCGGGTGTTTGACATGTTTCGGATGTTTGACATGTTTTAATTTTTTGGCATGTTTCGGATGTTTCGTATGTTTTACATGTTTCGGGTGTTTGACATAGTTCAGATGTTTTTGTATGTTTGACATGTTTCGGGTGTTTGACATGTTTTACATGTTTCGTATGTTTGACATGTTTCGTGTGTTCGACCTTTTTCGGATATTTCGTATGTTTGACATGTTTCGGGTGTTTGACCTGTTTCGGATGTTTCGTATGTTTGACTTTTTTCGGGTGTTTGACATGTTTGGGATGTTTCGTATGTTTGACATGTTTCGGGTGTTTGACATCTTTCGGATGTTTCGTATGTTTGACATGTTTGGGGTGTTTGACATGTTTCGAATGTTTTGTATGTTTGACATGTTTGGGTTGTTTAACATGTTTCGGATGTTTCGTATGTTTGACATGTTTTGGGTGTTTGACATGTTTCGGGTGTTTGACAAATTTCGAGTGTTTGACATGTTTCAGATGTTTCGTATGTTTGACATGTTTAGGATGTTTGGTATGTTTGACATGTTTCGTGTGTTTGACATGTTTCGGATGTTTCGTATGTTTGACATGTTTCGTATGTTCGACATGTTTCGGGTGTTTGACATGTTTTGGGTGTTTTACATGTTTCGGATGTTTCGTATGTTTGACATGTTTTAAGTGTTTTACATGTTTGGGATGTTTCGTATGTTTGACATGTTTCGGTAGTTTGACATAATTCAGATGTTTTGTATTTTTTACATGTTTCGAATGTTTGACATGTTTCGGATGTGTCGTATGTTTGACATGTTACGGGTGTTTGACATGTTTCGGATGTTTCGTATGTTTGACATGTTCCGGGTGTTTCACATGTTTCAGATGTTTTGTATGTTTGACATGATTCGGATGTCTCGTATGTTTGATATGTTTAGGTTGTTTAACATGTTTCGGATGTTTGACATAATTCGGAATTTTCGTATGTTTGAAACTTTTCGGGTGTTTGACATGTTTCGGATGTTTCGTATATTGACATGTTTCTGGTGTTTGACATGTTTCAAAATTTTCGTATGTTTGACATGTTTCGGGTGTTTGACATGTTTCGTATGTTTGACATGTTTCGTATGTTATACATGTTTCGGGTGTTTTACATGTTTTGGATATTTTGTATGTTTGACATGTTTCGGGTGTTTGACATGTTTCTAGTGTTTGACATATTTCGGATGTTTCGTATGTTTGACATGTTTCGGATGTTTGACATGTTTCGTGTGTTTGACATGTTTTGGATGTTTTGTATGTTTGACATGTTTCGGGTGTTTGACATGTTTCTAGTGTTTGACATGTTTCGGATGTTTCGTATGTTTGACATGTTTCGTATGTTTGACATGTTTCGTGTGTTTGACATGTTTTGGATGTTTTGTATGTTTGACATGTTTCAGTTGTTTGACATGTTTCGGATGTTTCGTATGTTTGACATGTTTCGTATGACTGACATGTTTCGGGTGTTTGACATGTTTCGTATATTTCGTATGCTTGACAAGTTTCGGGTGTTTGGCATGTTTCAGGTGTTTGACATGTTTCGGATTTTTCGTATGTTTGACATGATTCGTATGTTTGACATGTTTCAGCTGTTTGACATATTTTGGATGTTTCGTATGTTTGATATGTTTCGGTTGTTTGATATGTTTCGGATGTTTTGTATGTTTGACATGTTTCGGGTATTTGACATGTTTCGGATGTTTCGTATGTTTGAGATGTTTGGGGTGTTTGACATGTTTCGGATGTTTCGTATGTTTGACTTGTTCCGGGTGTTTTACATGTTTCAGATGTTTTGTATGTTTGACATGATTCGGATGTCTCGTATGTTTGAAATGTTTAGGTTGTTTAACATGTTTCGGATGTTTGACATGTTTCGGAATTTTCGTATGTTTGAAACTTTTCGGGTGTTTGACATGTTTCGGATGTTTCGTATATTGACATGTTTCTGGTGTTTGACATGTTTCAAAATTTTCGTATGTTTGACATGTTTCGGGTGTTTGACATGTTTTGTATGTTTGACATGTTTCGTATGTTATACATGTTTCGGGTGTTTTACATGTTTTGGATATTTTGTATGTTTGACATGTTTCGGGTGTTTGACATGTTTCTGGTGTTTGACATGTTTCGGATGTTTCGTATGTTTGACATGTTTCGTATGTTTGACATGTTTCGTGTGTTTGACATGTTTTGGATGTTTTGTATGTTTGACATGTTTCGGGTGTTTGACATGTTTCGGATGTTTCGTATGTTTGACATGTTTCGTATGACTGACATGTTTCGGGTGTTTGACATGTTTCGTATATTTCGTATGCTTGACAAGTTTCGGGTGTTTGGCATGTTTCAGGTGTTTGACATGTTTCGGATATTTCGTATGTTTGACATGATTCGTATGTTTGAAATGTTTCAGCTGTTTGACATATTTTGGATGTTTCGTATGTTTGATATGTTTCGGTTGTTTGATATGTTTCGGATGTTTTGTATGTTTGATAAACACCAAAACCTTAAGGACATAAATGAGCTTTCCATAGAAACTTTACACAACCTAAGTTTAGATCAAATCATTAAAAAGCCAACTAGATTAAACAACACATTAGATCTCTTCTTAACCAACAGACCTGGATTAGTAGTTGATTATGATATTATCCCTGGTCTATCAGACCATGAGATCATAAAAATACACAGTCAGATAAAAGCAGTAGCCAATACAAAAACCAAAAGAAAAATCTTACTCTGGAATAAATGTAACCTAACACAACTACACCAAGCTGCATTAAACTTTCAACAAACATTCTTATTAGAAAAAGACATTAACCAACCAGTCGATGACCTCTGGAATTTCATTAAAAACCATCTTAAAAGCATTATAGAAAATCATATACCAACTAAATACACATCAAACAAAATAAATAAATGCTGGTTTAATAATAGACTAAAGAAGCTTTGTAAACAGAAGGAAAACTTATATAGAAAATTTAAAGAAACCAAGGCAGAAAGAGTTTACAAAAAGTATATAAAAATTAAACACCTAACCCAAAAAGTAAGCAGACAGCTGCAGAGTGAATACATAAACAATTTAATATCTAAAGATAACAACAAAAACCTATGGTCATACATTAAGTCTAAGAAAATGGAAACAACAGACATAGCGCCATTAAAAGATGAACATAACATAATACATAATGATAATGAAACTAAAGCAAACATCCTAAACAAATACTTTGCATCAGCATTCTCAGCCCCAGGAGACCAAGACATATTTCTTAATTTGAACAGAGTAGACAACATAGAAGATTTAGTAGTACAAGAAAATGGAATTAAAAAACTATTAGCCAACACCAAACCAAATAAAGCGTCTGGACCTGATGGTATTCCAGCTAGATTACTCAAAGAACTAAGCAATGAGCTAGCCCCAGTGTTCAAAATACTCTTTCAGGCATCGCTTAACCAGGGCAGAGTACCAAAGGACTGGAAAGAAGCTAATGTCACCCCCCTATTTAAAAAAGGAGAAAAATCTGATCCAGGAAACTACAGACCAGTATCACTTACCAGCATCACATGTAAAATACTAGAACACATAATATGTAGCAACATCATAAACCACTTAGACAAACATAATGTCCTCACCCCATACCAACATGGCTTTAGGAAATATAGATCATGTGAAACACAACTAATAGGACTAATTGATGATTTCTCAAAAGGTTTAGATAATAGTGAACAAATAGATGCTATCTTACTAGATTTTTCCAAGGCTTTTGACAAAGTTCACCACCATAGTTTGCTTAAAAAATTAAAATATTTTGGCATTAACGGTCCACTGCATCAGTGGATTAAAGTCTTTTTGATAGGGAGAGAACAAACTGTAATAATAAATGGCTCTAAATCAACACCAATAACAGTAAACTCAGGTGTACCTCAAGGAACAGTCTTGGGTCCACTACTATTTTTAATTTACATAAATGATTTACCAAATTGCATTAGTTCAGGAACAAAAGTCAGATTATTTGCAGACGATTGCATAATATATAGAACAATAAAAACAACACAAGACACAGATATTTTACAAAGAGAATTAGATGAATTACAGAAATGGGAATCAAATTGGAGCATGTCTTTCCACCCAGAAAAATGTCAGTTGTTAAGAGTAACAAAAAAAATTAAACAAATTAATTCCACTTATCTTATTCATGGCAAACCAGTAACACAGACTAAAAACTCAAAATACCTAGGTGTTATAATAAATGAAAAACTGTCATGGAATCCACATATTGATGAAACTATAAAAAAAATCCAACAAAGCATTAGGGTTTATTAAAAGAAATTTCTATAAATCATATAAGAACATAAAACTAAAATGTTATTTAACCTTGGTTAGGCCAATAATAGAATATGCATCCACCGTTTGGGACCCCTCAACTCAAGAAAACATTAAGAAACTGGAACAAACACAAAATAGAGCAGTGAGATTCATAACAAACGAATATTCACATTTGACTAGGGTAACACTATTAGTAAAATCACTAAATTTAGAAAGCCTTCAGGACAGAAGACTCAAAAGTAAAGTAGCAAATATACATAAAACACTGAACCATAATCTTCAAATACAAAAACAAAATTTAATAAAATACTCTGAAAGACACAAAAATAAAGGCACATTCCTTGTCCCATATGCTAGGACAAATTTGTACAAATACTCCTTCTTCCCTAGTGCTATTAGAGCATGGAATGGGTTGCCTGAGCTAGCCAGAAAAACCAGTGACTTGGCAGAATTTAAGTCATTGGTTAATATGCATGACTAAATGCATGACGCCTAGGACGTAATCATCTTCTTTTTTGAAGTAACGTCTGTATTATATAAGATAAGATTTGACATGTTTCGGATATTTCGTATGTTTGAAATGTTTGGGGTGTTTGACATGTTTCGGATGTTTCGTATGTTTGACATGTTTGGGTTGTTTGACATGTTTCGGATGTTTGGTATGTTTGGGTTGTTTGACATGTTTCGGATGTTTCGTATGTTTGACATGTTTCGGGTATGTTACATGTTTCGGATGTTTCGTATGTTTGACATGTTTGGGGTGTTTCACATGTTTCGGATGTTTCGTATGTTTGACATGTTTGGGTTGTTTGACATGTTTCGGATGTTTTGTATGTTTGACATGTTTGGGTTGTTTGACATGTTTCGGATGTTTCGTATGTTTGACATGTTTGGGTTGTTTGACATGTTTCGGATGTTTCGTATGTTTGACATGTTTCGGGTGTTTAACATGTTTCGGATGTTTTGTATGTTTAACAAGTTTCGGATGTTTCGTATGTTTGACATGTTTCGGGTGTTTGACATGTTTCTGATGTTTTGTATGTTTGACATTTTTCGGGTGTTTGACATGTTTCGGATGTTTTGTATGTTTGACATGTTTCGGATGTTTCGGATGTTTGACATGTTTAGGGTATTTTACATGTTTCGGGTGTTTGGCATGTTTCGGATGTTTCGTATGTTTGACATGTTTCGGGTGTTTGACATAATTCAGATGTTTTTGTATGTTTGACAATTTTCGGGTGTTTGACATGTTTTGCATGTTTCGTATGTTTGACATGTTTCGTGTGTTCGACCTTTTTCGGATATTTCGTATGTTTGACATGTTTCGGGTGTTTAACCTGTTTCGGATGTTTCGTATGTTGGACTTTTTTCGGGTGTTTGACATGTTTGGGATGTTTCGTATGTTTGACATGTTTCGGGTGTTTGACATCTTTCGGATGTTTCGTATGTTTGACATGTTTGGGGTGTTTGACATGTTTCGGATGTTTTGTATGTTTGACATGTTTGGGTTGTTTAACATTTTTCGAATGTTTCGTATGTTTGACATGTTTCGTATGTTTGACATGTTTCGGGTGTTTGACATGTTTTGGGTGTTTTACATGTTTCGGATGTTTCGTATGTTTGACATGTTTTAAGTGTTTTACATGTTTGGGATGTTTCGTATGTTTGAATCTTTTCGGGTGTTTGACATGTTTCGGATGTTTCGTATATTGACATGTTTCTGGTGTTTGACATGTTTCAAAATTTTTGTATGTTTGACATGTTTCGGGTGTTTGACATATTTCGTATGTTTGACATGTTTCGTATGATATACATGTTTCGGGTGTTTGACATGTTTTGGATATTTTGTATGTTTGACATGTTTCGGGTGTTTGACATGTTTCTGGTGTTTGACATGTTTCGAGTGTTTGACATGTTTCAGATGTTTCGTATGTTTGACATGTTTCGGATGTTTAGTATGTTTGACATGTTTCGTGTGTTTGACATGTTTCGGATGTTTCGTATGTTTGACATGTTTCGTATGTTTGACATGTTTCGGGTGTTTGACATGTTTTGGGTGTTTTACATGTTTCGGATGTTTCGTATGTTTGACATGTTTTAAGTGTTTTACATGTTTGGGATGTTTCGTATGTTTGACATGTTTCGGTAGTTTGACATAATTCAGATGTTTTGTATTTTTTACATGTTTCGGGTGTTTGACATGTTTCGGATGTGTCGTATGTTTGACATGTTACGGGTGTTTGACATGTTTCGGATGTTTCGTATGTTTGACATGTTTTGGGTGTTTCACATGTTTCAGATGTTTTGTATGTTTGACATGATTCGGATGTCTCGTATGTTTGAAATGTTTAGGTTGTTTAACATGTTTCGGATGTTTGACATGTTTCGGATATTTCGTATGTTTGAAACTTTTCGGGTGTTTGACATGTTTCGGATGTTTCGTATATTGACATGTTTCTGGTGTTTGACATGTTTCAAAATTTTCATATGTTTGACATGTTTCGTATGTTATACATGTTTCGGGTGTTTTACATGTTTTGGATATTTTGTATGTTTGACATGTTTCGGGTGTTTGACATGTTTCGGATGTTTCGTATGTTTGACATGTTTCGTATGTTTGACATGTTTCGTGTGTTTGACATGTTTTGGATGTTTTGTATGTTTGACATGTTTCGTGTGTTTGACGTGTTTCGGATGTTGCGTATGTTTGACATGTTTCGGGTGTTTGACATGTTTCGGATGTTTCGTATGTTTTACCTTTCGGGTGTTTGACATGTTTCGGATGTTTCGTATGTTTGACATGTTTCGGGTGTTTGACATGTTTCGTATGTTTTGTATGTTTGACATGTTTCGGCTGTTTGACATGTTTCAGATGTTTTGTAATTTTGACATGTTTCGGGTGTTTGACATGTTTCGGATGTTTCGTATGTTTGACATGTTTTGGATTTTGACATGTTTCGGATGTTTCGTATGTTTGACATGTTTCGGGTGTTTGACATGTTTCGGATGTTTCGTATGTTTGACATGTTTCGGGTGTTTGACATGTTTCGTATGTTTTGTATGTTTGACATGTTTCAGTTGTTTGACATGTTTTGGATATTTTGTATGTTTGACATGTTTCGTATGACTGACATGTTTTGGGTGTTTGACATGTTTCGTATATTTCGTATGTTTGACAAGTTTCGGGTGTTTGACATGTTTCAGGTGTTTGACATGTTTCGGATGTTTCGTATGTTTGACATGATTCGTATGTTTGACATGTTTCGGGTGTTTGACATGTTTAAGATGTTTCGTATGTTTGATAGATTTCGGTTGTTTGACATGTTTCGGATGTTTCGTAGGTTTGACATGTTTCGGGTATTGACATGTTTCGGGTTTGACATGTTTCGAATGTTTTGTATGTTTGACATGTTTCGGGTGATTGGCATGTTTCAGATTTTTCGTATGTTTGACATGTTTCGGATGTTTCGTATGTTTGACATGTTTTGGGTGTTTGACATTTTTCGGATGTTTCGTATGCTTGACATGTTTCGGGTGTTTGACATGTTTCGGATGTTTCGTATGTTTGACATGTTTCGGGTGTTTGACATGTTTCGGGTGTTTGACATGTTTCAGATGTTTTGTATGTTTGACATGTTTCGGATGTCTTGTATGTTTGACATGTTTAGATTGTTTAACATGTTTCGGATGTTTGACATGTTTCGGGTGTTTGACATGTTTCGGATGTTTTGTATATTGACATGTTTCAGGTGTTTGACATGTTTCAAATGTTTCGTATGTTTGACATGTTTCGAGTGTTTGACATGTTTCGGATGTTTCGGGTGTTTGAGATGTTTCAGGTGTTTGACATGTTTGGAATGTTTTGTATGTTTGACTCGTTTCGGGTGTTTGGCATGTTTCAGATGTTTCGTATGTTTGACATGTTTCGGATGTTTCGTATGTTTGACATGTTTTGGGTGTTTGACATGTTTCGGATGTTTCGTATGCTTGACATGTTTCGGGTGTTTGACATGTTTCGGAATTTTCGTATGTTTGACATGTTTTGGGTGTTTGACATCTTTCGGATGTTTCGTATGTTTGACATGTTTGGGGTGTTTGACATGTTTCGGATGTTTTGTATGTTTGACATGTTTGGGTTGTTTAACATTTTTCGAATGTTTCGTATGTTTGACATGTTTCGTATGTTTGACATGTTTCGGGTGTTTGACATGTTTTGGGTGTTTTACATGTTTTGGATGTTTCGTATGTTTGACATGTTTTAAGTGTTTTACATGTTTGGGATGTTTCGTATGTTTGAAATGTTTCGGTAGTTTGACATAATTCAGATGTTTTGTATTTTTTATATGTTTCGGGTGTTCGACATGTTTCGGATGTGTCGTATGTTTGACATGTTACGGGTGTTTGACATGTTTCGGATGTTTCGTATGTTTGACATGTTTCGGATGTTTCACATGTTTCAGATGTTTTGTATGTTTGACATGATTCGGATGTCTCGTATGTTTGAAATGTTTAGGTTGTTTAACATGTTTCGGATGTTTGACATGTTTTGGAATTTTCGTATGTTTGAATCTTTTCGGGTGTTTGACATGTTTCGGATGTTTCGTATATTGACATGTTTCTGGTGTTTGACATGTTTCAAAATTTTTGTATGTTTGACATGTTTCGGGTGTTTGACATATTTCGTATGTTTGACATGTTTCGTATGATATACATGTTTCGGGTGTTTGACATGTTTTGGATATTTTGTATGTTTGACATGTTTCGGGTGTTTGACATGTTTCTGGTGTTTGACATGTTTCGAGTGTTTGACATGTTTCAGATGTTTCGTATGTTTGACATGTTTCGGATGTTTAGTATGTTTGACATGTTTCGTGTGTTTGACATGTTTCGGATGTTTCGTATGTTTGACATGTTTCGTATGTTTGACATGTTTCGGGTGTTTGACATGTTTTGGGTGTTTTACATGTTTCGGATGTTTCGTATGTTTGACATGTTTTAAGTGTTTTACATGTTTGGGATGTTTCGTATGTTTGACATGTTTCGGTAGTTTGACATAATTCAGATGTTTTGTATTTTTTACATGTTTCGGGTGTTTGACATGTTTCGAATGTGTCGTATGTTTGACATGTTACGGGTGTTTGACATGTTTCGGATGTTTCGTATGTTTGACATGTTTTGGGTGTTTCACATGTTTCAGATGTTTTGTATGTTTGACATGATTCGGATGTCTCGTATGTTTGAAATGTTTAGGTTGTTTAACATGTTTCGGATGTTTGACATGTTTCGGAATTTTCGTATGTTTGAAACTTTTCGGGTGTTTGACATGTTTCGGATGTTTCGTATATTGACATGTTTCTGGTGTTTGACATGTTTCAAAATTTTCATATGTTTGACATGTTTCGTATGTTATACATGTTTCGGGTGTTTTACATGTTTTGGATATTTTGTATGTTTGACATGTTTCGGGTGTTTGACATGTTTCTGGTGTTTGACATGTTTCGGATGTTTCGTATGTTTGACATGTTTCGTATGTTTGACATGTTTCGTGTGTTTGACATGTTTTGGATGTTTTGTATGTTTGACATGTTTCGTGTGTTTGACGTGTTTCGGATGTTGCGTATGTTTGACATGTTTCGGGTGTTTGACATGTTTCGGATGTTTCGTATGTTTTACCTTTCGGGTGTTTGACATGTTTCGGATGTTTCGTATGTTTGACATGTTTCGGGTGTTTGACATGTTTCGTATGTTTTGTATGTTTGACATGTTTCGGCTGTTTGACATGTTTCAGATGTTTTGTAATTTTGACATGTTTCGGGTGTTTGACATGTTTCGGATGTTTCGTATGTTTGACATGTTTTGGATTTTGACATGTTTCGGATGTTTCGTATGTTTGACATGTTTCGGGTGTTTGACATGTTTCGGATGTTTCGTATGTTTGACATGTTTCGGGTGTTTGACATGTTTCGTATGTTTTGTATGTTTGACATGTTTCAGTTGTTTGACATGTTTTGGATATTTTGTATGTTTGACATGTTTCGTATGACTGACATGTTTTGGGTGTTTGACATGTTTCGTATATTTCGTATGTTTGACAAGTTTCGGGTGTTTGACATGTTTCAGGTGTTTGACATGTTTCGGATGTTTCGTATGTTTGACATGATTCGTATGTTTGACATGTTTCGGGTGTTTGACATGTTTTAGATGTTTCGTATGTTTGATATATTTCGGTTGTTTGACATGTTTCGGATGTTTCGTAGGTTTGACATGTTTCGGGTATTGACATGTTTCGGGTTTGACATGTTTCGAATGTTTTGTATGTTTGACATGTTTCGGGTGATTGGCATGTTTCAGATTTTTTTGTATGTTTGACATGTTTCGGATGTTTCGTATGTTTGACATGTTTTGGGTGTTTGACATTTTTCGGATGTTTCGTATGCTTGACATGTTTCGGGTGTTTGACATGTTTCGGATGTTTCGTATGTTTGACATGTTTCGGGTGTTTGACATGTTTCGGGTGTTTGACATGTTTCAGATGTTTTGTATGTTTGACATGTTTCGGATGTCTCGTATGTTTGACATGTTTAGATTGTTTAACATGTTTCGGATGTTTGACATGTTTCGGGTGTTTGACATGTTTCGGATGTTTTGTATATTGACATGTTTCAGGTGTTTGACATGTTTCAAATGTTTCGTATGTTTGACATGTTTCGAGTGTTTGACATGTTTCGGATGTTTCGGGTGTTTGAGATGTTTCAGGTGTTTGACATGTTTGGAATGTTTTGTATGTTTGACTCGTTTCGGGTGTTTGGCATGTTTCAGATGTTTCGTATGTTTGACATGTTTCGGATGTTTCGTATGTTTGACATGTTTTGGGTGTTTGACATGTTTCGGATGTTTCGTATGCTTGACATGTTTCGGGTGTTTGACATGTTTCGGAATTTTCGTATGTTTGACATGTTTCGGGTGTTTGACATGTTTCGGGTGATTGACATGTTTCAGATGTTTTGTATGTTTAACATGTTTCAGATGTCTCGTATGTTTGACATGTTTAGGTTGTTTAACATGTTTCGGATGTTTGACATGTTTCAGCTGTTTTGTATGTTTAACATGTTTCGGATTTCTCGTATGTTTGACATGTTTAGGTTGTTTAACATGTTTCGTATGTTTGACATGTTTCGGGTGTTTGACATGTTTCGGATGTTTCGTATATTGACATGTTTCGGGTGTTTGACATGTTTCGAATGTTTCGTATACTTGACATGTTTCGAATGTTTGACATGTTTCGGATGTTTCGTATGTTTGACATGTTTCGTATGACTGACATGTTTCGGGTGTTTGACATGTTTCGTTTATTTCGTATGTTTGACATGTTTCGGGTGTTTGACATGTTTCGGATGTTTCGTATGTTTGACATGTTTCGTATGTTTGACAGGTTTCGGGTGTTTGACATGTTTTGGGTTTTTTACATGTTTCGGATATTTCGTATGTTTGACATGTTTTAAGTGTTTTAGATGTTTGGGATGTTTCGTATGTTTGACATGTTTCGGGTGTTTGACATGTTTCAGATGTTTCGTATGTTTGACATATTTCGGGTGTTTGACATATTTCGGATGGTTCGTATGTTTGACATGTTTCGGGTGTTTGACATGTTTCGGATGTTTCGTATGTTTGACATGTTTCGGGCGTTTACATGTTTCGTATGTTTTGTATGTTTGACATGTTTCGGGTGTTTGACATGTTTCGGATGTTTTGTATGTTTGAGATGTTTCGGGTGTTTGAGATGTTTCGGGTTTGACATGTTTCGAATGTTTTGTATGTTTGACATGTTTCGGTTGTTTGACATGTTTCAGATGTTTTGTATGTTTGACATGTTTCGGATGTCTCGTATGTTTGACATGTTTAGATTGTTTAACATGTTTCGGATGTTTGACATGTTTGGGTTGTTTGACATGTTTCGGATGTTTCGTATGTTTGACATGTTTCGGGTGTTTGACATGTTTCTGATGTTTTGTATGTTTGACATTTTTCGGGTGTTTGACATGTTTCGGATGTTTTGTATGTTTGACATGTTTCGGATGTTTCGGATGTTTGACATGTTTCGGGTATTTTACATGTTTCGGGTGTTTGACATGTTTTGGATGTTTCGTATGTTTGACATGTTTTAAGTTTTTAGCATGTTTCGGATGTTTCGTATGTTTGACATGTTTCGGGTCTTTGACATAATTCAGAGGTTTTTGTATGTTTGACATGTTTCAGGTGTTTGACATGTTTTGCATGTTTCGTATGTTTGACATGTTTTGTGTGTTCGACCTTTTTCGGATATTTCGTATGTTTGACATGTTTCGGGTGTTTGACCTGTTTCGGATGTTTCGTATGTTTGACTTTATTTGGGTGTTTGACATAATTGGGATGTTTCGTATGTTTGACATGTTTAGGGTGTTTGACATCTTTCGGATGTTTCGTATGTTTGACATGTTTGGGGTGTTTGACATGTTTCGGATGTTTCGTATGTTTGACATGTTTGGGTTGTTTAATATGTTTCGGATGTTTCGTATGTTTGACATGTTTCGGGTGTTTGACATGTTTCGAATGTTTCGTATGTTTGACATGTTTCAGGTGTTTGACATGTGTCAAATGTTTCATATATTTGACATGTTTGGGGTGTTTGACATGTTTCGGATGTTTCGTATGTTTGACATGTTTTGGGTGTTTGACATGTTTCAGATGTTTCGTATGTTTGACATGTTTCGGGTGTTTGACATGTTTCGGATGTTTTGTATGTTTGACATGTTTCGTATGTTTGACATGTTTCGGGTGTTTGACATGTTTTGGGTGTTTTACATGTTTGGGATGTTTCGTATGTTTGACATGTTTCGGTAGTTTGACATAATTCAGTTTTTTTGTATTTTTGACATGTTTCGGGTGTTTGACATGTTTCGGATGTGTCGTATGTTTGACATGTTACGGGTGTTTGACATGTTTCGAATGTTTCGTATGTTTGACATGTTTCGGGTGTTTCACATGTTTCAGATGTTTTGTATGTTTGACATGTTTCGGATGTGTCGTATGTTTGAAATGTTTAGGTTGTTTAACATGTTTCGGATGTTTGACATGTTTCGGAATTTTCGTATGTTTGACACTTTTCGGGTGTTTGACATGTTTCGGATGTTTCGTATATTGACATGTTTCTGGTGTTTGACATCTTTCAAAATTTTCGTATGTTTGACATGTTTCGGGTGTTTGACATGTTTCGTATGTTTGACATGTTTCGTATGTTATACATGTTTCGGGTGTTTGACATGTTTTGGATATTTTGTATGTTTGACATGTTTCGGGTGTTTGACATGTTTCTGGTGTTTGACATGTTTCGGATGTTTTGTATGTTTGACATGTTTCGTATGTTTGACATGTTTCGTGTGTTTGACATGTTTTGGATGTTTCGTATGTTTGACATGTTTCGTGTGTTTGACATGTTTCGGATGTTGCGTATGTTTGACATGTTTCGGGTGTTTGACATGTTTGGGATGTTTCGTATGTTTGACATGTTTCGGGTATTATATATTTTTCGGGTGTTTGACATGTTTCGGATGTTTCGTATGTTTGACATGTTTGGGGTGTTTGACATGTTTCGGATGCTTCGTATGTTTGACATGTTTGGGTTGTTTGACATGTTTAGGATGTTACGTATGTTTGACATGTTTGGGTTGTTTGACATGTTTCGGATGTTTTGTATGTTTGACATGTTTCGGGTGTTTAACATGTTTCGGATGTTTCGTATGTTTGACATGTTTCGGGTGTTTGACATGTTTCGGGTGTTTGACATGTTTAGGATGTTTCGTATGTTTGACATGTTTCGGGTGTTTGACATGTTTCAGATGTTTCATATGTTTGACATATTTCGGGTGTTTGACATGTTTAGGATGTTTCGTATGTTTGACATGTTTCGGGTGTTTGACATGTTTCGAATGTTTCGTATGTTTGACATGTTTCGGGTGTTTGACATGTTTCGGATGTTTCGTATGTTTGACATGTTTTGGGTGTTTGACATGTTTCGGATGTTTCGTATGCTTGACATGTTTCGGGTGTTTGACATGTTTCGGATGTTTCGTATGTTTGACATGTTTCGGGTGTTTGACATGTTTCGCATGTTTCGTATATTGACATGTTTCGGTTGTTTGACATGTTTCGAATGTTTCGTATGTTTGATATGTTTCGGGTGTTTGACATGTTTCGGATGTTTCGAATGTTTGACATGTTTCGTATGACTGACATGTTTCGGGTGTTTGACATGTTTCGTATATTTCGTATGTTTGACAAGTTTCGGGTGTTTGGCATGTTTAAGGTGTTTGACATGTTTCGGATATTTCGTATGTTTGACATGATTCGTATGTTTGACATGTTTTGGGTGTTTGACATGTTTTGGATGTTTCGTATGTTTGATATGTTTCGGTTGTTTGACATGTTTCGGATTTTTCGTATGTTTGACATGTTTCGGGTATTAGACATGTTTCGGTTTTTGACATGTTTCGGATGTTTCGTATGTTTGACATGTTTGGGGTGTTTGACATGTTTCGGATGCTTCGTATGTTTGACATGTTTGGGTTGTTTGACATGTTTCGGATGTTACGTATGTTTGACATGTTTGGGTTATTTGACATGTTTCGGATGTTTTGTATGTTTGACATGTTTCGGGTGTTTAACATGTTTCGGATGTTTCGTATGTTTGACATGTTTCGGGTGTTTGGCATGTTTCGGGTGTTTGACATGTTTCGGATGTTTCGTATGTTTGACATGTTTCGGGTGTTTGACATGTTTCAGATGTTTCGTATGTTTGACATATTTCGGGTGTTTGACATGTTTAGGATGTTTCGTATGTTTGACATGTTTCGGGTGTTTGACATGTTTTGGATGTTTCGTATGTTTGACATGTTTCGGGTGTTTGACATGTTTCGTATGTTTTGTATGTTTGACATGTTTTGGGTGTTTGACATGTTTCGGATGTTTCGTATGCTTGACATGTTTCGGGTGTTTGACATGTTTCGGATGTTTCGTATGTTTGACATGTTTCGGGTGTTTGACATGTTTCAGATGTTTTGTATGTTTGACATGTTTCGGATGTCTCGTATGTTTGACATGTTTAGGTTTTGTAACATGTTTCGGATGTTTGACATGTTTCGGATGTTTCGTATGTTTGACATGTTTCGGGTGTTTGACATGTTTCGCATGTTTCGTATATTGACATGTTTCGGGTGTTTGACATGTTTCGAATGTTTCGTATGTTTGACATGTTTCGGGTGTTTGACATGTTTCGGATGTTTCGTATGTTTGACATGTTTCGTATGACTGACATGTTTCGGCTGTTTGACATGTTTCGTATATTTCGTATGTTTGACAAGTTTCGGGTGTTTGGCATGTTTAAGGTGTTTGACATGTTTCGGATATTTCGTATGTTTGATATCTATTCGTATGTTTGACATGTTTTGGGTGTTTGACATGTTTTGGATGTTTCGTATGTTTGATATGTTTCGGTTGTTTGACATGTTTCGGATGTTTCGTATGTTTGACATGTTTCGGGTATTAGACATGTTTCGGTTTTTTGACATGTTTCGGATGTTTCGTATGTTTGACATGTTTGGGGTGTTTAACATGTTTCGGATGCTTCGTATGTTTGACATGTTTGGGTTGTTTGACATGTTTCGGATGTTACGTATGTTTGACATGTTTAGGTTGTTTGACATGTTTCGGATGTTTTGTATGTTTGACATGTTTCGGGTGTTTGACATGTTTCGGATGTTTTGTACGTTTGACAAGATTCGGATGTTTCGTATGTTTCACATTTTTCGGGTGTTTGACATGTTTCGGATGTTTTGTATGTTTGACATGTTTCGGGTGTTTGACATAATTCAGATGTTTTGTATGTTTGACATGTTTCGGGTTTTTTGACATGTTTCGGATGTTTCGTATGTTTGACAAGATTCGGATGTTTCGTATGTTTCACATTTTTCGGGTGTTTGACATGTTTCGGATGTTTTGTATGTTTGACATGTTTCGGGTGTTTGACATAATTCAGATGTTTTGTATGTTTGACATGTTTCGGGTTTTTTGACATGTTTCGGATGTTTCGTATGTTTGATATGTTTCGGTTAATTGACATGTTTCAGATGTTTCGTATGTTTGACATGTTTCGGGTATTAGACATGTTTCGGGTGTTTGACATGTTTCGTATGTTTGACTCGTTTGAGATGTTTGACATGTTTCGGATGCTTCGTATGTTTGACATGTTTGGGTTGTTTGACATGTTTCGGATGTTACGTATGTTTGACATGTTTGGGTTGTTTGACATGTTTCGGATGTTTTGTATGTTTGACATGTTTCGGGTGTTTAACATATTTCGGATGTTTTGTATGTTTGACATGTTTCGGGTGTTTGACATGTTTCGTGTGTTTGACATGTTTCGGATGTTTCGTATGTTTGACATGTTTCGGGTGTTTGACATGTTTCAGATGTTTCGTATGTTTGACATATTTCGGGTGTTTGACATGTTTAGGATGTTTCGTATGTTTGACATGTTTCGGGTGTTTGACATGTTTTGGATGTTTCGTATGTTTGACATGTTTCGGGTGTTTGACATGTTTCGTATGTTTTGTATGTTTGACATGTTTCGGGTGTTTGACATGTTTCGAATGTTTCGTATGTTTGACATGTTTCTGGTGTTTGGCATGTTTCAGATGTTTCATATGTTTGACATGTTTCGGATGTTTCGTATGTTTGACATGTTTTGGGTGTTTAACATGTTTCGGATGTTTCGTATGCTTGACATGTTTCGGGTGTTTGACATGTTTCGGATGTTTCGTATGTTTGACATGTTTCGGGTGTTTGACATGTTTCAGATGTTTTGTATGTTTGACATGTTTCGGATGTCTCGTATGTTTGACATGTTTAGGTTTTTTAACATGTTTCGGATGTTTGACATATTTCGGATGTTTCGTATGTTTGACATGTTTCGGGTGTTTGACATGTTTCGCATGTTTCGTATATTGACATGTTTCGGGTGTTTGACATGTTTCGAATGTTTCGTATGTTTGACATGTTTCGGGTGTTTGACATGTTTCGGATGTTTCGTATGTTTGACATGTTTCGTATGACTGACATGTTTCGGGTGTTTGACATGTTTCGTATATTTCGTATGTTTGACAAGTTTCGGGTGTTTGGCATGTTTAAGGTGTTTGACATGTTTGGGATGTTTCGTATGTTTGAAATGTTTCGGGTGTTTGACATGTTTAGGATGTTTCGGGTGTTTGACATGTTTCGGATGTTTCGTATGTTTTACGTTTCGGATTTTGACATGTTTTGGATGTTTCGTATTTTTGACATGTTTCGGGTGTTTAACATATTTCGGATGTTTTGTATGTTTGACATGTTTCGGGTGTTTGACATGTTTCGTGTGTTTGACATGTTTCGGATGTTTCGTATGTTTGACATGTTTCGGGTGTTTGACATGTTTCAGATGTTTCGTATGTTTGACATATTTCGGGTGTTTGACATGTTTAGGATGTTTCGTATGTTTGACATGTTTTGGATTTTGACATGTTTCGGATGTTTCGTATGTTTGACATGTTTCGGGTGTTTGACATGTTTCGGATGTTTCGTATGTTTGACATGTTTCGGGTGTTTGACATGTTTCGTATGTTTTGTATGTTTGACATGTTTCGGTTGTTTGACATGTTTCAGATGTTTTGTAATTTTGACATGTTTCGGGTGTTTGACATGTTTCGGATGTTTCGTATGTCTGACATGTTTCGGGTGTTTGAAATGTTTCGAATGTTTTGTATGTTTGTTATGTTTCGGGTGTTTGACATCTTTTTGGATATTTCGTATGTTTTACATGTTTCGGATGTTTGACATGTTTCGGATGTTTTGTATGTTTGACATGTTTCGGATGTTTTGTA
This sequence comes from Biomphalaria sudanica, assembly GCA_036873155.1. Lineage (NCBI taxonomy): Eukaryota > Metazoa > Mollusca > Gastropoda > Planorbidae > Biomphalaria > Biomphalaria sudanica. The sequence goes on along the minus strand of JAZGLO010000194.1, from coordinate 522,728 downwards.
TCATTGACATGTTTCGGATGTTTCGTATGTTTGACATGTTTCGGGTGTTTGACATGTTTCGGGTGTTTGACATGTTTCGGATGTTCATTTTTAGATGAGGTTATAAAACCAAGTCGGCTTCAGGATCATATAGCAATATAAAAAATAATTTTTAAAAGAATATTCATGAACAATTAATAAAGATCTACTATTTAAACAACATTAAAAACATAAGACGGCAAAGCTGGATATGTTTTGGTAGCTTCTTAGAAAAATGCATAGCTTTTTAAAAAGTCTTATGATACTGTTTGAAAATTGCTTAAAACAAAAAAAAATATTTTAAAACATATGTTATACATCTGTTAGTGATGAAATATTATTTTAAAATTGTCTAGTTATGTAGCTTATAAATGACCACATATAGGAAACCATCAGTGGTTGAATGCAACAATGACTTTATAGTAATATAGAATAAAGAACAGACCTATTCACACTATTCACCTAGTAATTTATGACACACAAAAAAGTTAAGCCTGCAATTTTATTTCTATTTGAATCTAATGAAATAAAATTGTAAATAAAATACAAACCCATGCCAAAAATAATCTCATCTTTCAACAGTTTTGTGAAACAAATGATAAGAAAAGAGATTAGACTTAAAACTTAAGTTCGCTGGGATATTAACATAGATGGCACACACATGGTGTAGCTATGGTGGGGGGAGGAGGGGGGACAATTTGAAAATCCCCAGGCCCCAAATGAGTGTCTTTTTAATTAAATAAATTAAATATTACGCAAAATGCAGGGGCCACCAAAGAGTTCAAGCCCTCCTGGCCCCAAAATGATGGAAAATTCCTAGCTTCGCCCCTGGAGGCACAACTGAGATGTGGCTGCATTTAATTTTTTCAGTAAAGTTCCAAAAATGGAGTTATGTTTTAGCTTTTCCATCAACATACATGGTTAACCAAGATTTAGTGGGTGACAAACTTAATGAATAAGCAAAGTAATAGACTGGATGTAGCGACTAGATGAGACCTTTGCCTTGCTTTGGCTAATTTAAAGCTTGAAATTTCTAATATTGTCAGACTGCAGGAGCCACAAGTTTCCCATTAGCTTAATTTCTTTTTGTAGTGAATTCAGCAACAATAATGTTTATATTTTAAAAAAAGGGGGGGGGGAGGTAGGCCAAGAAAGGTTGAAGACCACTGCTCTAGATTTAGATATGATTTTTGTAAGCTACTATAATACAGCAGATGAAAGTGAGTAGGGCAGAGGTTTTAATGGACAAAATGGTGGTTAATCTCTCTCTCCCTTAGCATGACAAAGGGAATCAAACTGATGTGCCCTGATTCAAAAATGACAGAAAGTAGGAAGATCTAAAGCTACAGTTTATAGTCACTAGTATCTTAACTATGTTCCATTACTTATGAAAGCCTAAATTCAAAGAATAACATCAGGGATATTCAAGGCTTACTTTTGATTACAAAAGAAAAGCCTTTGCTTATGCAGAAAAAAGCATTCACTTTTTAATCCCATGTGCCCTTCTTCAACACATCTGTTTGTTATCAAGCATAAGAACCTAGAATAAATAGCCTTATCTTTCAACAGCTAGGGAGCTTATATAATTCAGCAGACTCTATAACTCTATATTAGAAACAAGTTCAATGACTAGTTAGGATTGTATGTCTTTTAAAACAAATCTTTATTTATTTTTATTGGTGATAGTAAAGCATGCCAAAGCTTTCATTGTTGAGTCAGCAAATAATGGTTTGAAAATGAAAATTTGAATACTTTAAAAATGTGAAAAAAATGTCCAGTGTCTGCATAGAAATCGCTCATAAACAAAACTAGATGTCACTAGATCCAGACAGACAAGCCATTGCATCTGGTTTAAGTCTAAATTCACTTCTAGCATAAAATCATATTCTTTTAAATGAATTTTCTGTTGGTGCCATTACGGAATCAGGAATAAAACACTAGAAGCACCATGATCATAGCATCATTGCCAAATGTAAAGAACTTATATTCTAGAAAAGTCTATGAACTACGACAAAGACTAAAAGTGTTAATATTTTGAAAACTTTACAGAATGTCTTATATAACTCTTATACTGTGTTTTTTTTTTTTTTTTTGATAGCTGCATGCCTGTATTAGTGTATTTTACGAGATCGAAGGATTTTAGTCTTTCCTGAGTATATTTCTTTATATTTACACAATTGCCACTCAAAATACACATTTCCAGATCTGGCAATACACATTTCCATTTTGGCATGTAGGCATCTCTTGAGTCTTTATAATTCGTCCTATTGCGACGGCTTAGTTCTATTGGGATATGGTATTACTTCTAATCTTTAAAATAAGTAAAGCATCTTTAAATGGTAATTTATTTCTCAAGGGTGGGCAGTCTTCAGAGACGACTTCAGCATTGGATGAGGCCCTGATCGAGTGTCTTTAGGGGCACGAATATTTGTTTGATGAGCTGAAGATGACGAAAGATTCTCTTGTGGCGGGGCTCCGATCTCTCTCTCTATATATATATATGTATCTCTTTCCCTCTCTATCTTTCTCTTTCTATGTCTATTTTTCTCTTTCCCTCTCTTGTTAGCTTAAAATAACGATACACTCATTAGCCTAATATAACACTAAAGAACACTGCAAGCTAGATACATGAGACTCTTTCATAACACACTCTCTAAAACACAGGTTACACACAGCACAGTATGAACTTTTCTTACCAAGGGGAACAACTACATACAAACACATAAATAAAATATCAACATGTCTATTTTTTTCTCTATTTCTTTCTCTCTGTCTCTCTGCCTCTCTCGTCTGGTATGCTTTGAGTCTAGTATCCTCCTTTGGTTTCTAATAAAATTTATTTTTTTAAAAATGAGGACAGCATTGCTACAATAACACATTGGACGGGGCGCTGGGCGAGTATCATCGGGGCTCCAATCTCTCTCTTTTTCTCTTTCCCTCTGATGTTAGCTTAAATAATAATAATAAAGCTTGTCTTCGAGTCCCAAGATTAACGAGGAATGCAATATTTCTCGTGGATACGCAGTCCCATCTGTGACCTACATATTTTGCCATTTCTAGGGCAAGTATAACCATTGTTCGCCGGTAGTCGATATTAGATTTTCTTTATGCGACGCTGGGTACATCAAACTCTTTAATAACACACAACACACAATAGGAGCTTTCTTACCAAGGGGAATAACTCTATATACAAACACATAAGCACAATATCAACATTTCTATATTTTTCTTTCTCTTATTCTCTCTTTGTGTTTCTTTCTCTCTGTCTCTGTCTCTCTCTTTGTTTAGTATGCAAGTGATTCTTGTATTCTCCTTTGGTTCCTACAAAAATTTGTTTAAAAAAATTAAAATAGCATCACTACAATAACAAATAATCAGAAACTGTCTCATCACTGGACCTGGCCTTGGGCGAGTGTCATTAGGGACACGAATATTTGTACAATGGGCTGAAGGTGACAAAAGATTCTCTTTGAGGCGGGGCTTCAATCTTTCTATTTCTTTTTTTTCATTCTGGTTTTCTACTTTCCTCTCAGTTTAGCGAATTTAGGCACCCGGAAAATTAGGCACTTTTTTGACAAGACGGAAAATAAGGCACTTGAAAATAGGCACTCTTTAATTAGCGACCTTAATTTTGAAAATAATTTTAAAATTTTAACGTATATTTCATCCTTAGACTATGGGCTATCGGTGACATTATAAAAAAAAAATAGCAACTATAACGATTCTTACTGAATTTTTTTTTGATATAAAAGAAAAGCTGACAAAACGGGGGAAAATGACAATCACATGAATGTGTGGACAAAAAATGACTCCGGATGAAGAGCCATTATAAAATGATGATTCTCCTCTCATTTCTTCACCTCCTTAGCCCTCTACGCACTTCCACTAAAAGGAGAGGATTAGTCGCGGGTAGATGTTGAGCTAGGTCGTGAAAATTACGCAACGAGTCTCAAGGCTACACACTGGAGTTAAGGGCAGGGAACAGCATTGTACCAAGGTGTTAAAATTAGAGTGGGAATGAGGAGGAAGGCTTTATGCGCGTTACTTATAGGAATTCAAATATACTGATCAACTTACGTAGTATTCATATTTTATAAACAGTCTTAATATCTATTATCAACACTCCTTCTTTCTATTGTTAATGGGTAGGCCCTTTGTGAAGATCTATTGTGTGAGCGTATAGGTGTGTTACCTCCTTCAAATATTATTTGTGGTAATTAATTTTTATTGAATATATATGTACATTTATGTAATGTAATATTTATATAAATTGTATATGGTTGGAAATGGCAAAACGGCTAGAAATCACAATCAAATATGTTTTGAAAAGACAGATGAGTTAAACATTTCTATGTCATGTTTTTTTTAATGGAATATTGGTCTCTTGTAGATACTTAGTCTGCTTATAGCAGATCGTTGATGTTCCAATTTAACCCCGCCTTCTCTATCATAAACCAAATTTAATATATGACCTATTTACTACAGTTTTCGAGAAGGTATGATATTCCACCATTCTTTTTGTGTTCAGTACCACATACATTTTTTTTGCTCTTTAGAATGAAAAATAAAAAAGTCAAAAAAAGGTTTCATACACACATTATTAAACAAACACTTACACACACATATATATGATTAAAACAACAACAAAACACTCGTTTTCATTTTAACACTGCCCAATGAAATTTAACTATATGCATTTCCTTTATATTATTATTTGTATTACTGTTATTAACATTATGATGGTTAAAACTGAAATGTGTCTACCAAAGTTTTTGAAAGCTCTGCAAAGCTTATAAAATTGACATCTCCAAACGTCCATTTGTCCTATATGCTGATGTACTTTCCTTAGACCGCCAGTGTGTAGCCTTGAGACTCATTACGTAATTTTCACTGCCATGTTTAACATCTACCCACGACTAATCCTCTCCTTTTAGTGGGAGTGCGTGGAAAAGGGGGGGGGGGCTAAAGGACATTACGTGCGTTACTTCGAGATTTAAACAAGACCAATCGTTGTTATCGCTATAACAAAGGCAATATGTCTCGGTTTTTATGTTAATAAACTAATACAAGTATTTAGTTTATAATCAATACAATAGTAATTATATCCAAATATCTGTAGTTCTCTCTTTTGATATTAATTAAAAATGAACAATTCTACTTGGAAGATCTAATTTGGTGAGTATAAGTGTGTGTTGAACATTTCTTTATCAATGTTTTGAGAAAATTGGTCTCTTATGAATACTTATTCAGCGGTAGAGTTCTTACTATGAGTATTACCTTGAGTTCATAAAACAAATAACCAAAATGAATCAGTATCCCTTACACAGGCGACTATCTCACAAGAAATAAAAGTTTATGTGCCGATCATCAACATCAACATTTTTACCGTCCCCTCCCCGTTTCAAAAGTACGACCCCCCTCCCTTTTCAGGAGCACTTCTTAGGGGTTAAAGTAGATGAGGAGAGGGCGATTATATTTATCACCAACACTCTCCGACAAAACATATAAGAAATATTTTATATTATTTAATCTAACGTATTTACATTGGTAACTAAACATGGACACAAATCGCGTAATTATCAATTTCAAAAACTCATCCGACAACCATAGAAGTTGGTGATGGAGGTGAAGCAATGAGCGGAGAATCATCTCTACCTCCCCTCCCCTGAATCATGTGATGTCTATATTATTTAATGACTCGTAATCCGGAGTCTTTTTTTGTTGCCACACATTCTCATGATTAAATTTTTTTTTTTGCCACACATTCTCATGATTATATTTTTTTTGTTGCCACACATTCTCATGATTATATTTTTTTGTTGCCACACATTCTCATGATTATATTTTTTTGTTGCCACACATTCTCATGATTATATTTTTTTTGTTGCCACACATTCTCATGATTATATTTTTTTTGTTGCCACACATTCTCATGATTATATTTTTTTTGTTGCCACACATTCTCATGATTATATTTTTTTTGTTGCCACACATTCTCATGATTATATTTTTTTGTTGCCACACATTCTCATGATTATATTTTGTTCCCCGTTTTGTTTCAGCTTTTCTTTTGTATCATGAAAAGTAGTAAGAATCGTTATATTTATTATTTTGTTTTATTAAGTCAGCGATAGCCCATAGCCTAAGGATTAAATACCCGTTAAAATTGTTTAATTATGTACAAATTTAAGGTCGCTAAATAAAGAGTGCCCTAATTTTCCGCCTTGTCAAAAAGTGTCTAATTATCAGGTGCCTAAATTTCCGGGTGCCTAATCATCCAGTTGCCTAAATTTCCAGACATCTATGTTAGCTTAAATAATAATAAAAAAAAAAAGAAGGCTTGTCTTCGAGTCCGAAGATTAACGAGGAATGCAACATTTCTCGTGGATACACAGTCCCAGCTGTGACCTACATATTTTGCCACTTCAGGGCAAGCATAACAATTGTTCGCCGGTGGTCGATTAGATTTTCTATATGCGACGCTAAACCTCGATGCTGGGTACATCAAACTCTTTAATAACACATAACACCCAATAGGATCTTGCTTACCGAGGGGAATAGCTCTATATAGAAACACAGAAACACAATGTCAACATCTCTATATTTTTCTTTCTCTTATTCTCTCTCTCTGTGTTTCTCTCTCTCTCTCTCTCGTCGTTCGGTATGCTTTGATTCTACTATCCTCCCTTTGTTTCTACAAAACTTTATTTAAAAAAAAACAACGAAGATAGCGTTACTACAAGAGCAATTAATCAATGGCGTCTCAGCATTGCACGGGACCCTGGGCGAGTACCATTAGGGACACAGATATATTTGTACGATGGACTAAAGGTGACGAAATATTCTCTTTGTGGTGGGGCTCCAATCTCTCTCTTTCTTTTTCCCTCTAAGCCTTAATCTCTCTTATTCTCTATCTCTTCCCCCCTTTCTATCTCATTCCTTCGCTCTATCTCTTTTCTCTCTCTCTATTTCTCTCCTTTTTCCTCTCTTTGACCCACTCTCTCTCTCCCTCTTTCTCTCTCTCTCTCCCTCTCTCGTTGTAGTCTTGACCTGGTATGCTTTTCGCGCCATTTACCACGTGAGCCATTTGTCGATAAACTCTTTGTCCAGTGAACTAATTATTGTTTTTAAAGAATTGTCATTGAATCTTCTTCAGAGTTAACATACGTTTTATATTTGACGGACAGGCATGGGAGCTCCAGTTGCACACGTTCACAGACCACGGGGAATTTCTTCCTGTTTCAATTCTGTAACAGCCACAAAGGACCTCCACTCCAGCCACGGGTCTCTGATGACGGCCCCTTTTGTGGAACGGCGTGTCGGACTTTTTGGACTGGAAATTCCCCGTGTGTGTGTGTCAGGTGTACCTTTCATTCTCAACATGGAGAGTAAAAACAAAACACATAACAAAAACAAAACAAAACAAAAAACGGACAGAAGCGAGGCTCACTAGCCGATGTTCGCCTATTTGCTTCCTTTAACATTTCTACCGAGGCGCCACCTTAAGGTCAGGGGGATCTGGAATTAACTCGGTGTCATTGAACCAGCTGTCTCTGCACCCTTTGTCGTGGCGCCTTTATTGACCTCAACATATCCCTTGGTGTGTTAGCCCTTTGGGGCACCACTCATGATCGGTCAACCGTCTTCCTCCTTCCCTCTCTGTCCTTTGCTTTGTATAAAATCTCTTCCAAAGACAGGCACGTCCATTCTTTTTGTTGTTTTCTAATCGCTTTCTCTGTCTGCCATAATATTTTAGTTTTTTACAGTGGTAGCAGGCCTTTATTAACCTATTATAATGTCTTGAATTACTTTCCTTATTTCCGACCCAGTGCAGTCTTGCCAATGTTGGCATTATTTTGACGAGAAACTCGTGGGCTAATGGACACACGCGATGGCTGTGTTGAAGCACGGAGATAGTTTTGGGCTGTATGACACGTTGCGGGGTTAACTGCAGACGCTTTGTACTAGATTGACACGTGATATGACATAATTATTTTCCTTTTTGAAGTAACGTTTGTAATATGCAAGATAACTTTATTGATCCAATCAAATGGAAATTCAGTTTGACTACAATTGACACCCTCAGCGTAACTCCTGTACAATAACAATATAGATGCACGATATAGATGCACATACGAACAACATTCACACACGAAAAACACATACACACTCATAACCACCGCTTTATAAATAGACTTCTATGAATTCTCGATGACAGAATGTTTTTTTTTAATGTTAGTCATCCAGGGTCTATTATTACTGAATGTTTTAATTTTCTTCTTTGATATAATTATAGTTTCCACAGAACTGGATGTACGAATTAACAGTTGTGGTAAGTTCATCTGTCTGGGCAGTTGTTTACAAACATGTCCCAATCTGTTTGCTCCAGACAACTTTGTGGTTGTAAAAACAGCGTCGTCAGACCATAACTGGATGGACTGTACTTCGGGTTTTGTTGTTTTTAAAACCGATTTGTACACGGGTGTAAGTGTGGTCCGACTCTCCGAGGGGAAATAACGATCGAGATGTGTAGGCCATTTTTATGTTGCTATAACACATGTCCAAGGTTTTATCGTGCCTTGTGGGACAATTAACATATTGACTATGTGTTGGCAAGTGTTGAGCTAACGAAAGATGATTGAAATCTCACATAACTAGTCGGACAGCATCAGAACTTTTTGTCCAAATTATATGTACAATGTTTAGTACCGGGTATATGCTTTCTCTGTGTTGGCTGTGGGTTTTATATACACAAGTATGACGTAAAATTGTGTAAACTCTCTCGGCAGGTCGTATAGCCTGAGATTGTTACATAGTAGTTCAATATCGGTCGTGCACACTTTAGTTTTGATTGAGATATTGAGATATAAGATATTATAAGGTTGCGCAGCAAGATCCACTTTATTTAAAATCTTATAATGGCAAGCTAGGAAGATTGATTTATGTGTTAAGTTATAGACCTTGTTGATGTCCAAGGGCTGAGCCAAAGGCTCTTCGAGCTCTAAGTTTGAAAAAAAAAACTGTTTATACGCCAAACAGTAAAAAAAACAAAACCCCGTGAGAACACAGTTCTGTTTGAGAGAGACCCGAGTCAATGCCTATGTAAAGCATTGCTGTTTCCAATGCCTTTGGCCCCCGACGCATGCTTGGCTGCACATGGCCGAAGGCCGATGATACCGGGAGCCTCCACCATTTTCCTTCGTTATACCAAGCTAACCGTGGGGGACTCGCCATTTATGTAACGCTCCCTTTGAGAAACAGCGCATGGATGTGTGACAGGTTTGTTGGGACTTTTTTACAACCCCGCCCGTGCAAGAGGTGGACTCTCGTCTACCCGTGGGCATCCCCACGGGAGTTATGTTTCGCCATTCATTTAGCCTAGCTACCCCCTCAAGTAGATGTTTCCACCCAGGTGACACGATGGGGCAGAACAGCGTACCCGGGAAATTATGGACCTAGATTTAGTCTAGAATCTAGACTTGAAAAAAGGTGTGGGGATATTATAGATCTAATTGTTATAACAATAAGCTACATATTAGAAATTTAGTTTTCGGTTTTTCAACACCGGGAAATATAGATCTATTTAAAATATGAAATTTTTACAATTTATTGTAGTAGCGGTATCGTAATATTATTGGGTTGGAAAGATTCCATGTCAACACCAAGTATGCAACGACATCTCCAACCATTAATAACCTTGACCTTGTGCTAGTACACGTAGGGAAAAGAATAAGGCCACCAGACGTCTGTCTGCACATTCACGCAGACAACTCTTGCTACCTGTCATGTCTGAGTGTCAAGTTTTAGTGTCGTCGCTAGGGGTGGGGGGAGTTAGAATATCCAATCAGAGACAAGATAACAAGTTTATAATAAATGTCTTTAAAAACATAGATTAAAAAAAATCGGCTCATAATTTATGGCTGTGTACCAATCAATGATTGTAAATAGCCTACTAGGTAATGTACCAATCAATAATTCGTATCTTTCTTATCTTATCTAATACAAACGTTGCTTCAAAAAAGAGGATGACTACACAATTGTAGGTAATCAGTAGTGTAGCAATGAATCAGTGTTGGTAATTAACAATATACCAGTCAGTGATTGTAGGTAAAAGATTATTTGATTTGGAATAGTTTATTTTGATTTGATTTGGAATAGTTTATTTTGATTTGATTTGGAATAGTTTATTTTGATTTGATTTGGAATAGTTTATTTTGATTTGATTTGGAATAGTTTATTTTGATTTGATTTGGAATAGTTTATTTTGGGAAAGGGGGCGATATGGTATGACCATTACTTTTCTTTTGACGGTACGCACCACTACGGCGTACCGGCACCTTTTTCAATGTGGCCAAAAAATTGCTTTTCTTGTATTTTAACGTTTATTATTAATTTATAAATAGTTAAAAGTAAGGCAATCCATCACTGAGTGCGGCATCTATTTTCTTTTTACAAAAATAAAAAGCACTGGGTAAGACCATTAACTTATTGGCACGAGTCGCCTTGGTCTATATTAAATCACGATGTTTTGCACTGAGCCGACTTCTGCACTGATCGCGAAGGATCCGCTCGGGAAAGACAGCCTTATGAACACTCCGTGACACGCCTTCTTCGATGTAGCGCAACCAGAAAAAAAATCTCAAGCATAGAAGATTACTTCATAGACGGTTGTGATGGTAGACTGGCAGACGTCTGTGGCGCGGGAAGACCTGTAAGACTAAGACGAAACTGTTCGATGGGTCAACCGAACTGGACACTTCGTAACAGTATAAATGTCAGTTGGTCGACACAGGGGAACGTGGGTTGGCGCACTATGAGCTACAACCCCAGCTCCATTTTGTTTTATCCGCTCTAAAAACTCCAAGGGGGGGGGGGGATAAGTACCTGTGTGGTGAAGCACTTGGCTTCCTATGGTTCTCAGCAAGAATTTCTGAAGACAGTATTTTTAATTTCGTGATAATTATGACGCCTGTGTCTGCACAACTCTAATGGGTACCTGGCATTAATGGGGCGGGGTAAAGGAAGTTAAGCGTTGGATTAAAATGCGTCCAGGCCCCATACACTTTTTCGAAATTATTATTATTAAAGACTCATGAACATGCAACAAGCGGGCACTTGTTAATCACGACAATGTTGCCAACCGACGTAAGATTGTGGTGGCAAAAATACAAATAGAATGTTTGACCAAAAAAAAAAAGTTCAGACCCGTCATAATTCAGTAATATTTTTTTTTTATAGAGGCTGTAGCCCGGCATGGTCTCACTTAAATCCGGCCCTGAAAACAATGGCCTTTACATCATCTGACCTACAAATGGTGAGGTCTGAAAGGATACTTTTTATAATACCGGTACTAAAAACAAGGGAGAGAAAGTCTAATGATGCTTCCTAACGATTTTCTACATGTTTTACTTTTGTTCATTTCCCCATTATTATAACATGTAGTTGATACAAGTTTAGACCTGACCCTGAATTCTGAGATCCAGCTAGGCGCCCACAATCTCGCGGACTTTAAACCAGTCGTGCAGACCGACCTCCGTCTCTATTTCGTAGGGTGTTGACTCGCACCCTCTTTTTTTCCCTCACACACAAATAAAGAGATGGAGCGAGAATGGATAAGTAGGCCTATTGCAAACAGTGGGCTTCTGTTCATTAACAGCACACCAATCTCTGGTCAGGTGTGTTGTGGGGTCACGGTTGTGGCAGCGAGCAGCGAGAAAAGGTTACATCATATGAGATCACCAGCTGCTTGCTTCATAGTAACTTTATACATACTCATCTCTTTGCCTTTGATTCCGAAGATTGTGTGACTAAAGATGAATGCCCCATTTAACGTGGCAAAGCAGACCCAGTTGCGACCTGCATATTTTGCCACAATTATGCATAAAAAGCAGGTTCTTTGAGGTCTACGTTCTTTTTTTTTTTTTTCGTCGACTGTGCCTGTCTTATCTGATGAATTACAGACGTTACTTCAAAGGAAAATTACGGCCTGTGAGAATCCAGTTATCTAGCTAATTAGTGATTTAGTATTTTCCAAGTCATTGCTTTTCCTGGCTGATTCAGAAAACCCATTCCATGCTCTAAAATCACCATTGAAGAAGGAGCACTTTTACACATTTGTCCTAGCATGTGGAACAAGTAATGTGCTGGTATTTTCCAAGTCATTGCTTTTCCTGGCTGATTCAGACAACCCATTCCAGTAAGTATTTCTGAGTATTTTGTTTTGTTTTTAGAAAACTTTCAGACAAGATAATTTTTATTGATCCAATCAAATGAAAATTGTTTGTCTAGAACTGTCTTTGTCTTTGACCACCTCAAGTAACTACTGTAACAATAACAATATAGATGCAAATGCGAACACCATTCACACACGGAACACATACACCCTAACAACCAGCGCTTTAGAAGTTAGACTTCTATAGACTTCACAACCAGCGTTTTATAAATTAGACTTGTATGGACTTCTCGATGAAGACAGATGACCTTTCGTGTTTGTAAATTATGGTACAGCTAGTGTTATGTAGTATTGCTACTTTACTTTTTAACCTTCTGAGTGATTTTGATAATTGTGCTACTCTAATTAAATGTATTCTTTTCTGGCAGTTGTTTTTCTCGAGTTGTCACCTCGATCAAAATGGCGCCTCATTTGATCTTTATAGCGCCTGGGGGAGGGGGGGGGTCTCTGTTACGCCATCCTTCATTACGCTTGGTTTAAAGATCGCATTTGGCATGCAATCATTCCAATACACAATACTCATATATAATTTAATAATTTTGGGATTAATTTCCAATTAAATGACAAATACGTGAGGTAGATTTAGCTAACTTTATAACTAAGTGCTTTAAAAAATTAATTCCATTAAGAACATAAAGAGTTTAGATTTCAACAGTAGAAAGGTGGAAGAAATTGGTGTCAATATAAAGGCCTATAGGTCTGTGATTTGTCTCAATTTTGAAAGAAAAAATATATATCAGGAGATTTTTTATTAGGAATCACTAAGTGCGCAAACAATTCCCGAAATTCGCAAAGTAGGCCTACTTGAATTTTTAATTGAAGTAGAGCGAGAGAGAGAGTGTGTGTGTATCTATGATGCAGATATTCTGCCCTATGACAAAGTTCGTTGGTTATAGAGAGAAACATTTTAAGCTTCAATTTTTACCGATTAAAAAAAATCATCTTATTATTCACTATTCACTGTGCAGAGATAACGAACGATCTGTTTTAAATATTTCGGATGTTTCTTCAGAGTTGAAGATATTTTACTTCCTAGTCCAAACCTCCCGCAGGACGACGGGGGATGGGAGCGGGCAGGGTTTGAACCCTCGACCGTCGATAAATCCGAACGACAGTCCAGCGCGCAAACCGCACGACCAGGCAACCATCCGTAGATCTGTAGATGACAGCTCTTTTATTTTTATTACGAACATGTAATGCTAATTTTAAAAAGATCAACAACGTCATAAACATAGTCAATATTTGATAGAATGGTTATAAATTATTTACGATGGGGGATTATTTACGAGGATGGTCGTGCGGTATGCGCGCTGGACTGTCGTTCGCGATGGTCCCGGGTTCAAACCCAGCCCGCTCCCCTCTCCCGTCGTCCTGATGAAGGTTTGGACTAGGAAGTAAATTATCTTCAACTCTGAATGAACATCCGAAACATGTAAAACATTTTACAAACAAACATAATAATTTAGTGAAAAAAAAAGGACATGTTATTACGCAATCATTTGTATAATCTAACCATCGAATTTGTCGGCACATCTGGGAAGCGTGGTCGAGAGACTAAGAACGCTTGAACTTAACTTTGCTTGACTACCTATAAAAGGGGCTCGAGGTTCGACACCCGACTCGAGCAGTTAACAAACAAAAGTGTAGGCTTAAGGCGCTGTGATAACATTACAAACACTACAAAACATTACAAAATGACACAAACTAATCTAAATAAAAAGTTTTAAACTCATATGTCTTATTAATGTTCTTCTTGAATTTAGTGTAGCATGTCTGTCTGAGATCAATGGGGAGTGAGTTCCAAACCTTTGGTCCGTGCACAGAAATTGCCCGCAGACCGTAGCTTGTGAGGAAGTTATAGTTCTAACATGTGTTGCCTATAGGTAAATCCGGCCCTGTTATATTACTAAGTTTAATTTGATGTAGGCCCCCCAACCTAAGACAAAGGTAACGGTAGTCGCGAGATTGTACTTTAAATCCTAATTATTTCAAATAAAAGTGTCTCCTGGGCTACTAACTCTGATCAAACTTCAATTTTGTATTGTTTATATTTCTCTCTTTTGGATGACGAGTTTGCCGACCACTGGTTAGTATATTGTGTGTATGTGTATTGAGGGGTCACGAGTCAAGAGTAATTTAAGCGATCTACTGTTTCATAGCAACTAAACGTCGAAGTGTGTAGAAGTGTGTACAACTAGGCGTGGGTCTATCTAGTTCCGTATGTAACAAATGCACATGTCTCGGATAAACTGACCAATCCCAATCTCGATCAAGTTTTGACACAGAAGCCTATAGGTCACGTGCGATCGAGTGAATAGAGCTCAGTGTGTTGCCAGCATTCAAATGAAATGGGACGCTCCTATGAGGCTAATTATATCTATTGCCTATCTCGTTATGTCCCTTGTGTCTAATCTTCGGTTTCAGGTATGTTTGCAGTGTCTTCTAGATCTAATTTAAATTTAGTAATGCCATCTTATTATCTAGTCAATATTTACTTGCTTTGGCAACTAACTCTTTATCAACTTTATGGTAATTCTGTCAAAGATTAAATAACTTTTATAACATGATTAACTTATGTCTAGATTCTAGAGATGTATAGGCTATAGACTATAATATAGATTATAGATATAGACTATTCACTCTTATAGGGAATATAGGCCTTTTAGATAAAGTAAATTTGCTTACGTCACGAGTCACGATAACCGGCTCATCTGCATCTAGATCTAGAGACTCTTAGAATCTAGAAGTCTGGATAGATCTAGATCTAATCTAGATTGAGATTCTAGTGGTCTAAAGCCTAGATCTACATATTTATTACTATATATTTCTAAGCTAAAGATCTATATTGTGATCTATAGAGGCGCGGTGGCTGAGAGGTAAAGCGCTTGGCTTCTGAACCTGGGGTCCCAGGTTCGAATCCCGGTGAAGGCTGGGATTTTTATATCGGGATCCTTGGGCGCCTCTGAGTCCACCCAGCTCTAATGTGTACCTGACATTAGTTGAGGAAAAGTAAAGGCGGTTGGTCGTTGTGCTGGCCACATGACACCCTCTTTAACCGTAGGCCACGGAATCAGATGACCTTTACATCATCTGCCCTATAGACCACAAGGTCTGAAAGGGGAACTTTACTTTATATATATATATATATATATATATATAGAGAGAGAGAGAATTCTAGATCTAGTAAACATCTAACTACTGTTGTGTTATTGTTACCTGTATCAAGTGTATCCTAGGCCTAGTCTTACTTTGTACTTATCATATTTGCGAAAAGAAAATGCTGCCTTAATAACATAACTAGTTACTTAGTTTAGATTTTAGCCCTTAAGTTGTTCATTTGTGTCGAAATATGCATTGACAACTTGGTCTGCATAGCCATGTGAAATACTGCAGGCCTACTCATCCATAATCTTTGTATTAAAGATGGTGTCACTCATCCATAATCTTTGTATTAAAGATGGTGTCACTCATCCATAATCTTTGTATTAAAGATGGTGTCACTCATCCATAATCTTTGTATTAAAGATGGTGTCACTCATCCATAATCTTTTATTAAAGACTGTCTGCTTATCCATAACCTTCACAGTCCTTTGTATTAAAGATGGTGCCTTATTATGCTAGAAATATAACTTAGATCTAGTGGGAAGCGTGGTCGAGAGGCTAAGTGCGCTTGAACTTGGCTTGTCTTGGCTACCTAGAAGGGGGCTCGAGGTTCGACACCCGACTCTGGCAGAGTTGTGTTTACTGAGCCCCTAAAGGCAGCACGGAAAACCAACTCCTAGATACCCCCTCCTCCCCCCCCCCCCACTGGTCCACAAATGAGGTTGGATCAAAGCGCTCTGAGCATGCTATAGGCATGAAAATAGCGCCATATAAAAGCTATAATAATAGTGTTTAAAAAAATTAGCAACCAATTATATTTTAAACAGGAGTGTTGTAATAAATAGTTTTTAACTTTTTTTTTAGATCAAAACACAGATCTCTTCTTTGTAATATAAAAAGGGAACATCATACAGATTGCTAGAAATGATTACCTCTGAGAAGCAGACAGTAAATAAAAACGGTAAAAGAATTGGTGTATCAAGGATGCCGGCATTCTTTAAGGCAAGTAGTCATTGAGAAAGGTAGAATTTAACAATTTTGAATTTGTCATTGTGTCATAAAATTTTCCTAATAAGCAAGGGCAAGCTATTAAACCACTGATTTAGCATAGCGAATATCTGTAAGTTTCATTCTTTTTTTTTTTGTGTCGCTTTATCTTTTGTGTCATTGCATGCAAATATTGTTTTTATGTTTTTAATTGAAATTATTTAAAGAATAATTATGTTAATTAATAACTCGTTTAGCTTCATATAGTTTTTATAGATCTAGTTTTAATAGTTAAGTTGAAATTTTATCTTCAAAAAAACTTAACAACTCTGATTTCATAGTCCAATGTTTTATATATTCATTATCATAATTAAATTTTGGAACATTTTCAGATCAATGTCTAGTTATCAGATGATTAGAACCATCACTTGTGAGGAACTGATCAGAAGTTAAAACATGTGTAAAGTGTTATGCTACAAAGTGTTAATTAGGGCAAGTAATCCATTCATTGTGATTTAGGCATTTTACATTTAATTTCATTCTTTCATTTGAAGTATGCTAATTAGGAACAGGAAAGCTGTGGAACTACTGATCTAGCAAGTTATTTTTTTTTTTTGATGTTTCAGTTATATTCTGTTGTTTTTTTTTGCATGCAATTTGAGAATATATTTTAAATGTTTATATAACATTTAAAGAATAATTTTCTGATTTTATAGAACATTTTGTAATTAAAAATATATTGATAACAATGGTTGAATTTCATAATGCTTGATGTGCATCTCAAAATAATGAATTCAAACTTTTTTTTGTTAGCAGCCAAAGTTTCAACACAAGCTTCATATCACATTAAAAATTTTCAGAACGAGATATACAGGTGCACAGCCTTGTGATGAAGTGAAGGACAGTTGACATATTGTGTGTGGTGCCCCAACAGTTCAACAAAGGAACAGGTGAGGGTGTTGTGATGGAAAGTAGTGAAGATAAGATATGTTGTTTTTTTTTCCAGACATTGCTTCAAATGCTATAATTTATGTAATTTAGACTTAAGTTTCTATTGATGCTTGCTTGAGCAGCACAGTAAGTAATAGTATAGTTTTTTTTGACTTTGTACTGCATGCTAATAATTAAACTTGTTTTTAATATTAACATAACACTTTGTATTTTTTTCTGTTATCTTAGTTTTTGGAAACTAGTTTTAAATATATGCTTATTAGAAAAGCCTTATTATGATTGATGTATTATTTATGAGATAGGTAAACTCAGGTTTAGCC
This sequence comes from Biomphalaria sudanica, assembly GCA_036873155.1. Taxonomy (NCBI): domain Eukaryota; kingdom Metazoa; phylum Mollusca; class Gastropoda; family Planorbidae; genus Biomphalaria; species Biomphalaria sudanica. The sequence goes on along the minus strand of JAZGLO010000194.1, from coordinate 505,118 downwards.
TTACTAATTTGGTAATAAAGTCAATATCTTCAAAATAAACTCTTTCTCTTTGCAGTCATAACATTCATATTCTCATATTTTATAACATTTTCAGTTCCAAATGCAGTTTACAGCCAAGTGATCTAGCAATGGGATCTAGATTATGAGAACTATGACTAAGAGACATCTGAGAAATAAAAAGCACCTATAATCAGAATTGTAGCAAGCTTGTACCATATTTCTCCTTTTAAGGCAAGTGGTTCTTTCCAATGTTACATTTGTTACGTATCTAGGCATTGTTTTTTTGTTACGTATCTAGGCATTGTTTTTTTCTTCTTTGACCTGTTGCGGTCGAGAGACGGGGAGGTTGTCTGCCCCTTGTGTAATAAGTTTTTTTTTCTTTTTTATTCGTCAAGCCACACAGACAGTGACCGGTCCTTGACCTGTGTGTGTACCTCTGGTTGAAAGGAGGGTGTTTTTTTTTCTGTCTCTTTGAAGAGCGTTCTAGATCTGGGTGTTGATGACTTTCTAGAAATTACGAGAGATCGACGCGCGGTAGATTATATAAGACCGCTCGCGTAACGTTGACAGACAGACATACGGAGACAGCCGTGAGACAGAATAGCGGAGACATTGCGTGACCCGTGCGTGGTTAACCACTTGATCGTGTAAGTTAATATTTTTTTTATGTAAGGCCTTGCTTGCTTGTATTTGTAATTACATTTTCAAACTCTTGTATTGTAATATTTTTACATGTCATTTTTGTAAAAGGGTTTTGGTCAACACATCAATTCTGTATTAGTGTATTGAGTAAATGTTTATTTTTACTTTCTTGTAACTTTATATTTGATTAAACATTAAGTTGATAGTTTACCTTCCGATTTCTTGTGTCATTTTTTTTTTGTTATTCATTGTAAGTCTTTGATTAAATTCAGACTTATTATAAGTGACACAACTCCTTTTCTATTGTCACGTTCCCCTAGGCAAGCCATTTAAAAGTAGAATTCAATTCGTAATACGTGACAAAAGAAGTTTGGGGGCTCGTCCGGGATATTTTTCTGAACCTATTTTCGTCTTACTTGAGTAATTTTGTAAAGGCGAAGTTGACTTTAACAAAAAAAATGACACAAGAAATCGGAAGGTAAACTATCAACTTAATGTTTAATCAAATATAAAGTTACAAGAAAGTAAAAATAAACATTTACTCAATACACTAATACAGAATTGATGTGTTGACCAAAACCCTTTTACAAAAATGACATGTAAAAATATTACAATACAAGAGTTTGAAAATGTAATTACAAATACAAGCAAGCAAGGCCTTACATAAAAAAAATATTAACTTACACGATCAAGTGGTTAACCACGCACGGGTCACGCAATGTCTCCGCTATTCTGTCTCACGGCTGTCTCCGTATGTCTGTCTGTCAACGTTACGCGAGCGGTCTTATATAATCTACCGCGCGTCGATCTCTCGTAATTTCTAGAAAGTCATCAACACCCAGATCTAGAACGCTCTTCAAAGAGACAAAAAAAAAAACACCCTCCTTTCAACCAGAGGTACACACACAGGTCAAGGACCGGTCACTGTCTGTGTGGCTTGACGAATAAAAAAGAAAAAAAAACTTATTACACAAGGGGCAGACAACCTCCCCGTCTCTCGACCGCAACAGGTCAAAGAAGAAAAAAACAATGCCTAGATACGTAACAAAAAAACAATGCCTAGATACGTAACACATTTAACTACTTTAATTCATTTCTTTTCATGTATGTTCAATAAGAACCAGTTTCTTACTAAAGATCTATCAAAGCAAGTATATTTTTTTCTTCTATGTATTTGTATATTTTAATTGCATTTTTTTTTTTTATTTTTTTATTGCATGCTAATTGAAAATGTTTTAAATATTTTCCTAACAATTTAAGAATATTTGTTTTCTCTTATCTCTTAGCCTTATGGTAATTAGTTTCAAATGTATACATAACAACTTTAATAACGTTAATAAATTTCTCTTCACTTTAACATTTAGAGAGCTAGATCCAATTGGGGATTATCTCATTATGAAGCTTAGTCAAAATCCCAGAATCTTCACTAAGACTTGTATTTGATTTATCAGCCTGTACACACTTTATTACAATTTTCAGGTAAAGATGCTGAGCATAGCTTAGTTCTCTTCAGCTGTAGGTACAAGTTATGGGAACAGGAAATATCAGTGTAGTAAGCATATCCAAAAGTTTTTTAATCATGCCAATTCCATTCCTGTGGTTCTTTTGCCATCAAGAATACTGGACCTGTTTCAACATTCTTTTCCATTCATCTGTCTATTGAGCTTATAAGACAAGTAGTTCATCTAAATGTTTTATCTTTTTTTTATTTTTAATAAAATGTCATTGTTTTATTTTTTATGTATACTAAAGCAACTGGCAAATTATGAATATTCTAATTTTTTAATGTTTATTTGAATTATATCTTTGGTGTTAGTGCTTGCATTGGTGAATATCAATGTTAAAATTATTTTTTTTTAGGAACCTCAGCATTTGTGCTTTTCACTAAGCTTTTTCATCATGGATTTCCTTGGGCTCAACACTAGATAACATTTTGAATATTCTTTGTCCTCTTGGCTTTTGGTAATTGCTTTGAAATTTTTTACATTAAAAAAATCATTTCCGTCATTTAGCATTAGAGTTAAGTACATATAGTCATGATTATTGTAACAAGTTAAATAAAATTATATTTTCACATTTTTCAGATTAAGATGTTGAATAGATCTTAATCAAGAAATGGAGTGCCATACAAATTTGTAAACCATCTCTGTGAGTAGTAAATATGAAGAGCAGAACTAGTAGAGACTTAAAACAAGGCAACACGTTAGAAGAATCCTTGCTTTTTTTTTTTTTTTTTATTGTACTGACTTGTATATTTTATGTAATTTTTTCAATATATATAATTATGTTTTTTTTTTTTTACTTTTTTTCCGGAGGTCAAGGCAAAGTTTATTCTCAATAGAACATCCTACTTGAAGCACAAATATTTCAAAACTATAAAACAACAGATATTGCCTTACAAGTATAGTCGATACTTTTAAGCAATTTTTTATTAGATGCCATTTATTTTATTTGCTCAGCTACTTGATATCTGGTTGAATTCAAATGATAATAATTGCATCTTAATGTGTAATTATACAATTATTTATTTACCTTGTAGTTGTTTTTTTAATCAGTTCAAGATGTTGAGTATTGATTACTAATCAACTACTAGCCTGGAAGATAAAAGCCAAAGCTGTAAACAGACAGGTCAGGTAAATATATGAATAAGAAATTGAAACTAGAAGTAAACATCATGGGAAGTCTAATTGTAGGGCAAGTATTTTTCCTTCATATCTTATTTAACATAGTCAAACCATGCAATACTTACAGGCTTAACTGTTTTCATAGAAACATGTTATTTTAAATATCATGAGATAGTGTATTTAAGAGATATTCTAGTTCAAGTTTCCATATTTAATCAGCTTAACAAGTGCACATTCTCTGCTGCCAACAGTACCAATTTGTCATCCAAGCAACAAATATTCCTTGGTAATCTGCTATCAGATGACAGTTTTCTCTTTGGCATTTTTATGAATTAAAGCTTAAAAGGCTAAAGTAAGACTTAATTTTTTCTTTTCTTTAACTGCTAATTCTAAAATTTATCATTACCTATTAAAAATAATAAATAACTTGTTATACATTTTTCTGTGTTTTTGGTCAAGCTTCAGATTTGCTTAGCATATTCCTGTTCTACATATCAACAAATGTTAGATGGTTTGTCTGGTTCATCTCTTAACACTATGAAGATGGCTACACTGTGAGTACAAAGTTTTTAATTTCATTCAAAACACATCTTTTACAAAAAAGATAATGGAAGTTAAATTAAATAGATTATTTTACTATTATTATATAACAATGTTATTTTAATATCATGAGATAGTGTATTTTAAGAGATATTCTAATTCATATGCTGTTTCCATATTTCAGAATCTTAACAAGCAAACATTCTGTTGCCAACAGTATCAATTTGTCATCCTATCCAAGCACTACTATTCCTTGGTAATCTGCTATCAGATGCATTACAGTTTTCTCTTTGGCATTTGTATGAATTAAAGCTTTCAAAGCCAAAGTAAGACATTTTTTTTTCTTCAACAGTTAATTCTGAATTTATTCAAATTTTTTAAACATTATTCTGAACTATTTTCTGTGTTTTGGTCAAGCCTTAGATTTGGTTAGCATAACCCTGAACTGCATATCAACAAATGCCTAATGGTCTGTCTGGTTCATTTCTCAACACTATGAAGATGGCTACACAGTGAGTACAAAGTTTTATTTTCATTCACCACACAAATTTTACAAAAGAAGAAAATATTAAAAGCTATAGGTATTTATTTTGTTGGACAACTGTGTCTGTTATTTGATGCATTACTTAGCCTTGGACAATGCATCATCATAACTAATGTAATATTAAAAGGCATTTATTAATTTACAAAATTTAGGTCAATCAAATAAGATTATGTAATCACAAACTGTTTTCAGGGTATCAGCTATCAGCAGTGCACCCCTATGATATACAAGTCTTCATTGCCAAGTCACTCTGCCAAACAGTGTGTACACCTTTCTTGCATTGGTAGTGACCCACTTTACTGTACTTCAATGTCAGGAGTCTGGATATGTCAGGCCAAGGAGATCAAGTTTGTGTCCAAGGTTACTCTCTAAGAGGTGAGTTGAATTCTAGTGTACCAGTCAAATATCTTAAAGCAAAGTACAAAAAAAAATTGTTAATTTTAAAAGCATATAAAATCTGTTATAAAAACATAAAATTTTAGTTTTAGAGTACTCGTTTCAGACAGAGTGATCATGGGTCAGATAGTGTCAAACTCAACTGTTTCTATGGCCATTGGTTAACCATGGGTTGTTTGGCCAGCAAATTTTCAAACATTGCTCTAGTTTTAGGTTTATAAGCTACATGTTTTCTTCTAAAGTTAACAAATTAGGACCAAAATGTGAACTTTTAATAAGGTGGTGTAGTTGCAATCACACAAAAGAGCTGCTTCACATTTACTGTTTGAATGGTGCATACATTTTTAGAATAGATCTAATTTTAAGAACTAAACTTTACACTTATTTTTTTTTTTTTTTTTTTTGACACATGAAAATACAAAATATAGTTTATTTATTTCTTTATTTAATAAAATTAACATTCAAATTTGTGTTTCAAAAGCATTTTTACATTAGTTCGTCATACTCTATGCCTAGGTCTAAAACTCTTATTGAACTTTAAGATGATAAAACTTCTTTTTGCAAAGATAGTTTTATGCTTTAACACATGAACATACTAATTATAGTCCATTCATTTCATATTTTAATCAAATTAACATTCAAATTTGTGTTTCTAAATCATTTTTAACACATCTGTTTGCTAAAGCTGCGTAGCCGTGTTGAGATAGGCCTATATTCATTCATGAAAAAGTTCACGCATGCGCAGCACAGAATGAACTCTATAAAAGCCAATCTTTAACTCTAGATTAGTCTAGATCTAGATCTATGTGTACCTCAAGATCTACTTTATACTTTAAAACATGAACATACAAAATTAAGTCTATTCATTTCAAATTTATAATCAAATATATGTAGGCCTACAAGCAAACGTTTTAATTTGTAAAAATGGATTTAAGTAGATTAGCTATTTTAATTTGATGGCTTCATTCATACTATATTTACATTTACACATTCGCTTTTTTTATTACATTATTATTTCGTTTAAATGTTTTAAAAACACTATATCGACAGTAATACGCAAATAAAGACTCGCTGGTAAAATGTCTAGTATATATATTAGGGTGGTCCAGAAAAACAAAGTAACAGATTTAAGTTGTCCACAAGGTTATTTCTGTTCTTTGTTATGTTAATAACAATTGTGCAAAATTTTAATGAAAACAAATAATATTTACAGGTCAACCCATTTGACAGTTTTTTGGGTTATCTCAAATGAAATAGTTATTGTCAATTATAGTTGATGATCGATTTAAAACTTAAGGTTAAAATTTTAAGTAAATTAAAATTAAGAAATTAAATTAAAGTTGTAATTAAAAAATGTAACTAAAACTTACAATCTAATGAAAACCTTAGTTTTAAAATTTGACAGTTTCACAGTGGATAATCTATGACGACGACATAAGTGATGTCTTTGATGGAGTTGGGAAATTCCTGCGATGGTTTGCAACCAATCGAAGAATAAACTGTTTCTGTTCCTCATTCTTTGTCAGTGTATCATTGTATTTCTCAATAAGACTAATTCCCCTTTCAGCTACATCATTTACAACTGTCATGTGTGCAGCCAGTTCATAAAATTTCTTGAAGACTGGATCAGATGTCCACTGTCCTGGTGGTTTCTTAAGGAATGTCTGAGACTTTTCTTTGCCTTCTTCCATGAGGACATCAAGAAAGATGTCGTCCTTTCTGTCACCAGGTCCTCCAATTTCAACTGTTCAGATTCACTTGTCAACTTTACACGCCGAGGGATGTCTGCCAATGCTGGTCGAAGTAGATTTTGTACCATCTTTTCTTTGATTGATGCTGACACTCTGTCATCTAAAAGGGCTATGCCAACCAAATGTTCAGAGAGAAACCAGAGGTGCCTTGAAAATGCTTCATGTGCCTTGCTGGCAACAGTCTTATTCGGATAGGTCTTCAGATTTGATAAAAATTCGATGTCATTGAGAGGGGCTCGGATTGCAAGTGGTGCTTCGTTCCACTGTTTACATAAACAAGACTGACAAAGAGAGCCAAATGTGTGATATTCTGGGATTCACGAACAGTCAACTTGAACTGAGTCTTAAAAAGAAAGATTTTCAGTGCGTAAATGGCTTTTGCCATCCATCTCGCATGATGTGTTGGACCGGGAGCTCGAAATTTCTCCTTGTCTTTGTGTCCACCAAGAAACCAGAAGGATAAACGTAAAAATTCCTGATAATCGTCCCTTGGGTGCTTTTTTTCAAGAGCACCTGGTAAATAGACAAGCATTTCCTGTCGCATGTTTTTCAATATTGGATCCTGAAACAGTTCATCACTTGCTGTAGAATAAGCATCTTGGTTCATTGATGGCCATTGTTTCTGAAATCGCTGGAATAGTGCAGTTGATGGACCTTCAGTTGGACCAAACAGAGACTTGAAAACATTTGAAAGGACAACTTCCATGACATGATGACGGCATGCAATCCAGACCATTTCAGTTCCCAGAGCTTCTTCAATTCCAACACATGCGCCCTTATGAAGCCCTGTATTGCTAGCTGTTGTGTCGAATACAAGGCCTTTGATCTGGGAACGCAGATTCCATTTCTCAATTACTTCAATGCAAGCATTTACTTGAGCCTCTCGCTGTTCCTCTATCCATTTTTGGAATACCCAACAGTTTTTCCTGGCCATTCCCAGTAACAATAACAGCTATGCGATCCACATTTTCCTTTGATCCATCAATGTCGGGCAATATTTATACCGTCCCAATGCAGCAATAGTGGTCCTGCCAAAGAAAATTCTTTTTCATCCATTGCAGCAGCCCGTTGTCTTTCTTTTATTCTGGATCGTCTGATTGAACTTCGAGATAATGTTATTTCTGAAATGTCATGGCCAAGCGCCTGTTTCATCCTGTCGCTTTCTCGTTTTCGTGTTCTGTGTACCTTCAGAGCCAGATAGTTCTGATGCAGCTTTGACAGTTTTCTGACACATGAGTCAACCCGCTGTGTTGGTATTCTGGCTCGCATCCAAATACAAATAGCTGCATCACAAGTCATTTTATAACTTTCCGGAAGAGTTCGTCCTTCAGTTAAATGATGAAACTGGAGCAGTTGAAGTACATCCAGCATACGTGGCAATCTTGCTGTAGATAACAGAGAAATTGGCTTTCCAATCAGCCAGTTCTGTGGGTCGGATCTCAAACTGGAGGAAGCCATTGTTGTTTATAGTTTATTACTTGAAGAGTTCAATAGGTCAATTTCAGTTCAATGGCAATTTAGTATTAATTCAGTAACAACTGCAAAATAAAAAAATAACATGCACGTTAGAATTCAGCACACAAGTAAGTAAGTAAATTAATTTATAACGTGTCAAAGTCGGACGTAAATCGCAAGCGCGGACACCAGACAAGTAATGTTGATAATGGGTTGACCTGTAGATGTTGCTCGATCAGCTTGAAATTTTGCAGGCCAAATACCTATACCCAATGGACAAAAACAAACCATGTGGAGCAATGATTCTACAAACTTAAACTTTTCAGTATGGTTTTCTGGACCACCCTAATATATATATATATATTAATACACTTGGGCAAGGGCTATTACTGTTTCCTTTTTTATTTTTATTTTTTTTTCTTTTTAGAATATTGACATTTTTCTTTCAATTTGTAAATTTGCTTCAACATTCAAGTTTTTTTTTTAAAGACAGACTCTACATGCTACTGATCTGGAGGTTAGTGGCTAAATCATTGTGCACTGATTCTTCACTGATTCTTCACTGATTCTTCACTGATTCTTCACTGATTCCTTGATTCTACACTGTCACTTTTATTGTCATAAAGTTTATCTAGTAATCTACATATAAAGGTAATAAATATTTTTTTACACTATAACCCAAGAGCTTTTGCTTTAAGATGCATTGTTTTTACTCTAGGAGCCTAATTCTGATGTTTTTTTAGGACCCTAGCAATAGTTCCTTAAACTTTCAGATAATAAGAGCTAGTTTAGAACCAAAACACAAAATGAAAGCCAGATCTGTATAGTCCTTTGTTCTAAAAATATTTTAAAACAAAAGTCTAGATAGGGTAGCTTATAAGGCCTACTTGTGAAATTAGATATTTTTAAAACGTGTACTTATACTTTAGATATTTGAAGTATTTTAAAACTAGCTATATTTTTCTATTTATGTAATTTATTTTGTTTGTATTATTTACATTTTTTTTTTAATTAATTATTATTTTTTTTAAAAATTTAGTTACCCTCCTTTTGTTTAATAGGATAGCATTTCAAAACCTAAAAGTTGGAGCTGTTGGGTTAAAAACACAAAATTAATGAACTCACATTAGACTGCATTACTTCCTAAAAATTTAAAATAAGCAATTTGCTTCATTCTTCGTGGCACATTTATATATTTAGCCAAATAAAAAGTTGAATATGATTTTCTTATTTAAACAAATGTTCCCCTTTCAGACCTTGCGATCTATATGGCGGATGATGTAAAGGTCATGTTTTGTGGCCCACGGTTAACGAGGGTGTCATGTGGCCAGCTCAACAACCAACCGCCTTAACTTTCCCAAACTAATGTCAGGTACCCATTAGAGTTGGGTAGAATCTAGACGTAGCCAAAGGTCCCAAAATTTAAAATATCAGGATTCAAACCTGGGACTTTCAACTTCAGAAGCTAAGTGTGTTACCGCTCAGCCACTATACCTCCTATCAAAGAGATACATTTAAAAAATTGACATTAAAATACCATGAAGTCTCATAAACCTGTTATTTTACCATCACACATTGAGATAGTGTCACTATTATTTGAAAACAAAATGACCATCACTAAAAAACACATTCTCTTTAAACATTAAGTCTGAGACAGAAAAAGCTCTTCTTGAATGAAAAGATTAGAAACTGCCACATAATAAAAAGCACTAATTTTATCAATACTGCATTTCAAGGTTATGCATTTAAATGTAATGTATTTGTTAAACAGTGCATTTTTCTAACTCACTTATAGACTAAATGGTCAATTAAACATGAGGTCAAGGAAAAAAGATGAACATTTCAAGGCTACAGAAGGAACATTAAACGTCTCTCTTACTGTGAAAAGATTCTACCGATCTACAAATGATCAACATGTTTTATCTTAAGTTCATCTGCCATTTCTTTAAATGGAGCCATAGTCAGAATAAGGTAAGAAATATTCTTATACTTCACAGCATTTTTTTTTTGTAAAGCGATGATCCTGCATTAGTTGTATGTTGTTTGTGCATGTTACTTTAAATATCCTGCATTAGTTGTATGTTGTATATGTATGCAAGGTTTCTGTATTTGTTTTGTATATTATGATGTCAGTAATTACTTCACAAACACTTAACTTCTCACACAGCTTGTAAGTTCACCTGACTAGTTAAAGAAATTTCTATTGTATTTGTCTAAGTAGTGTCTAATTATGAAAGTAAACTGAATTTTCATTTGTTAAACTTAGTGATATACCATTTTAATTTCAGTTAAAATATGTGGATGTTCCTATTAAATTTTTCAGAAAACTGAATTGCTCTGAAATAATTCCAACTGAATAAATGTAAATATATTTCAACAAATAATGGAATTGGATTCTTTGTCATTTGGATTAATTCAATAGTAATGTATTCTTAATATGGAATTCAAACACAAAAATGAAAAGTTGTGAATCACCATCAACTTTCACTTTGTCACTTGGAGATTGGGATGATTCAAGTTACTATTGTAGCTAAATATTATTTTGTTGTACAATTGCCATGCAACTATGTGTTAATGTGCATGGTCTTTACACCCCAGTACTTAATTGGACAAAAAAAAAGGATCTACAATTCAGTGATATTGCATAAACATTTTGACTTGCCTTCATGTAGATCTTAACTAAATAAACTGTTTCAATTCTTCAGTGTGTGATAGTGTGACAAAAAAACATTCATGGTTTCTTGTGGTTATGTGCAATATAATGACTTATTAAGTTGAATACTCTTAAACTGTTTCATTTCTAAGGTGTGGAAAAATGTGCATTATATTTTCATGTTGGGAGTTAATGTGAAAAAAAAAATCTACTATTCCATGTGATATGATATACAATTGATGGAAAAAATCCTAAACCTAACACATTCAATGAACAATAAGTATAAACGTTTCCACAAAGGAAATGTTGCCGCTCAAGATGCATCTATTTATTGGCTCCAGATATTCAACTGATACACATTCGCAAAACAAATGTAAAAAAAAAAAGATTGAATCCATTACATGTATATAATTGTGCAGGAACATTTGGGATTGTCATTTGTATCACACTCCTCTCATTCATTGATACTACATTTAATCTGGTGATCTAAATGTATTTGCGATTCCCAGTGAAATCATTCTTTGAGTGTTGTGAAGTGATGTAACCAGTGAGGTTTTGTAACAACTTTATTAAATTGTAGTGAGGATATCTACAAACGTTTGTGTACAAATGTGTGATAATTAGCAGGTCTTTGACCTCTTGCACTTAATGTGGTGATCAAAATGTAATTGCGATTCCCAGTGAAATCATTCTTTGAGTGCTTAAAAAAGAAATTCATACGGATGTGTAACTGTGTTAGACGTCTTCATTTATATTCCGATTGAACGTTTGTAACAATAATTAAGTCACACTTTTGTAACATATGAACGTGTCCATCAAAGGAAATATCGCCGCTCGTGATGCAACGCACACTAATCAACATTTGCACTTGCAGACCAACTAAATAGTTGCAGAGAAAACACATTTAATTGATGACTTTACTATGTTTAGCTTAGGACTTTTCTAAGGCGAAGACTGGACTCTTTAGCCATCTTCGTGTTCATAGGAATGATTAATGGAGGACTTTTAAAAGCGAAGACTGGACTCCTTAGCCATCTTCGTGTTTATAGGAATGATTAACGGAGGACTTTTAAAAGCGAAGACTGGACTCCTTAGCCATCTTCGTGTTCATAGGAATGATTAACGGAGGACTTTTAAAAGCGAAGACTGGACTCCTTAGCCATCTTCGTGTTTATAGGAATGATTAACGGAGGACTTTTAAAAGCGAAGACTGGACTCCTTAGCCATCTTCGTGTTCATAGGAATGATTAATGGAGGAATTTTAAAAGTGAAGACTGGGCTCTTCAGCCATCTTCATGTTTAAAGGATGTAGTAGAGGAATTTTTTTCAAAGAAGATCGCTCTCCATGACCATCTTCGTACTTATAGGAAAGGATATTGTATTAATTTTTGAAAAATTGAGGATTTTTAGCTTAGGACTAGATGTAGTAATATAGTCATCAATTGAATTGTTGATCCAAGACGAAATAGTTGGTTATGTCTGTGCATTTGTAGACAACCCAGCAGTGCACATCCTTTTTCTTGTTTTGCTTTTTTTCACATGCTACAATGCCTTGGACAAAGCATCATCATAACTTGGAATGTTAAGAGGCATTCAAAACAAATCATAGAAGAATGAGTTTGTAAAATAACCGCTTATTTCGGTTCAGTTGAATAATAGTTGGGACATAATTAGTTGAGTGCAAGCTTTGAGGCTGATTCAACCCATTCAACATTAGTTGAGTGCGAAGTTTGTGAGGCTGATTCAGCCCTCAAACCGGATGCTTGTAGACCACCTTCCAGAGATCTAACACGACGCCATCGTAAAAATAATTCGTTGCAGTCAGTTTATCACGATGAAGCTGTAGGTCAACAAGCTCAAAACAGGAATCAGCCATATAAGCGAGCCTGAAACTTTTTATTGAGCTCCAGCTATTCAACTGATGCACGTTTGCAAAACAAGGGGAGAAAAAAAGGATGCAAATATAAGCCATCAGATATATGATGATTGTGCAGGAACAGTTGGGATTGTCGTTTGTGTCACGCTCATCTCTTATCCATTGAGACACTGTGAAGTGATGTAACCAGTGAGGTTTTGTAACAACTTTATTGAGTTGTAATGAGGATATCTACAAACGTTTGTGTACAAATGTGTGATAATTAGCAGGTCTTTGACCTCTTGCACTTAATGTGGTGATCAAAATGTAATTGCGATTCCCAGTGAAATCATTCTTTGAGTGCTTAAAAAAGAAATTCATACGGATGTGTAACTGTGTTAGACGTCTTCATTTATATTCCGATTGAACGTTTGTAACAATAATTAAGTCACACTTTTGTAACATATGAACGTGTCCATCAAAGGAAATATCGCCGCTCGTGATGCAACGCACACTAATCAACATTTGCCCTTGCAGACCAACTAAATAGTTGCAGAGAAAACACATTTAATTGATGACTTTACTATGTTTAGCTTAGGACTTTTCTAAGGCGAAGACTTGACTCTTTAGCCATCTTTGTGTTCATAGGAATGATTAATGGAGGACTTTAAAAAGCGAAGACTGGACTCCTTAGCCATCTTCGTGTTTATAGGAATGATTAACGGAGGACTTTTAAAAGCGAAGACTGGACTCTTTAGCCATCTTCGTGTTCATAGAAATGATTAACGGAGGACTTTTAAAAGCGAAGACTGGACTCCTTAGCCATCTTCGTGTTCATAGGAATGATTAACGGAGGACTTTTAAAAGCGAAGACTGGACTCCTTAGCCATCTTCGTGTTTATAGGAATGATTAACGGAGGACTTTTAAAAGCGAAAACTGGACTCCTTAGCCATCTTCGTGTTTATAGGAATGATTAATGGAGGAATTTTAAAAGTGAAGACTGGGCTCTTCAGCCATCTTCATGTTTAAAGGATGTAGTTGAGGATTTTTTTTCAAAGAAGATCGCTCTCCATGACCATCTTCGTACTTATAGGAAAGGATATTGTATTAATTTTTGAAAAATTGAGGATTTTTAGCTTAGGACTAGATATAGTAATATAGTCATCAATTGAATTGTTGATCCAAGACGAAATAGTTGGTTATGTCTGTGCATTAGTAGACAACCCAGCAGTGCACATCCTTTTTCTTGTTTTGCTTTTTTTCACGTGCTACAATGCCTTGGACAAAGCATCATCATAACTAAGAATGTTAAGAGGCATTCAAAACAAATCATAGAAGAATGAGTTTGTAAAATAACCGCTTATTTCGGTTCAGTTGAATAATAGTTGGGACATAATTAGTTGAGTGCAAGCTTTGAGGCTGATTCAACCCATTCAACATTAGTTGAGTGCGAAGTTTGTGAGGCTGATTCAGCCCTCAAACCGGATGCTTGTAGACCACCTTCCAGAGATCTAACACGACGCCATCGTAAAAATAATTCGTTGCAGTCAGTTTATCATGATGAAGCTGTAGGTCAACAAGCTCAAAACAGGAATCAGCCATATAAGCGAGCCTGAAACTTTTTATTGAGCTCCAGCTATTCAACTGATGCACGTTTGCAAAACAAGGGGAGAAAAAAAGGATGCAAATATAAGCCATCAGATATATGATGATTGTGCAGGAACAGTTGGGATTGTCGTTTGTGTCACGCTCATCTCTTATCCATTGAGACACTGTGAAGTGATGTAACCAGTGAGGTTTTGTAACAACTTTATTGAGTTGTAATGAGGATATCTACAAACGTTTGTGTACAAATATGTGATAATTAGCAGGTCTTTGACCTCTTGCACTTAATGTGGTGATCAAAATGTAATTGCGATTCCCAGTGAAATCATTCTTTGAGTGCTTAAAAAAGAAATTCATACGGATGTGTAACTGTGTTAGACGTCTTCATTTATATTCCGATTGAACGTTTGTAACAATAATTAAGTCACACTTTTGTAACATATGAACGTGTCCATCAAAGGAAATATCGCCGCTCGTGATGCAACGCACACTAATCAACATTTGCACTTGCAGACCAACTAAATAGTTGCAGAGAAAACACATTTAATTGATGACTTTACTATGTTTAGCTTAGGACTTTTCTAAGGCGAAGACTGGACGCTTTAGCCATCTTCGTGTTCATAGGAATGATTAATGGAGGACTTTTAAAAGCGAAGACTGGACTCCTTAGCCATCTTCGTGTTTATAGGAATGGTTAACGGAGGACTTTTAAAAGCGAAGACTGGACTCCTTAGCCATCTTCGTGTTCATAGGAATGATTAACGGAGGACTTTTAAAAGCGAAGACTGGACTCCTTAGCCATCTTCGTGTTTATAGGAATGATTAACGGAGGACTTTTAAAAGCGAAGACTGGACTCCTTAGCCATCTTCGTGTTTATAGGAATGATTAACGGAGGACTTTTAAAAGCGAAGACTGGACTCCTTAGCCATCTTCGTGTTTATAGGAATGATTAACGGAGGAATTTTAAAAGCGAAGACTGGGCTCCTTAGCCATCTTCGTGTTTATAGGAATGATTAATGGAGGAATTTTAAAAGTGAAGACTGGGCTCTTCAGCCATCTTCATGTTTAAAGGATGTAGTTGAGGATTTTTTTTCAAAGAAGATCGCTCTCCATGACCATCTTCGTACTTATAGGAAAGGATATTGTATTAATTTTTGAAAAATTGAGGATTTTTAGCTTAGGACTAGATGTAGTAATATAGTCATCAATTGAATTGTTGATCCAAGACGAAATAGTTGGTTATGTCTGTGCATTAGTAGACAACCCAGCAGTGCACATCCTTTTTCTTGTTTTGCTTTTTTTCACGTGCTACAATGCCTTGGACAAAGCATCATCATAACTTGGAATGTTAAGAGGCATTCAAAACAAATCATAAGAAGAATGAGTTTGTAAAATAACCGCTTATTTCGGTTCAGTTGAATAATAGTTGGGACATAATTAGTTGAGTGCAAGCTTTGAGGCTGATTCAACCCATTCAACATTAGTTGAGTGCGAAGTTTGTGAGGCTGATTCAGCCCTCAAACCGGATGCTTGTAGACCACCTTCCAGAGATCTAACACGACGCCATCGTAAAAATAATTCGTTGCAGTCAGTTTATCACGATGAAGCTGTAGGTCAACAAGCTCAAAACAGGAATCAGCCATATAAGCGAGCCTGAAACTTTTTATTGAGCTCCAGCTATTCAACTGATGCACGTTTGCAAAACAAGGGGAGAAAAAAAGGATGCAAATATAAGCCATCAGATATATGATGATTGTGCAGGAACAGTTGGGATTGTCGTTTGTGTCACGCTCATCTCTTATCCATTGAGACACTGTGAAGTGATGTAACCAGTGAGGTTTTGTAACAACTTTATTGAGTTGTAATGAGGATATCTACAAACGTTTGTGTACAAATGTGTGATAATTAGCAGGTCTTTGACTTCTTGCACTTAATGTGGTGATCAAAATGTAATTGCGATTCCCAGTGAAATCATTCTTTGAGTGCTTAAAAAAGAAATTCATACGGATGTGTAACTGTGTTAGACGTCTTCATTTATATTCCGATTGAACGTTTGTAACAATAATTAAGTCACACTTTTGTAACATATGAACGTGTCCATCAAAGGAAATATCGCCGCTCGTGATGCAACGCACACTAATCAACATTTGCACTTGCAGACCAACTAAATAGTTGCAGAGAAAACACATTTAATTGATGACTTTACTATGTTTAGCTTAGGACTTTTCTAAGGCGAAGACTGGACGCTTTAGCCATCTTCGTGTTCATAGGAATGAGTAATGGAGGACTTTTAAAAGCGAAGACTGGACTCCTTAGCCATCTTCGTGTTTATAGGAATGATTAACGGAGGACTTTTAAAAGCGAAGACTGGACTCCTTAGCCATCTTCGTGTTTATAGGAATGATTAACGGAGGACTTTTAAAAGCGAAGACTGGACTCCTTAGCCATCTTCGTGTTTATAGGAATGATTAACGGAGGAATTTTAAAAGCGAAGACTGGACTCCTTAGCCATCTTCGTGTTTATAGGAATGATTAATGGAGGAATTTTAAAAGTGAAGACTAGGCTCTTCAGCCATCTTCATGTTTAAAGGATGTAGTTGAGGATTTTTTTTCAAAGAAGATCGCTCTCCATGACCATCTTCGTACTTATAGGAAAGGATATTGTATTAATTTTTGAAAAATTGAGGATTTTTAGCTTAGGACTAGATGTAGTAATATAGTCATCAATTGAATTGTTGATCCAAGACGAAATAGTTGGTTATGTCTGTGCATTTGTAGACAACCCAGCAGTGCACAACCTTTTTCTTGTTTTGCTTTTTTTCACGTGCTACAAAGCCTTGGACAAAGCATCATCATAACTTGGAATGTTAAGAGGCATTCAAAACAAATCATAGAAGAATGAGTTTGTAAAATAACCGCTTATTTCGGTTCAGTTGAATAATAGTTGGGACATAATTAGTTGAGTGCAAGCTTTGAGGCTGATTCAACCCATTCAACATTAGTTGAGTGCGAAGTTTGTGAGGCTGATTCAGCCCTCAAACCGGATGCTTGTAGACCACCTTCCAGAGATCTAACACGACGCCATCGTAAAAATAATTCGTTGCAGTCAGTTTATCACGATGAAGCTGTAGGTCAACAAGCTCAAAACAGGAATCAGCCATATAAGCGAGCCTGAAACTTTTTATTGAGCTCCAGCTATTCAACTGATGCACGTTTGCAAAACAAGGGGAGAAAAAAAGGATGCAAATATAAGCCATCAGATATATGATGATTGTGCAGGAACAGTTGGGATTGTCGTTTGTGTCACGCTCATCTCTTATCCATTGAGACACTGTGAAGTGATGTAACCAGTGAGGTTTTGTAACAACTTTATTGAGTTGTAATGAGGATATCTACAAACGTTTGTGTACAAATGTGTGATAATTAGCAGGTCTTTGACCTCTTGCACTTAATGTGGTGATCAAAATGTAATTGCGATTCCCAGTGAAATCATTCTTTGAGTGCTTAAAAAAGAAATTCATACGGATGTGTAACTGTGTTAGACGTCTTCATTTATATTCCGATTGAACGTTTGTAACAATAATTAAGTCACACTTTTGTAACATATGAACGTGTCCATCAAAGGAAATATCGCCGCTCGTGATGCAACGCACACTAATCAACATTTGCACTTGCAGACCAACTAAATAGTTGCAGAGAAAACACATTTAATTGATGACTTTACTATGTTTAGCTTAGGACTTTTCTAAGGCGAAGACTGGACTCTTTAGCCATCTTCGTGTTCATAGGAATGATTAATGGAGGACTTTTAAAAGCGAAGACTGGACTCCTTAGCCATCTTCGTGTTTATAGGAATGATTAACGGAGGACTTTTAAAAGCGAAGACTGGACTCCTTAGCCATCTTCGTGTTCATATGAATGATTAACGGAGGACTTTTAAAAGCGAAGACTGGACTCCTTAGCCATCTTCGTGTTTATAGGAATGATTAACGGAGGACTTTTAAAAGCGAAGACTGGACTCCTTAGCCATCTTCGTGTTTATAGGAATGATTAACGGAGGACTTTTAAAAGCAAAGACTGGACTCTTTAGCCATCTTCGTGTTCATAGGAATGATTAATGGAGGAATTTTAAAAGTGAAGACTGGGCTCTTCAGCCATCTTCATGTTTAAAGGATGTAGTAGAGGATTTTTTTTCAAAGAAGATCGCTCTCCATGACCATCTTCGTACTTATAGGAAAGGATATTGTATTAATTTTTGAAAAATTGAGGATTTTTAGCTTAGGACTAGATGTAGTAATATAGTCATCAATTGAATTGTTGATCCAAGACGAAATAGTTGGTTATGTCTGTGCATTTGTAGACAACCCAGCAGTGCACATCCTTTTTCTTGTTTTGCTTTTTTTCACGTGCTACAATGCCTTGGACAAAGCATCATCATAACTTGGAATGTTAAGAGGCATTCAAAACAAATCATAGAAGAATGAGTTTGTAAAATAACCGCTTATTTCGGTTCAGTTGAATAATAGTTGGGACATAATTAGTTGATTGCAAGCTTTGAGGCTGATTCAACCCATTCAACATTAGTTGAGTGCGAAGTTTGTGAGGCTGATTCAGCCCTCAAACCGGATGCTTGTAGACCACCTTCCAGAGATCTAACACGACGCCATCGTAAAAATAATTCGTTGCAGTCAGTTTATCACGATGAAGCTGTAGGTCAACAAGCTCAAAACAGGAATCAGCCATATAAGCGAGCCTGAAACTTTTTATTGAGCTCCAGCTATTCAACTGATGCACGTTTGCAAAACAAGGGGAGAAAAAAAGGATGCAAATATAAGCCATCAGATATATGATGATTGTGCAGGAACAGTTGGGATTGTCGTTTGTGTCACGCTCATCTCTTATCCATTGAGACACTGTGAAGTGATGTAACCAGTGAGGTTTTGTAACAACTTTATTGAGTTGTAATGAGGATATCTACAAACGTTTGTGTACAAATGTGTGATAATTAGCAGGTCTTTGACCTCTTGCACTTAATGTGGTGATCAAAATGTAATTGCGATTCCCAGTGAAATCATTCTTTGAGTGCTTAAAAAAGAAATTCATACGGATGTGTAACTGTGTTAGACGTCTTCATTTATATTCCGATTGAACGTTTGTAACAATAATTAAGTCACACTTTTGTAACATATGAACGTGTCCATCAAAGGAAATATCGCCGCTCGTGATGCAACGCACACTAATCAACATTTGCACTTGCAGACCAACTAAATAGTTGCAGAGAAAACACATTTAATTGATGACTTTACTATGTTTAGCTTAGGACTTTTCTAAGGCGAAGACTGGACTCTTTAGCCATCTTCGTGTTCATAGGAATGATTAATGGAGGACTTTTAAAAGCGAAGACTGGACTCCTTAGCCATCTTCGTGTTTATAGGAATGATTAACGGAGGAATTTTAAAAGCGAAGACTGGACTCTTTAGCCATCTTCGTGTTCATAGGAATGATTAACGGAGGACTTTTAAAAGCGAAGACTGGACTCCTTAGCCATCTTCGTGTTTATAGGAATGATTAACGGAGGAATTTTAAAAGCGAAGACTGGACTCCTTAGCCATCTTCGTGTTCATAGGAATGATTAATGGAGGAATTTTAAAAGTGAAGACTGGGCTCTTCAGCCATCTTCATGTTTAAAGGATGTAGTAGAGGATTTTTTTTCAAAGAAGATCGCTCTCCATGACCATCTTCGTACTTATAGGAAAGGATATTGTATTAATTTTTGAAAATTTGAGGATTTTTAGCTTAGGACTAGATGTAGTAATATAGTCATCAATTGAATTGTTGATCCAAGACGAAATAGTTGGTTATGTCTGTGCATTTGTAGACAACCCAGCAGTGCACATCCTTTTTCTTGTTTTGCTTTTTTTCACGTGCTACAATGCCTTGGACAAAGCATCATCATAACTTGGAATGTTAAGAGGCATTAAAAACAAATCATAGAAGAATGAGTTTGTAAAATAACCGCTTATTTCGGTTCAGTTGAATAATAGTTGGGACATAATTAGTTGATTGCAAGCTTTGAGGCTGATTCAACCCATTCAACATTAGTTGAGTGCAAGGTTTGTGAGGCTGATTCAGCCCTCAAACCGGATGCTTGTAGACCACCTTCCAGAGATCTAACACGACGCCATCGTAAAAATAATTCGTTGCAGTCAGTTTATCACGATGAAGCTGTAGGTCAACAAGCTCAAAACAGGAATCAGCCATATAAGCGAGCCTGAAACTTTTTATTGAGCTCTAGCTATTCAACTGATGCACGTTTGCAAAACAAGGGGAGAAAAAAAGGATGCAAATATAAGCCATCAGATATATGATGATTGTGCAGGAACAGTTGGGATTGTCGTTTGTGTCACGCTCATCTCTTATCCATTGAGACACTGTGAAGTGATGTAACCAGTGAGGTTTTGTAACAACTTTATTGAGTTGTAATGAGGATATCTACAAACGTTTGTGTACAAATGTGTGATAATTAGCAGGTCTTTGACCTCTTGCACTTAATGTGGTGATCAAAATGTAATTGCGATTCCCAGTGAAATCATTCTTTGAGTGCTTAAAAAAGAAATTCATACGGATGTGTAACTGTGTTAGACGTCTTCATTTATATTCCGATTGAACGTTTGTAACAAAAATTAAGTCACACTTTTGTAACATATGAACGTGTCCATCAAAGGAAATATCGCCGCTCGTGATGCAACGCACACTAATCAACATTTGCACTTGCAGACCAACTAAATAGTTGCAGAGAAAACACATTTAATTGATGACTTTACTATGTTTAGCTTAGGACTTTTCTAAGGCGAAGACTGGACGCTTTAGCCATCTTCGTGTTCATAGGAATGATTAACGGAGGACTTTTAAAAGCGAAGACTGGACTCCTTAGCCATCTTCGTGTTTATAGGAATGATTAACGGAGGAATTTTAAAAGCGAAGACTGGACTCTTTAGCCATCTTCGTGTTCATAGGAATGATTAACGGAGGACTTTTAAAAGCGAAGACTGGACTCTTTAGCCATCTTCGTGTTCATAGGAATGATTAACGGAGGACTTTTAAAAGCGAAGACTGGACTCCTTAGCCATCTTCGTGTTTATAGGAATGATTAACGGAGGACTTTTAAAAGCGAAGACTGGACTCCTTAGCCATCTTCGTGTTTATAGGAATGATTAAAGGAGGAATTTTAAAAGCGAAGACTGGACTCCTTAGCCATCTTCGTGTTCATAGGAATGATTAATGGAGGACTTTTAAAAGCGAAGACTGGACTCCTTAGCCATCTTCGTGTTTATAGGAATGATTAACGGAGGAATTTTAAAAGCGAAGACTGGACTCCTTAGCCATCTTCGTGTTCATAGGAATGATTAATGGAGGAATTTTAAAAGTGAAGACTGGGCTCTTCAGCCATCTTCATGTTTAAAGGATGTAGTTGAGGATTTTTTTTCAAAGAAGATCGCTCTCCATGACCATCTTCGTACTTATAGGAAAGGATATTGTATTAATTTTTGAAAAATTGAGGATTTTTAGCTTAGGACTAGATGTAGTAATATAGTCATCAATTGAATTGTTGATCCAAGACGAAATAGTTGGTTATGTCTGTGCATTTGTAGACAACCCAGCAGTGCACATCCTTTTTCTTGTTTTGCTTTTTTTCACGTGCTACAATGCCTTGGACAAAGCATCATCATAACTTGGAATGTTAAGAGGCATTCAAAACAAATCATAGAAGAATGAGTTTGTAAAATAACCGCTTATTTCGGTTCAGTTGAATAATAGTTGGGACATAATTAGTTGAGTGCAAGCTTTGAGGCTGATTCAACCCATTCAACATTAGTTGAGTGCGAAGTTTGTGAGGCTGATTCAGCCCTCAAACCGGATGCTTGTAGACCACCTTCCAGAGATCTAACACGACGCCATCGTAAAAATAATTCGTTGCAGTCAGTTTATCACGATGAAGCTGTAGGTCAACAAGCTCAAAACAGGAATCAGCCATATAAGCGAGCCTGAAACTTTTTATTGAGCTCCAGCTATTCAACTGATGCACGTTTGCAAAACAAGGGGAGAAAAAAAGGATGCAAATATAAGCCATCAGATATATGATGATTGTGCAGGAACAGTTGGGATTGTCGTTTGTGTCACGCTCATCTCTTATCCATTGAGACACTGTGAAGTGATGTAACCAGTGAGGTTTTGTAACAACTTTATTGAGTTGTAATGAGGATATCTACAAACGTTTGTGTACAAATGTGTGATAATTAGCAGGTCTTTGACCTCTTGCACTTAATGTGGTGATCAAAATGTAATTGCGATTCCCAGTGAAATCATTCTTTGAGTGCTTAAAAAAGAAATTCATACGGATGTGTAACTGTGTTAGACGTCTTCATTTATATTCCGATTGAACGTTTGTAACAATAATTAAGTCACACTTTTGTAACATATGAACGTGTCCATCAAAGGAAATATCGCCGCTCGTGATGCAACGCACACTAATCAACATTTGCACTTGCAGACCAACTAAATAGTTGCAGAGAAAACACATTTAATTGATGACTTTACTATGTTTAGCTTAGGACTTTTCTAAGGCGAAGACTGGACTCTTTAGCCATCTTCGTGTTCATAGGAATGATTAACGGAGGACTTTTAAAAGCGAAGACTGGACTCCTTAGCCATCTTCGTGTTTATAGGAATGATTAACGGAGGAATTTTAAAAGCGAAGACTGGACTCCTTAGCCATCTTCGTGTTCATAGGAATGATTAATGGAGGAATTTTAAAAGTGAAGACTGGGCTCTTCAGCCATCTTCATGTTTAAAGGATGTAGTAGAGGATTTTTTTTCAAAGAAGATCGCTCTCCATGACCATCTTCGTACTTATAGGAAAGGATATTGTATTAATTTTTGAAAATTTGAGGATTTTTAGCTTAGGACTAGATGTAGTAATATAGTCATCAATTGAATTGTTGATCCAAGACGAAATAGTTGGTTATGTCTGTGCATTTGTAGACAACCCAGCAGTGCACATCCTTTTTCTTGTTTTGCTTTTTTTCACGTGCTACAATGCCTTGGACAAAGCATCATCATAACTTGGAATGTTAAGAGGCATTCAAAACAAATCATAGAAGAATGAGTTTGTAAAATAACCGCTTATTTCGGTTCAGTTGAATAATAGTTGGGACATAATTAGTTGATTGCAAGCTTTGAGGCTGATTCAACCCATTCAACATTAGTTGAGTGCGAAGTTTGTGAGGCTGATTCAGCCCTCAAACCGGATGCTTGTAGACCACCTTCCAGAGATCTAACACGACGCCATCGTAAAAATAATTCGTTGCAGTCAGTTTATCACGATGAAGCTGTAGGTCAACAAGCTCAAAACAGGAATCAGCCATATAAGCGAGCCTGAAACTTTTTATTGAGCTCCAGCTATTCAACTGATGCACGTTTGCAAAACAAGGGGAGAAAAAAAGGATGCAAATATAAGCCATCAGATATATGATGATTGTGCAGGAACAGTTGGGATTGTCGTTTGTGTCACGCTCATCTCTTATCCATTGAGACACTGTGAAGTGATGTAACCAGTGAGGTTTTGTAACAACTTTATTGAGTTGTAATGAGGATATCTACAAACGTTTGTGTACAAATGTGTGATAATTAGCAGGTCTTTGACCTCTTGCACTTAATGTGGTGATCAAAATGTAATTGCGATTCCCAGTGAAATCATTCTTTGAGTGCTTAAAAAAGAAATTCATACGGATGTGTAACTGTGTTAGACGTCTTCATTTATATTCCGATTGAACGTTTGTAACAATAATTAAGTCACACTTTTGTAACATATGAACGTGTCCATCAAAGGAAATATCGCCGCTCGTGATGCAACGCACACTAATCAACATTTGCACTTGCAGACCAACTAAATAGTTGCAGAGAAAACACATTTAATTGATGACTTTACTATGTTTAGCTTAGGACTTTTCTAAGGCGAAGACTGGACTCTTTAGCCATCTTCGTGTTCATAGGAATGATTAATGGAGGACTTTTAAAAGCGAAGACTGGACTCCTTAGCCATCTTCGTGTTTATAGGAATGATTAACGGAGGAATTTTAAAAGCGAAGACTGGACTCTTTAGCCATCTTCGTGTTCATAGGAATGATTAACGGAGGACTTTTAAAAGCGAAGACTGGACTCCTTAGCCATCTTCGTGTTTATAGGAATGATTAACGGAGGAATTTTAAAAGCGAAGACTGGACTCCTTAGCCATCTTCGTGTTCATAGGAATGATTAATGGAGGAATTTTAAAAGTGAAGACTGGGCTCTTCAGCCATCTTCATGTTTAAAGGATGTAGTAGAGGATTTTTTTTCAAAGAAGATCGCTCTCCATGACCATCTTCGTACTTATAGGAAAGGATATTGTATTAATTTTTGAAAATTTGAGGATTTTTAGCTTAGGACTAGATGTAGTAATATAGTCATCAATTGATTTGTTGATCCAAGACGAAATAGTTGGTTATGTCTGTGCATTTGTAGACAACCCAGCAGTGCACATCCTTTTTCTTGTTTTGCTTTTTTTCACGTGCTACAATGCCTTGGACAAAGCATCATCATAACTTGGAATGTTAAGAGGCATTAAAAACAAATCATAGAAGAATGAGTTTGTAAAATAACCGCTTATTTCGGTTCAGTTGAATAATAGTTGGGACATAATTAGTTGATTGCAAGCTTTGAGGCTGATTCAACCCATTCAACATTAGTTGAGTGCGAAGTTTGTGAGGCTGATTCAGCCCTCAAACCGGATGCTTGTAGACCACCTTCCAGAGATCTAACACGACGCCATCGTAAAAATAATTCGTTGCAGTCAGTTTATCACGATGAAGCTGTAGGTCAACAAGCTCAAAACAGGAATCAGCCATATAAGCGAGCCTGAAACTTTTTATTGAGCTCCAGCTATTCAACTGATGCACGTTTGCAAAACAAGGGGAGAAAAAAAGGATGCAAATATAAGCCATCAGATATATGATGATTGTGCAGGAACAGTTGGGATTGTCGTTTGTGTCACGCTCATCTCTTATCCATTGAGACACTGTGAAGTGATGTAACCAGTGAGGTTTTGTAACAACTTTATTGAGTTGTAATGAGGATATCTACAAACGTTTGTGTACAAATGTGTGATAATTAGCAGGTCTTTGACCTCTTGCACTTAATGTGGTGATCAAAATGTAATTGCGATTCCCAGTGAAATCATTCTTTGAGTGCTTAAAAAAGAAATTCATACGGATGTGTAACTGTGTTAGACGTCTTCATTTATATTCCGATTGAACGTTTGTAACAATAATTAAGTCACACTTTTGTAACATATGAACGTGTCCATCAAAGGAAATATCGCCGCTCGTGATGCAACGCACACTAATCAACATTTGCACTTGCAGACCAACTAAATAGTTGCAGAGAAAACACATTTAATTGATGACTTTACTATGTTTAGCTTAGGACTTTTCTAAGGCGAAGACTGGACGCTTTAGCCATCTTCGTGTTCATAGGAATGATTAATGGAGGACTTTTAAAAGCGAAGACTGGACTCCTTAGCCATCTTCGTGTTTATAGGAATGATTAACGGAGGACTTTTAAAAGCGAAGACTGGACTCTTTAGCCATCTTCGTGTTCATAGGAATGATTAATGGAGGAATTTTAAAAGTGAAGACTGGGCTCTTCAGCCATCTTCATGTTTAAAGAATGTAGTAGAGGATTTTTTTTCAAAGAAGATCGCTCTCCATGACCATCTTCGTACTTATAGGAAAGGATATTGTATTAATTTTTGAAAATTTGAGGATTTTTAGCTTAGGACTAGATGTAGTAATATAGTCATCAATTGAATTGTTGATCCAAGACGAAATAGTTGGTTATGTCTGTGCATTTGTAGACAACCCAGCAGTGCACATCCTTTTTCTTGTTTTGCTTTTTTTCACGTGCTACAATGCCTTGGACAAAGCATCATCATAACTTGGAATGTTAAGAGGCATTCAAAACAAATCATAGAAGAATGAGTTTGTAAAATAACCGCTTATTTCGGTTCAGTTGAATAATAGTTGGGACATAATTAGTTGATTGCAAGCTTTGAGGCTGATTCAACCCATTCAACATTAGTTGAGTGCGAAGTTTGTGAGGCTGATTCAGCCCTCAAACCGGATGCTTGTAGACCACCTTCCAGAGATCTAACACGACGCCATCGTAAAAATAATTCGTTGCAGTCAGTTTATCACGATGAAGCTGTAGGTCAACAAGCTCAAAACAGGAATCAGCCATATAAGCGAGCCTGAAACTTTTTATTGAGCTCCAGCTATTCAACTGATGCACGTTTGCAAAACAAGGGGAGAAAAAAAGGATGCAAATATAAGCCATCAGATATATGATGATTGTGCAGGAACAGTTGGGATTGTCGTTTGTGTCACGCTCATCTCTTATCCATTGAGACACTGTGAAGTGATGTAACCAGTGAGGTTTTGTAACAACTTTATTGAGTTGTAATGAGGATATCTACAAACGTTTGTGTACAAATGTGTGATAATTAGCACGTCTTTGACCTCTTGCACTTAATGTGGTGATCAAAATGTAATTGCGATTCCCAGTGAAATCATTCTTTGAGTGCTTAAAAAAGAAATTCATACGGATGTGTAACTGTGTTAGACGTCTTCATTTATATTCCGATTGAACGTTTG
Source organism: Biomphalaria sudanica (assembly GCA_036873155.1). NCBI lineage: Eukaryota > Metazoa > Mollusca > Gastropoda > Planorbidae > Biomphalaria > Biomphalaria sudanica. The sequence continues at coordinate 478,305 of JAZGLO010000194.1, read as the reverse complement.
TAACAATAATTAAGTCACACTTTTGTAACATATGAACGTGTCCATCAAAGGAAATATCGCCGCTCGTGATGCAACGCACACTAATCAACATTTGCACTTGCAGACCAACTAAATAGTTGCAGAGAAAACACATTTAATTGATGACTTTACTATGTTTAGCTTAGGACTTTTCTAAGGCGAAGACTGGACTCTTTAGCCATCTTCGTGTTCATAGGAATGATTAATGGAGGACTTTTAAAAGCGAAGACTGGACTCTTTAGCCATCTTCGTGTTCATAGGAATGATTAACGGAGGACTTTTAAAAGCGAAGACTGGACTCTTTAGCCATCTTCGTGTTCATAGGAATGATTAACGGAGGACTTTTAAAAGCGAAGACTGGACTCCTTAGCCATCTTCGTGTTTATAGGAATGATTAACGGAGGACTTTTAAAAGCGAAGACTGGACTCTTTAGCCATCTTCGTGTTCATAGGAATGATTAATGGAGGAATTTTAAAAGTGAAGACTGGGCTCTTCAGCCATCTTCATGTTTAAAGAATGTAGTAGAGGATTTTTTTTCAAAGAAGATCGCTCTCCATGACCATCTTCGTACTTATAGGAAAGGATATTGTATTAATTTTTGAAAATTTGAGGATTTTTAGCTTAGGACTAGATGTAGTAATATAGTCATCAATTGAATTGTTGATCCAAGACGAAATAGTTGGTTATGTCTGTGCATTTGTAGACAACCCAGCAGTGCACATCCTTTTTCTTGTTTTGCTTTTTTTCACGTGCTACAATGCCTTGGACAAAGCATCATCATAACTTGGAATGTTAAGAGGCATTCAAAACAAATCATAGAAGAATGAGTTTGTAAAATAACCGCTTATTTCGGTTCAGTTGAATAATAGTTGGGACATAATTAGTTGATTGCAAGCTTTGAGGCTGATTCAACCCATTCAACATTAGTTGAGTGCGAAGTTTGTGAGGCTGATTCAGCCCTCAAACCGGATGCTTGTAGACCACCTTCCAGAGATCTAACACGACGCCATCGTAAAAATAATTCGTTGCAGTCAGTTTATCACGATGAAGCTGTAGGTCAACAAGCTCAAAACAGGAATCAGCCATATAAGCGAGCCTGAAACTTTTTATTGAGCTCCAGCTATTCAACTGATGCACGTTTGCAAAACAAGGGGAGAAAAAAAGGATGCAAATATAAGCCATCAGATATATGATGATTGTGCAGGAACAGTTGGGATTGTCGTTTGTGTCACGCTCATCTCTTATCCATTGAGACACTGTGAAGTGATGTAACCAGTGAGGTTTTGTAACAACTTTATTGAGTTGTAATGAGGATATCTACAAACGTTTGTGTACAAATGTGTGATAATTAGCACGTCTTTGACCTCTTGCACTTAATGTGGTGATCAAAATGTAATTGCGATTCCCAGTGAAATCATTCTTTGAGTGCTTAAAAAAGAAATTCATACGGATGTGTAACTGTGTTAGACGTCTTCATTTATATTCCGATTGAACGTTTGTAACAATAATTAAGTCACACTTTTGTAACATATGAACGTGTCCATCAAAGGAAATATCGCCGCTCGTGATGCAACGCACACTAATCAACATTTGCACTTGCAGACCAACTAAATAGTTGCAGAGAAAACACATTTAATTGATGACTTTACTATGTTTAGCTTAGGACTTTTCTAAGGCGAAGACTGGACTCTTTAGCCATCTTCGTGTTCATAGGAATGATTAATGGAGGACTTTTAAAAGCGAAGACTGGACTCTTTAGCCATCTTCGTGTTCATAGGAATGATTAACGGAGGACTTTTAAAAGCGAAGACTGGACTCTTTAGCCATCTTCGTGTTCATAGGAATGATTAACGGAGGACTTTTAAAAGCGAAGACTGGACTCCTTAGCCATCTTCGTGTTTATAGGAATGATTAACGGAGGACTTTTAAAAGCGAAGACTGGACTCCTTAGCCATCTTCGTGTTTATAGGAATGATTAACGGAGGAATTTTAAAAGCGAAGACTGGACTCCTTAGCCATCTTCGTGTTTATAGGAATGATTAATGGAGGAATTTTAAAAGTGAAGACTGGGCTCTTCAGCCATCTTCATGTTTAAAGGATGTAGTTGAGGATTTTTTTTCAAAGAAGATCGCTCTCCATGACCATCTTCGTACTTATAGGAAAGGATATTGTATTAATTTTTGAAAAATTGAGGATTTTTAGCTTAGGACTAGATGTAGTAATATAGTCATCAATTGAATTGTTGATCCAAGACGAAATAGTTGGTTATGTCTGTGCATTTGTAGACAACCCAGCAGTGCACATCCTTTTTCTTGTTTTGCTTTTTTTCACGTGCTACAATGCCTTGGACAAAGCATCATCATAACTTGGAATGTTAAGAGGCATTCAAAACAAATCATAGAAGAATGAGTTTGTAAAATAACCGCTTATTTCGGTTCAGTTGAATAATAGTTGGGACATAATTAGTTGAGTGCAAGCTTTGAGGCTGATTCAACCCATTCAACATTAGTTGAGTGCGAAGTTTGTGAGGCTGATTCAGCCCTCAAACCGGATGCTTGTAGACCACCTTCCAGAGATCTAACACGACGCCATCGTAAAAATAATTCGTTGCAGTCAGTTTATCACGATGAAGCTGTAGGTCAACAAGCTCAAAACAGGAATCAGCCATATAAGCGAGCCTGAAACTTTTTATTGAGCTCCAGCTATTCAACTGATGCACGTTTGCAAAACAAGGGGAGAAAAAAAGGATGCAAATATAAGCCATCAGATATATGATGATTGTGCAGGAACAGTTGGGATTGTCGTTTGTGTCACGCTCATCTCTTATCCATTGAGACACTGTGAAGTGATGTAACCAGTGAGGTTTTGTAACAACTTTATTGAGTTGTAATGAGGATATCTACAAACGTTTGTGTACAAATGTGTGATAATTAGCACGTCTTTGACCTCTTGCACTTAATGTGGTGATCAAAATGTAATTGCGATTCCCAGTGAAATCATTCTTTGAGTGCTTAAAAAAGAAATTCATACGGATGTGTAACTGTGTTAGACGTCTTCATTTATATTCCGATTGAACGTTTGTAACAAAAATTAAGTCACACTTTTGTAACATATGAACGTGTCCATCAAAGGAAATATCGCCGCTCGTGATGCAACGCACACTAATCAACATTTGCACTTGTAGACCAACTAAATAGTTGCAGAGAAAACACATTTAATTGATGACTTTACTATGTTTAGCTTAGGACTTTTCTAAGGCGAAGACTGGACTCTTTAGCCATCTTCGTGTTCATAGGAATGATTAATGGAGGACTTTTAAAAGCGAAGACTGGACTCCTTAGCCATCTTCGTGTTTATAGGAATGATTAACGGAGGACTTTTAAAAGCGAAGACTGGACTCTTTAGCCATCTTCGTGTTCATAGGAATGATTAATGGAGGAATTTTAAAAGTGAAGACTGGGCTCTTCAGCCATCTTCATGTTTAAAGGATGTAGTAGAGGATTTTTTTTTCAAAGAAGATCGCTCTCCATGACCATCTTCGTACTTATAGGAAAGGATATTGTATTAATTTTTGAAAATTTGAGGATTTTTAGCTTAGGACTAGATGTAGTAATATAGTCATCAATTGAATTGTTGATCCAAGACGAAATAGTTGGTTATGTCTGTGCATTTGTAGACAACCCAGCAGTGCACATCCTTTTTCTTGTTTTGCTTTTTTTCACGTGCTACAATGCCTTGGACAAAGCATCATCATAACTTGGAATGTTAAGAGGCATTAAAAACAAATCATAGAAGAATGAGTTTGTAAAATAACCGCTTATTTCGGTTCAGTTGAATAATAGTTGGGACATAATTAGTTGATTGCAAGCTTTGAGGCTGATTCAACCCATTCAACATTAGTTGAGTGCGAAGTTTGTGAGGCTGATTCAGCCCTCAAACCGGATGCTTGTAGACCACCTTCCAGAGATCTAACACGACGCCATCGTAAAAATAATTCGTTGCAGTCAGTTTATCACGATGAAGCTGTAGGTCAACAAGCTCAAAACAGGAATCAGCCATATAAGCGAGCCTGAAACTTTTTATTGAGCTCCAGCTATTCAACTGATGCACGTTTGCAAAACAAGGGGAGAAAAAAAGGATGCAAATATAAGCCATCAGATATATGATGATTGTGCAGGAACAGTTGGGATTGTCGTTTGTGTCACCCTCATCTCTTATCCATTGAGACACTGTGAAGTGATGTAACCAGTGAGGTTTTGTAACAACTTTATTGAGTTGTAATGAGGATATCTACAAACGTTTGTGTACAAATGTGTGATAATTAGCAGGTCTTTGACCTCTTGCACTTAATGTGGTGATCAAAATGTAATTGCGATTCCCAGTGAAATCATTCTTTGAGTGCTTAAAAAAGAAATTCATACGGATGTGTAACTGTGTTAGACGTCTTCATTTATATTCCGATTGAACGTTTGTAACAATAATTAAGTCACACTTTTGTAACATATGAACGTGTCCATCAAAGGAAATATCGCCGCTCGTGATGCAACGCACACTAATCAACATTTGCACTTGCAGACCAACTAAATAGTTGCAGAGAAAACACATTTAATTGATGACTTTACTATGTTTAGCTTAGGACTTTTCTAAGGCGAAGACTGGACTCTTTAGCCATCTTCGTGTTCATAGGAATGATTAATGGAGGACTTTTAAAAGCGAAGACTGGACTCCTTAGCCATCTTCGTGTTTATAGGAATGATTAACGGAGGACTTTTAAAAGCGAAGACTGGACTCCTTAGCCATCTTCGTGTTTATAGGAATGATTAACGGAGGACTTTTAAAAGCGAAGACTGGACTCTTTAGCCATCTTCGTGTTCATAGGAATGATTTACGGAGGACTTTTAAAAGCGAAGACTGGACTCTTTAGCCATCTTCGTGTTCATAGGAATGATTAACGGAGGACTTTTAAAAGCGAAGACTGGACTCCTTAGCCATCTTCGTGTTTATAGGAATGATTAACGGAGGACTTTTAAAAGCGAAGACTGGACTCCTTAGCCATCTTCGTGTTTATAGGAATGATTAACGGAGGAATTTTAAAAGCGAAGACTGGACTCCTTAGCCATGTTCGTGTTCATAGGAATGATTAATGGAGGACTTTAAAAGCGAAGACTGGACTCCTTAGCCATCTTCGTGTTTATAGGAATGATTAACGGAGGAATTTTAAAAGCGAAGACTGGACTCCTTAGCCATCTTCGTGTTCATAGGAATGATTAATGGAGGAATTTTAAAAGTGAAGACTGGGCTCTTCAGCCATCTTCATGTTTAAAGGATGTAGTTGAGGATTTTTTTTCAAAGAAGATCGCTCTCCATGACCATCTTCGTACTTATAGGAAAGGATATTGTATTAATTTTTGAAAAATTGAGGATTTTTAGCTTAGGACTAGATGTAGTAATATAGTCATCAATTGAATTGTTGATCCAAGACGAAATAGTTGGTTATGTCTGTGCATTTGTAGACAACCCAGCAGTGCACATCCTTTTTCTTGTTTTGCTTTTTTTCACGTGCTACAATGCCTTGGACAAAGCATCATCATAACTTGGAATGTTAAGAGGCATTCAAAACAAATCATAGAAGAATGAGTTTGTAAAATAACCGCTTATTTCGGTTCAGTTGAATAATAGTTGGGACATAATTAGTTGAGTGCAAGCTTTGAGGCTGATTCAACCCATTCAACATTAGTTGAGTGCGAAGTTTGTGAGGCTGATTCAGCCCTTAAACCGGATGCTTGTAGACCACCTTCCAGAGATCTAACACGACGCCATCGTAAAAATAATTCGTTGCAGTCAGTTTATCACGATGAAGCTGTAGGTCAACAAGCTCAAAACAGGAATCAGCCATATAAGCGAGCCTGAAACTTTTTATTGAGCTCCAGCTATTCAACTGATGCACGTTTGCAAAACAAGGGGAGAAAAAAAGGATGCAAATATAAGCCATCAGATATATGATGATTGTGCAGGAACAGTTGGGATTGTCGTTTGTGTCACCCTCATCTCTTATCCATTGAGACACTGTGAAGTGATGTAACCAGTGAGGTTTTGTAACAACTTTATTGAGTTGTAATGAGGATATCTACAAACGTTTGTGTACAAATGTATGATAATTAGCAGGTCTTTGACCTCTTGCACTTAATGTGGTGATCAAAATGTAATTGCGATTCCCAGTGAAATCATTCTTTGAGTGCTTAAAAAAGAAATTCATACGGATGTGTAACTGTGTTAGACGTCTTCATTTATATTCCGATTGAACGTTTGTAACAAAAATTAAGTCACACTTTTGTAACATATGAACGTGTCCATCAAAGGAAATATCGCCGCTCGTGATGCAACGCACACTAATCAACATTTGCACTTGTAGACCAACTAAATAGTTGCAGAGAAAACACATTTAATTGATGACTTTACTATGTTTAGCTTAGGACTTTTCTAAGGCGAAGACTGGACGCTTTAGCCATCTTCGTGTTCATAGGAATGATTAACGGAGGACTTTTAAAAGCGAAGACTGGACTCTTTAGCCATCTTCGTGTTCATAGGAATGATTAACGGAGGATATTTAAAAGCGAAGACTGGACTCCTTAGCCATCTTCGTGTTTATAGGAATGATTAACGGAGGACTTTTAAAAGCGAAGACTGGACTCCTTAGCCATCTTCGTGTTTATAGGAATGATTAACGGAGGAATTTTAAAAGCGAAGACTGGACTCCTTAGCCATCTTCGTGTTGAAAGGAATGATTAATGGAGGAATTTTAAAAGTGAAGACTGGGCTCTTCAGCCATCTTCATGTTTAAAGGATGTAGTTGAGGATTTTTTTTCAAAGAAGATCGCTCTCCATGACCATCTTCGTACTTATAGGAAAGGATATTGTATTAATTTTTGAAAAATTGAGGATTTTTAGCTTAGGACTAGATGTAGTGATATAGTCATCAATTGAATTGTTGATCCAAGACGAAATAGTTGGTTATGTCTGTGCATTTGTAGACAACCCAGCAGTGCACATCCTTTTTCTTGTTTTGCTTTTTTTCACGTGCTACAATGCCTTGGACAAAGCATCATCATAACTTGGAATGTTAAGAGGCATTCAAAACAAATCATAGAAGAATGAGTTTGTAAAATAACCGCTTAATTCGGTTCAGTTGAATAATAGTTGGGACATAATTAGTTGAGTGCAAGCTTTGAGGCTGATTCAACCCATTCAACATTAGTTGAGTGCGAAGTTTGTGAGGCTGATTCAGCCCTCAAACCGGATGCTTGTAGACCACCTTCCAGAGATCTAACACGACGCCATCGTAAAAATAATTCGTTGCAGTCAATTTATCACGATGAAGCTGTAGGTCAACAAGCTCAAAACAGGAATCAGCCATATAAGCGAGCCTGAAACTTTTTATTGAGCTCCAGCTATTCAACTGATGCACGTTTGCAAAACAAGGGGAGAAAAAAAGGATGCAAATATAAGCCATCAGATATATGATGATTGTGCAGGAACAGTTGGGATTGTCGTTTGTGTCACGCTCATCTCTTATCCATTGAGACACTGTGAAGTGATGTAACCAGTGAGGTTTTGTAACAACTTTATTGAGTTGTAATGAGGATATCTACAAACGTTTGTGTACAAATGTGTGATAATTAGCAGGTCTTTGACCTCTTGCACTTAATGTGGTGATCAAAATGTAATTGCGATTCCCAGTGAAATCATTCTTTGAGTGCTTAAAAAAGAAATTCATACGGATGTGTAACTGTGTTAGACGTCTTCATTTATATTCCGATTGAACGTTTGTAACAATAATTAAGTCACACTTTTGTAACATATGAACGTGTCCATCAAAGGAAATATCGCCGCTCGTGATGCAACGCACACTAATCAACATTTGCACTTGCAGACCAACTAAATAGTTGCAGAGAAAACACATTTAATTGATGACTTTACTATGTTTAGCTTAGGACTTTTCTAAGGCGAAGACTGGACTCTTTAGCCATCTTCGTGTTCATAGGAATGATTAATGGAGGACTTTTAAAAGCGAAGACTGGACTCCTTAGCCATCTTCGTGTTTATAGGAATGATTAACGGAGGACTTTTAAAAGCGAAGACTGGACTCCTTAGCCATCTTCGTGTTTATAGGAATGATTAACGGAGGACTTTTAAAAGCGAAGACTGGACTCTTTAGCCATCTTCGTGTTCATAGGAATGATTAACGGAGGAATTTTAAAAGCGAAGACTGGACTCCTTAGCCATCTTCGTGTTCATAGGAATGATTAATGGAGGAATTTTAAAAGTGAAGACTGGGCTCTTCAGCCATCTTCATGTTTAAAGGATGTAGTTGAGGATTTTTTTTCAAAGAAGATCGCTCTCCATGACCATCTTCGTACTTATAGGAAAGGATATTGTATTAATTTTTGAAAAATTGAGGAATTTTAGCTTAGGACTAGATGTAGTAATATAGTCATCAATTGAATTGTTGATCCAAGACGAAATAGTTGGTTATGTCTGTGCATTTGTAGACAACCCAGCAGTGCACATCCTTTTTCTTGTTTTGCTTTTTTTCACGTGCTACAATGCCTTGGACAAAGCATCATCATAACTTGGAATGTTAAGAGGCATTAAAAACAAATCATAGAAGAATGAGTTTGTAAAATAACCGCCTATTTCGGTTCAGTTGAATAATAGTTGGGACATAATTAGTTGAGTGCAAGCTTTGAGGCTGATTCAACCCATTCAACATTAGTTGAGTGCGAAGTTTGTGAGGCTGATTCAGCCCTCAAACCGGATGCTTGTAGACCACCTTCCAGAGATCTAACACGACGCCATCGTAAAAATAATTCGTTGCAGTCAGTTTATCACGATGAAGCTGTAGGTCAACAAGCTCAAAACAGGAATCAGCCATATAAGCGAGCCTGAAACTTTTTATTGAGCTCCAGCTATTCAACTGATGCACGTTTGCAAAACAAGGGGAGAAAAAAAGGATGCAAATATAAGCCATCAGATATATGATGATTGTGCAGGAACAGTTGGGATTGTCGTTTGTGTCACGCTCATCTCTTATCCATTGAGACACTGTGAAGTGATGTAACCAGTGAGGTTTTGTAACAACTTTATTGAGTTGTAATGAGGATATCTACAAACGTTTGTGTACAAATGTGTGATAATTAGCAGGTCTTTGACCTCTTGCACTTAATGTGGTGATCAAAATGTAATTGCGATTCCCAGTGAAATCATTCTTTGAGTGCTTAAAAAAGAAATTCATACGGATGTGTAACTGTGTTAGACGTCTTCATTTATATTCCGATTGAACGTTTGTAACAAAAATTAAGTCACACTTTTGTAACATATGAACGTGTCCATCAAAGGAAATATCGCCGCTCGTGATGCAACGCACACTAATCAACATTTGCACTTGCAGACCAACTAAATAGTTGCAGAGAAAACACATTTAATTGATGACTTTACTATGTTTAGCTTAGGACTTTTCTAAGGCGAAGACTGGACGCTTTAGCCATCTTCGTGTTCATAGGAATGATTAATGGAGGACTTTTAAAAGCGAAGACTGGACTCCTTAGCCATCTTCGTGTTTATAGGAATGATTAACGGAGGACTTTTAAAAGCGAAGACTGGACTCTTTAGCCATCTTCGTGTTCATAGGAATGATTAACGGAAGACTTTTAAAAGCAAAGACTGGACTCTTTAGCCATCTTCGTGTTCATAGGAATGATTAATGGAGGACTTTTAAAAGCGAAGACTGGACTCCTTAGCCATCTTCGTGTTTATAGGAATGATTAACGGAGGAATTTTAAAAGCGAAGACTGGACTCCTTAGCCATCTTCGTGTTCATAGGAATGATTAATGGAGGAATTTTAAAAGTGAAGACTGGGCTCTTCAGCCATCTTCATGTTTAAAGGATGTAGTTGAGGATTTTTTTTCAAAGAAGATCGCTCTCCATGACCATCTTCGTACTTATAGGAAAGGATATTGTATTAATTTTTGAAAAATTGAGGAATTTTAGCTTAGGACTAGATGTTGTAATATAGTCATCAATTGAATTGTTGATCCAAGACGAAATAGTTGGTTATGTCTGTGCATTTGTAGACAACCCAGCAGTGCACATCCTTTTTCTTGTTTTGCTTTTTTTCACGTGCTACAATGCCTTGGACAAAGCATCATCATAACTTGGAATGTTAAGAGGCATTAAAAACAAATCATAGAAGAATGAGTTTGTAAAATAACCGCCTATTTCGGTTCAGTTGAATAATAGTTGGGACATAATTAGTTGAGTGCAAGCTTTGAGGCTGATTCAACCCATTCAACATTAGTTGAGTGCGAAGTTTGTGAGGCTGATTCAGCCCTCAAACCGGATGCTTGTAGACCACCTTCCAGAGATCTAACACGACGCCATCGTAAAAATAATTCGTTGCAGTCAGTTTATCACGATGAAGCTGTAGGTCAACAAGCTCAAAACAGGAATCAGCCATATAAGCGAGCCTGAAACTTTTTATTGAGCTCCAGCTATTCAACTGATGCACGTTTGCAAAACAAGGGGAGAAAAAAAGGATGCAAATATAAGCCATCAGATATATGATGATTGTGCAGAAACAGTTGGGATTGTCGTTTGTGTCACGCTCATCTCTTATCCATTGAGACACTGTGAAGTGATGTAACCAGTGAGGTTTTGTAACAACTTTATTGAGTTGTAATGAGGATATCTACAAACGTTTGTGTACAAATGTGTGATAATTAGCAGGTCTTTGACCTCTTGCACTTAATGTGGTGATCAAAATGTAATTGCGATTCCCAGTGAAATCATTCTTTGAGTGCTTAAAAAAGAAATTCATACGGATGTGTAACTGTGTTAGACGTCTTCATTTATATTCCGATTGAACGTTTGTAACAAAAATTAAGTCACACTTTTGTAACATATGAACGTGTCCATCAAAGGAAATATCGCCGCTCGTGATGCAACGCACACTAATCAACATTTGCACTTGCAGACCAACTAAATAGTTGCAGAGAAAACACATTTAATTGATGACTTTACTATGTTTAGCTTAGGACTTTTCTAAGGCGAAGACTGGACGCTTTAGCCATCTTCGTGTTCATAGGAATGATTAATGGAGGACTTTTAAAAGCGAAGACTGGACTCCTTAGCCATCTTCGTGTTTATAGGAATGATTAACGGAGGACTTTTAAAAGCGAAGACTGGACTCTTTAGCCATCTTCGTGTTCATAGGAATGATTAACGGAGGACTTTTAAAAGCAAAGACTGGACTCTTTAGCCATCTTCGTGTTTATAGGAATGATTAACGGAGGACTTTTAAAAGCGAAGACTGGACTCCATAGCCATCTTCGTGTTTATAGGAATGATTAACGGAGGAATTTTAAAAGCGAAGACTGGACTCCTTAGCCATCTTCGTGTTCATAGGAATGATTAATGGAGGAATTTTAAAAGTGAAGACTGGGCTCTTCAGCCATCTTCATGTTTAAAGGATGTAGTTGAGGATTTTTTTTCAAAGAAGATCGCTCTCCATGACCATCTTCGTACTTATAGGAAAGGATATTGTATTAATTTTTGAAAAATTGAGGAATTTTAGCTTAGGACTAGATGTAGTAATATAGTCATCAATTGAATTGTTGATCCAAGACGAAATAGTTGGTTATGTCTGTGCATTTGTAGACAACCCAGCAGTGCACATCCTTTTTCTTGTTTTGCTTTTTTTCACGTGCTACAATGCCTTGGACAAAGCATCATCATAACTTGGAATGTTAAGAGGCATTAAAAACAAATCATAGAAGAATGAGTTTGTAAAATAACCGCCTATTTCGGTTCAGTTGAATAATAGTTGGGACATAATTAGTTGAGTGCAAGCTTTGAGGCTGATTCAACCCATTCAACATTAGTTGAGTGCGAAGTTTGTGAGGCTGATTCAGCCCTCAAACCGGATGCTTGTAGACCACCTTCCAGAGATCTAACACGACGCCATCGTAAAAATAATTCGTTGCAGTCAGTTTATCACGATGAAGCTGTAGGTCAACAAGCTCAAAACAGGAATCAGCCATATAAGCGAGCCTGAAACTTTTTATTGAGCTCCAGCTATTCAACTGATGCACGTTTGCAAAACAAGGGGAGAAAAAAAGGATGCAAATATAAGCCATCAGATATATGATGATTGTGCAGGAACAGTTGGGATTGTCGTTTGTGTCACGCTCATCTCTTATCCATTGAGACACTGTGAAGTGATGTAACCAGTGAGGTTTTGTAACAACTTTATTGAGTTGTAATGAGGATATCTACAAAAGTTTGTGTACAAATGTGTGATAATTAGCAGGTCTTTGACCTCTTGCACTTAATGTGGTGATCAAAATGTAATTGCGATTCCCAGTGAAATCATTCTTTGAGTGCTTAAAAAAGAAATTCATACGGATGTGTAACTGTGTTAGACGTCTTCATTTATATTCCGATTGAACGTTTGTAACAATAATTAAGTCACACTTTTGTAACATATGAACGTGTCCATCAAAGGAAATATCGCCGCTCGTGATGCAACGCACACTAATCAACATTTGCACTTGCAGACCAACTAAATAGTTGCAGAGAAAACACATTTAATTGATGACTTTATTATGTTTAGCTTAGGACTTTTCTAAGGCGAAGACTGGACTCTTTAGCCATCTTCGTGTTCATAGGAATGATTAATGGAGGACTTTTAAAAGCGAAGACTGGACTCCTTAGCCATCTTCGTGTTTATAGGAATGATTAACGGAGGACTTTTAAAAGCGAAGACTGGACTCTTTAGCCATCTTTGTGTTCATAGGAATGATTAACGGAGGACTTTTAAAAGCGAAGACTGGACTCCTTAGCCATCTTCGTGTTCATAGGAATGATTAACGGAGGACTTTTAAAAGCGAAGACTGGAAAGACTGGACTCCTTAGCCATCTTCGTGTTTATAGGAATGATTAACGGAGGAATTTTAAAAGCGAAGACTGGACTCCTTAGCCATCTTCGTGTTCATAGGAATGATTAATGGAGGAATTTTAAAAGTGAAGACTGGGCTCTTCAGCCATCTTCATGTTTAAAGGATGTAGTTGAGGATTTTTTTTCAAAGAAGATCGCTCTCCATGACCATCTTCGTACTTATAGGAAAGGATATTGTATTAATTTTTGAAAAATTGAGGATTTTTAGCTTAGGACTAGATGTAGTAATATAGTCATCAATTGAATTGTTGATCCAAGACGAAATAGTTGGTTATGTCTGTGCATTTGTAGACAACCCAGCAGTGCACATCCTTTTTCTTGTTTTGCTTTTTTTCACGTGCTACAATGCCTTGGACAAAGCATCATCATAACTTGGAATGTTAAGAGGCATTCAAAACAAATCATAGAAGAATGAGTTTGTAAAATAACCGCTTATTTCGGTTCAGTTGAATAATAGTTGGGACATAATTAGTTGAGTGCAAGCTTTGAGGCTGATTCAACCCATTCAACATTAGTTGAGTGCGAAGTTTGTGAGGCTGATTCAGCCCTCAAACCGGATGCTTGTAGACCACCTTCCAGAGATCTAACACGACGCCATCGTAAAAATAATTCCTTGCAGTCAGTTTATCACGATGAAGCTGTAGGTCAACAAGCTCAAAACAGGAATCAGCCATATAAGCGAGCCTGAAACTTTTTATTGAGCTCCAGCTATTCAACTGATGCACGTTTGCAAAACAAGGGAAGAAAAAAAGGATGCAAATATAAGCCATCAGATATATGATGATTGTGCAGGAACAGTTGGGATTGTCGTTTGTGTCACCCTCATCTCCTATCCATTGAGACACTGTGAAGTGATGTAACCAGTGAGGTTTTGTAACAACTTTATTGAGTTGTAATGAGGATATCTACAAACGTTTGTGTACAAATGTGTGATAATTAGCAGGTCTTTGACCTCTTGCACTTAATGTGGTGATCAAAATGTAATTGCGATTCCCAGTGAAATCATTCTTTGAGTGCTTAAAAAAGAAATTCATACGGATGTGTAACTGTGTTAGACGTCTTCATTTATATTCCGATTGAACGTTTGTAACAAAAATTAAGTCACACTTTTGTAACATATGAACGTGTCCATCAAAGGAAATATCGCCGCTCGTGATGCAACGCACACTAATCAACATTTGCACTTGCAGACCAACTAAATAGTTGCAGAGAAAACACATTTAATTGATGACTTTACTATGTTTAGCTTAGGACTTTTCTAAGGCGAAGACTGGACGCTTTAGCCATCTTCGTGTTCATAGGAATGATTAATGGAGGACTTTTAAAAGCGAAGACTGGACTCCTTAGCCATCTTCGTGTTTATAGGAATGATTAACGGAGGACTTTTAAAAGCGAAGACTGGACTCCTTAGCCATCTTCGTGTTTATAGGAATGATTAACGGAGGACTTTTAAAAGCGAAGACTGGACTCTTTAGCCATCTTCGTGTTCATAGGAATGATTTACGGAGGACTTTTAAAAGCGAAGACTGGACTCTTTAGCCATCTTCGTGTTCATAGGAATGATTAACGGAGGACTTTTAAAAGCGAAGACTGGACTCCTTAGCCATCTTCGTGTTTATAGGAATGATTAACGGAGGAATTTTAAAAGCGAAGACTGGACTCCTTAGCCATCTTCGTGTTCATAGGAATGATTAATGGAGGACTTTAAAAGCGAAGACTGGACTCCTTAGCCATCTTCGTGTTTATAGGAATGATTAACGGAGGAATTTTAAAAGCGAAGACTGGACTCCTTAGCCATCTTCGTGTTCATAGGAATGATTAATGGAGGAATTTTAAAAGTGAAGACTGGGCTCTTCAGCCATCTTCATGTTTAAAGGATGTAGTTGAGGATTTTTTTTCAAAGAAGATCGCTCTCCATGACCATCTTCGTACTTATAGGAAAGGATATTGTATTAATTTTTGAAAAATTGAGGATTTTTAGCTTAGGACTAGATGTAGTAATATAGTCATCAATTGAATTGTTGATCCAAGACGAAATAGTTGGTTATGTCTGTGCATTTGTAGACAACCCAGCAGTGCACATCCTTTTTCTTGTTTTGCTTTTTTTCACGTGCTACAATGCCTTGGACAAAGCATCATCATAACTTGGAATGTTAAGAGGCATTCAAAACAAATCATAGAAGAATGAGTTTGTAAAATAACCGCTTATTTCGGTTCAGTTGAATAATAGTTGGGACATAATTAGTTGAGTGCAAGCTTTGAGGCTGATTCAACCCATTCAACATTAGTTGAGTGCGAAGTTTGTGAGGCTGATTCAGCCCTCAAACCGGATGCTTGTAGACCACCTTCCAGAGATCTAACACGACGCCATCGTAAAAATAATTCCTTGCAGTCAGTTTATCACGATGAAGCTGTAGGTCAACAAGCTCAAAACAGGAATCAGCCATATAAGCGAGCCTGAAACTTTTTATTGAGCTCCAGCTATTCAACTGATGCACGTTTGCAAAACAAGGGAAGAAAAAAAGGATGCAAATATAAGCCATCAGATATATGATGATTGTGCAGGAACAGTTGGGATTGTCGTTTGTGTCACCCTCATCTCCTATCCATTGAGACACTGTGAAGTGATGTAACCAGTGAGGTTTTGTAACAACTTTATTGAGTTGTAATGAGGATATCTACAAACGTTTGTGTACAAATGTGTGATAATTAGCAGGTCTTTGACCTCTTGCACTTAATGTGGTGATCAAAATGTAATTGCGATTCCCAGTGAAATCATTCTTTGAGTGCTTAAAAAAGAAATTCATACGGATGTGTAACTGTGTTAGACGTCTTCATTTATATTCCGATTGAACGTTTGTAACAAAAATTAAGTCACACTTTTGTAACATATGAACGTGTCCATCAAAGGAAATATCGCCGCTCGTGATGCAACGCACACTAATCAACATTTGCACTTGCAGACCAACTAAATAGTTGCAGAGAAAACACATTTAATTGATGACTTTACTATGTTTAGCTTAGGACTTTTCTAAGGCGAAGACTGGACGCTTTAGCCATCTTCGTGTTCATAGGAATGATTAATGGAGGACTTTTAAAAGCGAAGACTGGACTCCTTAGCCATCTTCGTGTTTATAGGAATGATTAACGGAGGACTTTTAAAAGCGAAGACTGGACTCCTTAGCCATCTTCGTGTTTATAGGAATGATTAACGGAGGACTTTTAAAAGCGAAGACTGGACTCTTTAGCCATCTTCGTGTTCATAGGAATGATTTACGGAGGACTTTTAAAAGCGAAGACTGGACTCTTTAGCCATCTTCGTGTTCATAGGAATGATTAACGGAGGACTTTTAAAAGCGAAGACTGGACTCCTTAGCCATCTTCGTGTTTATAGGAATGATTAACGGAGGAATTTTAAAAGCGAAGACTGGACTCCTTAGCCATCTTCGTG
This sequence comes from Biomphalaria sudanica, assembly GCA_036873155.1. NCBI lineage: Eukaryota > Metazoa > Mollusca > Gastropoda > Planorbidae > Biomphalaria > Biomphalaria sudanica. The sequence continues at coordinate 461,822 of JAZGLO010000194.1, read as the reverse complement.
TTCATAGGAATGATTAATGGAGGACTTTAAAAGCGAAGACTGGACTCCTTAGCCATCTTCGTGTTTATAGGAATGATTAACGGAGGAATTTTAAAAGCGAAGACTGGACTCCTTAGCCATCTTCGTGTTCATAGGAATGATTAATGGAGGAATTTTAAAAGTGAAGACTGGGCTCTTCAGCCATCTTCATGTTTAAAGGATGTAGTTGAGGATTTTTTTTCAAAGAAGATCGCTCTCCATGACCATCTTCGTACTTATAGGAAAGGATATTGTATTAATTTTTGAAAAATTGAGGATTTTTAGCTTAGGACTAGATGTAGTAATATAGTCATCAATTGAATTGTTGATCCAAGACGAAATAGTTGGTTATGTCTGTGCATTTGTAGACAACCCAGCAGTGCACATCCTTTTTCTTGTTTTGCTTTTTTTCACGTGCTACAATGCCTTGGACAAAGCATCATCATAACTTGGAATGTTAAGAGGCATTCAAAACAAATCATAGAAGAATGAGTTTGTAAAATAACCGCCTATTTCGGTTCAGTTGAATAATAGTTGGGACATAATTAGTTGAGTGCAAGCTTTGAGGCTGATTCAACCCATTCAACATTAGTTGAGTGCGAAGTTTGTGAGGCTGATTCAGCCCTCAAACCGGATGCTTGTAGACCACCTTCCAGAGATCTAACACGACGCCATCGTAAAAATAATTCGTTGCAGTCAGTTTATCACGATGAAGCTGTAGGTCAACAAGCTCAAAACAGGAATCAGCCATATAAGCGAGCCTGAAACTTTTTATTGAGCTCCAGCTATTCAACTGATGCACGTTTGCAAAACAAGGGGAGAAAAAAAGGATGCAAATATAAGCCATCAGATATATGATGATTGTGCAGGAACAGTTGGGATTGTCGTTTGTGTCACGCTCATCTCTTATCCATTGAGACACTGTGAAGTGATGTAACCAGTGAGGTTTTGTAACAACTTTATTGAGTTGTAATGAGGATATCTACAAAAGTTTGTGTACAAATGTGTGATAATTAGCAGGTCTTTGACCTCTTGCACTTAATGTGGTGATCAAAATGTAATTGCGATTCCCAGTGAAATCATTCTTTGAGTGCTTAAAAAAGAAATTCATACGGATGTGTAACTGTGTTAGACGTCTTCATTTATATTCCGATTGAACGTTTGTAACAATAATTAAGTCACACTTTTGTAACATATGAACGTGTCCATCAAAGGAAATATCGCCGCTCGTGATGCAACGCACACTAATCAACATTTGCACTTGCAGACCAACTAAATAGTTGCAGAGAAAACACATTTAATTGATGACTTTATTATGTTTAGCTTAGGACTTTTCTAAGGCGAAGACTGGACTCTTTAGCCATCTTCGTGTTCATAGGAATGATTAATGGAGGACTTTTAAAAGCGAAGACTGGACTCCTTAGCCATCTTCGTGTTTATAGGAATGATTAACGGAGGACTTTTAAAAGCGAAGACTGGACTCCTTAGCCATCTTCGTGTTTATAGGAATGATTAACGGAGGACTTTTAAAAGCGAAGACTGGACTCTTTAGCCATCTTCGTGTTCATAGGAATGATTTACGGAGGACTTTTAAAAGCGAAGACTGGACTCTTTAGCCATCTTCGTGTTCATAGGAATGATTAACGGAGGACTTTTAAAAGCGAAGACTGGACTCCTTAGCCATCTTCGTGTTTATAGGAATGATTAACGGAGGAATTTTAAAAGCGAAGACTGGACTCCTTAGCCATCTTCGTGTTCATAGGAATGATTAATGGAGGACTTTAAAAGCGAAGACTGGACTCCTTAGCCATCTTCGTGTTTATAGGAATGATTAACGGAGGAATTTTAAAAGCGAAGACTGGACTCCTTAGCCATCTTCGTGTTCATAGGAATGATTAATGGAGGAATTTTAAAAGTGAAGACTGGGCTCTTCAGCCATCTTCATGTTTAAAGGATGTAGTTGAGGATTTTTTTTCAAAGAAGATCGCTCTCCATGACCATCTTCGTACTTATAGGAAAGGATATTGTATTAATTTTTGAAAAATTGAGGATTTTTAGCTTAGGACTAGATGTAGTAATATAGTCATCAATTGAATTGTTGATCCAAGACGAAATAGTTGGTTATGTCTGTGCATTTGTAGACAACCCAGCAGTGCACATCCTTTTTCTTGTTTTGCTTTTTTTCACGTGCTACAATGCCTTGGACAAAGCATCATCATAACTTGGAATGTTAAGAGGCATTCAAAACAAATCATAGAAGAATGAGTTTGTAAAATAACCGCCTATTTCGGTTCAGTTGAATAATAGTTGGGACATAATTAGTTGAGTGCAAGCTTTGAGGCTGATTCAACCCATTCAACATTAGTTGAGTGCGAAGTTTGTGAGGCTGATTCAGCCCTCAAACCGGATGCTTGTAGACCACCTTCCAGAGATCTAACACGACGCCATCGTAAAAATAATTCGTTGCAGTCAGTTTATCACGATGAAGCTGTAGGTCAACAAGCTCAAAACAGGAATCAGCCATATAAGCGAGCCTGAAACTTTTTATTGAGCTCCAGCTATTCAACTGATGCACGTTTGCAAAACAAGGGGAGAAAAAAAGGATGCAAATATAAGCCATCAGATATATGATGATTGTGCAGGAACAGTTGGGATTGTCGTTTGTGTCACGCTCATCTCTTATCCATTGAGACACTGTGAAGTGATGTAACCAGTGAGGTTTTGTAACAACTTTATTGAGTTGTAATGAGGATATCTACAAAAGTTTGTGTACAAATGTGTGATAATTAGCAGGTCTTTGACCTCTTGCACTTAATGTGGTGATCAAAATGTAATTGCGATTCCCAGTGAAATCATTCTTTGAGTGCTTAAAAAAGAAATTCATACGGATGTGTAACTGTGTTAGACGTCTTCATTTATATTCCGATTGAACGTTTGTAACAATAATTAAGTCACACTTTTGTAACATATGAACGTGTCCATCAAAGGAAATATCGCCGCTCGTGATGCAACGCACACTAATCAACATTTGCACTTGCAGACCAACTAAATAGTTGCAGAGAAAACACATTTAATTGATGACTTTATTATGTTTAGCTTAGGACTTTTCTAAGGCGAAGACTGGACTCTTTAGCCATCTTCGTGTTCATAGGAATGATTAATGGAGGACTTTTAAAAGCGAAGACTGGACTCCTTAGCCATCTTCGTGTTTATAGGAATGATTAACGGAGGACTTTTAAAAGCGAAGACTGGACTCTTTAGCCATCTTTGTGTTCATAGGAATGATTAACGGAGGACTTTTAAAAGCGAAGACTGGACTCCTTAGCCATCTTCGTGTTCATAGGAATGATTAACGGAGGACTTTTAAAAGCGAAGACTGGAAAGACTGGACTCCTTAGCCATCTTCGTGTTTATAGGAATGATTAACGGAGGAATTTTAAAAGCGAAGACTGGACTCCTTAGCCATCTTCGTGTTCATAGGAATGATTAATGGAGGAATTTTAAAAGTGAAGACTGGGCTCTTCAGCCATCTTCATGTTTAAAGGATGTAGTTGAGGATTTTTTTTCAAAGAAGATCGCTCTCCATGACCATCTTCGTACTTATAGGAAAGGATATTGTATTAATTTTTGAAAAATTGAGGATTTTTAGCTTAGGACTAGATGTAGTAATATAGTCATCAATTGAATTGTTGATCCAAGACGAAATAGTTGGTTATGTCTGTGCATTTGTAGACAACCCAGCAGTGCACATCCTTTTTCTTGTTTTGCTTTTTTTCACGTGCTACAATGCCTTGGACAAAGCATCATCATAACTTGGAATGTTAAGAGGCATTCAAAACAAATCATAGAAGAATGAGTTTGTAAAATAACCGCTTATTTCGGTTCAGTTGAATAATAGTTGGGACATAATTAGTTGAGTGCAAGCTTTGAGGCTGATTCAACCCATTCAACATTAGTTGAGTGCGAAGTTTGTGAGGCTGATTCAGCCCTCAAACCGGATGCTTGTAGACCACCTTCCAGAGATCTAACACGACGCCATCGTAAAAATAATTCCTTGCAGTCAGTTTATCACGATGAAGCTGTAGGTCAACAAGCTCAAAACAGGAATCAGCCATATAAGCGAGCCTGAAACTTTTTATTGAGCTCCAGCTATTCAACTGATGCACGTTTGCAAAACAAGGGAAGAAAAAAAGGATGCAAATATAAGCCATCAGATATATGATGATTGTGCAGGAACAGTTGGGATTGTCGTTTGTGTCACCCTCATCTCCTATCCATTGAGACACTGTGAAGTGATGTAACCAGTGAGGTTTTGTAACAACTTTATTGAGTTGTAATGAGGATATCTACAAACGTTTATGTACAAATGTGTGATAATTAGCAGGTCTTTGACCTCTTGCACTTAATGTGGTGATCAAAATGTAATTGCGATTCCCAGTGAAATCATTCTTTGAGTGCTTAAAAAAGAAATTCATACGGATGTGTAACTGTGTTAGACGTCTTCATTTATATTCCGATTGAACGTTTGTAACAAAAATTAAGTCACACTTTTGTAACATATGAACGTGTCCATCAAAGGAAATATCGCCGCTCGTGATGCAACGCACACTAATCAACATTTGCACTTGCAGACCAACTAAATAGTTGCAGAGAAAACACATTTAATTGATGACTTTACTATGTTTAGCTTAGGACTTTTCTAAGGCGAAGACTGGACGCTTTAGCCATCTTCGTGTTCATAGGAATGATTAATGGAGGACTTTTAAAAGCGAAGACTGGACTCCTTAGCCATCTTCGTGTTTATAGGAATGATTAACGGAGGACTTTTAAAAGCGAAGACTGGACTCCTTAGCCATCTTCGTGTTTATAGGAATGATTAACGGAGGACTTTTAAAAGCGAAGACTGGACTCTTTAGCCATCTTCGTGTTCATAGGAATGATTTACGGAGGACTTTTAAAAGCGAAGACTGGACTCTTTAGCCATCTTCGTGTTCATAGGAATGATTAACGGAGGACTTTTAAAAGCGAAGACTGGACTCCTTAGCCATCTTCGTGTTTATAGGAATGATTAACGGAGGAATTTTAAAAGCGAAGACTGGACTCCTTAGCCATCTTCGTGTTCATAGGAATGATTAATGGAGGACTTTAAAAGCGAAGACTGGACTCCTTAGCCATCTTCGTGTTTATAGGAATGATTAACGGAGGAATTTTAAAAGCGAAGACTGGACTCCTTAGCCATCTTCGTGTTCATAGGAATGATTAATGGAGGAATTTTAAAAGTGAAGACTGGGCTCTTCAGCCATCTTCATGTTTAAAGGATGTAGTTGAGGATTTTTTTTCAAAGAAGATCGCTCTCCATGACCATCTTCGTACTTATAGGAAAGGATATTGTATTAATTTTTGAAAAATTGAGGATTTTTAGCTTAGGACTAGATGTAGTAATATAGTCATCAATTGAATTGTTGATCCAAGACGAAATAGTTGGTTATGTCTGTGCATTTGTAGACAACCCAGCAGTGCACATCCTTTTTCTTGTTTTGCTTTTTTTCACGTGCTACAATGCCTTGGACAAAGCATCATCATAACTTGGAATGTTAAGAGGCATTCAAAACAAATCATAGAAGAATGAGTTTGTAAAATAACCGCTTATTTCGGTTCAGTTGAATAATAGTTGGGACATAATTAGTTGAGTGCAAGCTTTGAGGCTGATTCAACCCATTCAACATTAGTTGAGTGCGAAGTTTGTGAGGCTGATTCAGCCCTCAAACCGGATGCTTGTAGACCACCTTCCAGAGATCTAACACGACGCCATCGTAAAAATAATTCCTTGCAGTCAGTTTATCACGATGAAGCTGTAGGTCAACAAGCTCAAAACAGGAATCAGCCATATAAGCGAGCCTGAAACTTTTTATTGAGCTCCAGCTATTCAACTGATGCACGTTTGCAAAACAAGGGAAGAAAAAAAGGATGCAAATATAAGCCATCAGATATATGATGATTGTGCAGGAACAGTTGGGATTGTCGTTTGTGTCACCCTCATCTCCTATCCATTGAGACACTGTGAAGTGATGTAACCAGTGAGGTTTTGTAACAACTTTATTGAGTTGTAATGAGGATATCTACAAACGTTTGTGTACAAATGTGTGATAATTAGCAGGTCTTTGACCTCTTGCACTTAATGTGGTGATCAAAATGTAATTGCGATTCCCAGTGAAATCATTCTTTGAGTGCTTAAAAAAGAAATTCATACGGATGTGTAACTGTGTTAGACGTCTTCATTTATATTCCGATTGAACGTTTGTAACAAAAATTAAGTCACACTTTTGTAACATATGAACGTGTCCATCAAAGGAAATATCGCCGCTCGTGATGCAACGCACACTAATCAACATTTGCACTTGCAGACCAACTAAATAGTTGCAGAGAAAACACATTTAATTGATGACTTTACTATGTTTAGCTTAGGACTTTTCTAAGGCGAAGACTGGACGCTTTAGCCATCTTCGTGTTCATAGGAATGATTAATGGAGGACTTTTAAAAGCGAAGACTGGACTCCTTAGCCATCTTCGTGTTTATAGGAATGATTAACGGAGGACTTTTAAAAGCGAAGACTGGACTCCTTAGCCATCTTCGTGTTTATAGGAATGATTAACGGAGGACTTTTAAAAGCGAAGACTGGACTCTTTAGCCATCTTCGTGTTCATAGGAATGATTTACGGAGGACTTTTAAAAGCGAAGACTGGACTCTTTAGCCATCTTCGTGTTCATAGGAATGATTAACGGAGGACTTTTAAAAGCGAAGACTGGACTCCTTAGCCATCTTCGTGTTTATAGGAATGATTAACGGAGGAATTTTAAAAGCGAAGACTGGACTCCTTAGCCATCTTCGTGTTCATAGGAATGATTAATGGAGGACTTTAAAAGCGAAGACTGGACTCCTTAGCCATCTTCGTGTTTATAGGAATGATTAACGGAGGAATTTTAAAAGCGAAGACTGGACTCCTTAGCCATCTTCGTGTTCATAGGAATGATTAATGGAGGAATTTTAAAAGTGAAGACTGGGCTCTTCAGCCATCTTCATGTTTAAAGGATGTAGTTGAGGATTTTTTTTCAAAGAAGATCGCTCTCCATGACCATCTTCGTACTTATAGGAAAGGATATTGTATTAATTTTTGAAAAATTGAGGATTTTTAGCTTAGGACTAGATGTAGTAATATAGTCATCAATTGAATTGTTGATCCAAGACGAAATAGTTGGTTATGTCTGTGCATTTGTAGACAACCCAGCAGTGCACATCCTTTTTCTTGTTTTGCTTTTTTTCACGTGCTACAATGCCTTGGACAAAGCATCATCATAACTTGGAATGTTAAGAGGCATTCAAAACAAATCATAGAAGAATGAGTTTGTAAAATAACCGCTTATTTCGGTTCAGTTGAATAATAGTTGGGACATAATTAGTTGAGTGCAAGCTTTGAGGCTGATTCAACCCATTCAACATTAGTTGAGTGCGAAGTTTGTGAGGCTGATTCAGCCCTCAAACCGGATGCTTGTAGACCACCTTCCAGAGATCTAACACGACGCCATCGTAAAAATAATTCCTTGCAGTCAGTTTATCACGATGAAGCTGTAGGTCAACAAGCTCAAAACAGGAATCAGCCATATAAGCGAGCCTGAAACTTTTTATTGAGCTCCAGCTATTCAACTGATGCACGTTTGCAAAACAAGGGAAGAAAAAAAGGATGCAAATATAAGCCATCAGATATATGATGATTGTGCAGGAACAGTTGGGATTGTCGTTTGTGTCACCCTCATCTCCTATCCATTGAGACACTGTGAAGTGATGTAACCAGTGAGGTTTTGTAACAACTTTATTGAGTTGTAATGAGGATATCTACAAACGTTTGTGTACAAATGTGTGATAATTAGCAGGTCTTTGACCTCTTGCACTTAATGTGGTGATCAAAATGTAATTGCGATTCCCAGTGAAATCATTCTTTGAGTGCTTAAAAAAGAAATTCATACGGATGTGTAACTGTGTTAGACGTCTTCATTTATATTCCGATTGAACGTTTGTAACAAAAATTAAGTCACACTTTTGTAACATATGAACGTGTCCATCAAAGGAAATATCGCCGCTCGTGATGCAACGCACACTAATCAACATTTGCACTTGCAGACCAACTAAATAGTTGCAGAGAAAACACATTTAATTGATGACTTTACTATGTTTAGCTTAGGACTTTTCTAAGGCGAAGACTGGACGCTTTAGCCATCTTCGTGTTCATAGGAATGATTAATGGAGGACTTTTAAAAGCGAAGACTGGACTCCTTAGCCATCTTCGTGTTTATAGGAATGATTAACGGAGGACTTTTAAAAGCGAAGACTGGACTCTTTAGCCATCTTCGTGTTTATAGGAATGATTAACGGAGGACTTTTAAAAGCGAAGACTGGACTCCATAGCCATCTTCGTGTTTATAGGAATGATTAACGGAGGAATTTTAAAAGCGAAGACTGGACTCCTTAGCCATCTTCGTGTTCATAGGAATGATTAATGGAGGAATTTTAAAAGTGAAGACTGGGCTCTTCAGCCATCTTCATGTTTAAAGGATGTAGTTGAGGATTTTTTTTCAAAGAAGATCGCTCTCCATGACCATCTTCGTACTTATAGGAAAGGATATTGTATTAATTTTTGAAAAATTGAGGAATTTTAGCTTAGGACTAGATGTAGTAATATAGTCATCAATTGAATTGTTGATCCAAGACGAAATAGTTGGTTATGTCTGTGCATTTGTAGACAACCCAGCAGTGCACATCCTTTTTCTTGTTTTGCTTTTTTTCACGTGCTACAATGCCTTGGACAAAGCATCATCATAACTTGGAATGTTAAGAGGCATTAAAAACAAATCATAGAAGAATGAGTTTGTAAAATAACCGCCTATTTCGGTTCAGTTGAATAATAGTTGGGACATAATTAGTTGAGTGCAAGCTTTGAGGCTGATTCAACCCATTTAACATTAGTTGAGTGCGAAGTTTGTGAGGCTGATTCAGCCCTCAAACCGGATGCTTGTAGACCACCTTCCAGAGATCTAACACGACGCCATCGTAAAAATAATTCGTTGCAGTCAGTTTATCACGATGAAGCTGTAGGTCAACAAGCTCAAAACAGGAATCAGCCATATAAGCGAGCCTGAAACTTTTTATTGAGCTCCAGCTATTCAACTGATGCACGTTTGCAAAACAAGGGGAGAAAAAAAGGATGCAAATATAAGCCATCAGATATATGATGATTGTGCAGGAACAGTTGGGATTGTCGTTTGTGTCACGCTCATCTCTTATCCATTGAGACACTGTGAAGTGATGTAACCAGTGAGGTTTTGTAACAACTTTATTGAGTTGTAATGAGGATATCTACAAACGTTTGTGTACAAATGTGTGATAATTAGCAGGTCTTTGACCTCTTGCACTTAATGTGGTGATCAAAATGTAATTGCGATTCCCAGTGAAATCATTCTTTGAGTGCTTAAAAAAGAAATTCATACGGATGTGTAACTGTGTTAGACGTCTTCATTTATATTCCGATTGAACGTTTGTAACAAAAATTAAGTCACACTTTTGTAACATATGAACGTGTCCATCAAAGGAAATATCGCCGCTCGTGATGCAACGCACACTAATCAACATTTGCACTTGCAGACCAACTAAATAGTTGCAGAGAAAACACATTTAATTGATGACTTTACTATGTTTAGCTTAGGACTTTTCTAAGGCGAAGACTGGACGCTTTAGCCATCTTCGTGTTCATAGGAATGATTAATGGAGGACTTTAAAAGCGAAGACTGGACTCCTTAGCCATCTTCGTGTTTATATGAATGATTAACGGAGGACTTTTAAAAGCGAAGACTGGACTCTTTAGCCATCTTCGTGTTCATAGGAATGATTAACGGAAGACTTTTAAAAGCGAAGACTGGACTCCTTAGCCATCTTCGTGTTTATAGGAATGATTAACGGAGGAATTTTAAAAGCGAAGACTGGACTCCTTAGCCATCTTCGTGTTCATAGGAATGATTAATGGAGGAATTTTAAAAGTGAAGACTGGGCTCTTCAGCCATCTTCATGTTTAAAGGATGTAGTTGAGGATTTTTTTTCAAAGAAGATCGCTCTCCATGACCATCTTCGTACTTATAGGAAAGGATATTGTATTAATTTTTGAAAAATTGAGGAATTTTAGCTTAGGACTAGATGTAGTAATATAGTCATCAATTGAATTGTTGATCCAAGACGAAATAGTTGGTTATGTCTGTGCATTTGTAGACAACCCAGCAGTGCACATCCTTTTTCTTGTTTTGCTTTTTTTCACGTGCTACAATGCCTTGGACAAAGCATCATCATAACTTGGAATGTTAAGAGGCATTAAAAACAAATCATAGAAGAATGAGTTTGTAAAATAACCGCCTATTTCGGTTCAGTTGAATAATAGTTGGGACATAATTAGTTGAGTGCAAGCTTTGAGGCTGATTCAACCCATTCAACATTAGTTGAGTGCGAAGTTTGTGAGGCTGATTCAGCCCTCAAACCGGATGCTTGTAGACCACCTTCCAGAGATCTAACACGACGCCATCGTAAAAATAATTCGTTGCAGTCAGTTTATCACGATGAAGCTGTAGGTCAACAAGCTCAAAACAGGAATCAGCCATATAAGCGAGCCTGAAACTTTTTATTGAGCTCCAGCTATTCAACTGATGCACGTTTGCAAAACAAGGGGAGAAAAAAAGGATGCAAATATAAGCCATCAGATATATGATGATTGTGCAGGAACAGTTGGGATTGTCGTTTGTGTCACGCTCATCTCTTATCCATTGAGACACTGTGAAGTGATGTAACCAGTGAGGTTTTGTAACAACTTTATTGAGTTGTAATGAGGATATCTACAAACGTTTGTGTACAAATGTGTGATAATTAGCAGGTCTTTGACCTCTTGCACTTAATGTGGTGATCAAAATGTAATTGCGATTCCCAGTGAAATCATTCTTTGAGTGCTTAAAAAAGAAATTCATACGGATGTGTAACTGTGTTAGACGTCTTCATTTATATTCCGATTGAACGTTTGTAACAAAAATTAAGTCACACTTTTGTAACATATGAACGTGTCCATCAAAGGAAATATCGCCGCTCGTGATGCAACGCACACTAATCAACATTTGCACTTGCAGACCAACTAAATAGTTGCAGAGAAAACACATTTAATTGATGACTTTACTATGTTTAGCTTAGGACTTTTCTAAGGCGAAGACTGGACGCTTTAGCCATCTTCGTGTTCATAGGAATGATTAATGGAGGACTTTTAAAAGCGAAGACTGGACTCCTTAGCCATCTTCGTGTTTATAGGAATGATTAACGGAGGACTTTTAAAAGCGAAGACTAGACTCTTTAGCCATCTTCGTGTTCATAGGAATGATTAACGGAGGACTTTTAAAAGCAAAGACTGGACTCTTTAGCCATCTTCGTGTTTATAGGAATGATTAACGGAGGACTTTTAAAAGCGAAGACTGGACTCCATAGCCATCTTCGTGTTTATAGGAATGATTAACGGAGGAATTTTAAAAGCGAAGACTGGACTCCTTAGCCATCTTCGTGTTCATAGGAATGATTAATGGAGGAATTTTAAAAGTGAAGACTGGGCTCTTCAGCCATCTTCATGTTTAAAGGATGTAGTTGAGGATTTTTTTTCAAAGAAGATCGCTCTCCATGACCATCTTCGTACTTATAGGAAAGGATATTGTATTAATTTTTGAAAAATTGAGGAATTTTAGCTTAGGACTAGATGTAGTAATATAGTCATCAATTGAATTGTTGATCCAAGACGAAATAGTTGGTTATGTCTGTGCATTTGTAGACAACCCAGCAGTGCACATCCTTTTTCTTGTTTTGCTTTTTTTCACGTGCTACAATGCCTTGGACAAAGCATCATCATAACTTGGAATGTTAAGAGGCATTAAAAACAAATCATAGAAGAATGAGTTTGTAAAATAACCGCCTATTTCGGTTCAGTTGAATAATAGTTGGGACATAATTAGTTGAGTGCAAGCTTTGAGGCTGATTCAACCCATTCAACATTAGTTGAGTGCGAAGTTTGTGAGGCTGATTCAGCCCTCAAACCGGATGCTTGTAGACCACCTTCCAGAGATCTAACACGACGCCATCGTAAAAATAATTCGTTGCAGTCAGTTTATCACGATGAAGCTGTAGGTCAACAAGCTCAAAACAGGAATCAGCCATATAAGCGAGCCTGAAACTTTTTATTGAGCTCCAGCTATTCAACTGATGCACGTTTGCAAAACAAGGGGAGAAAAAAAGGATGCAAATATAAGCCATCAGATATATGATGATTGTGCAGGAACAGTTGGGATTGTCGTTTGTGTCACGCTCATCTCTTATCCATTGAGACACTGTGAAGTGATGTAACCAGTGAGGTTTTGTAACAACTTTATTGAGTTGTAATGAGGATATCTACAAAAGTTTGTGTACAAATGTGTGATAATTAGCAGGTCTTTGACCTCTTGCACTTAATGTGGTGATCAAAATGTAATTGCGATTCCCAGTGAAATCATTCTTTGAGTGCTTAAAAAAGAAATTCATACGGATGTGTAACTGTGTTAGACGTCTTCATTTATATTCCGATTGAACGTTTGTAACAATAATTAAGTCACACTTTTGTAACATATGAACGTGTCCATCAAAGGAAATATCGCCGCTCGTGATGCAACGCACACTAATCAACATTTGCACTTGCAGACCAACTAAATAGTTGCAGAGAAAACACATTTAATTGATGACTTTATTATGTTTAGCTTAGGACTTTTCTAAGGCGAAGACTGGACTCTTTAGCCATCTTCGTGTTCATAGGAATGATTAATGGAGGACTTTTAAAAGCGAAGACTGGACTCCTTAGCCATCTTCGTGTTTATAGGAATGATTAACGGAGGACTTTTAAAAGCGAAGACTGGACTCTTTAGCCATCTTTGTGTTCATAGGAATGATTAACGGAGGACTTTTAAAAGCGAAGACTGGACTCCTTAGCCATCTTCGTGTTCATAGGAATGATTAACGGAGGACTTTTAAAAGCGAAGACTGGACTCCTTAGCCATCTTCGTGTTTATAGGAATGATTAACGGAGGACTTTTAAAAGCGAAGACTGGACTCCTTAGCCATCTTCGTGTTTATAGGAATGATTAACGGAGGAATTTTAAAAGCGAAGACTGGACTCCTTAGCCATCTTCGTGTTTATAGGAATGATTAATGGAGGAATTTTAAAAGTGAAGACTGGGCTCTTCAGCCATCTTCATGTTTAAAGGATGTGGTTGAGGATTTTTTTTCAAAGAAGATCGCTCTCCATGACCATCTTCGTACTTATAGGAAAGGATATTGTATTAATTTTTGAAAAATTGAGGATTTTTAGCTTAGGACTAGATGTAGTAATATAGTCATCAATTGAATTGTTGATCCAAGACGAAATAGTTGGTTATGTCTGTGCATTAGTAGACAACCCAGCAGTGCACATCCTTTTTCTTGTTTTGCTTTTTTTCACGTGCTACAATGCCTTGGACAAAGCATCATCATAACTTGGAATGTTAAGAGGCATTCAAAACAAATCATAAGAAGAATGAGTTTGTAAAATAACCGCTTATTTCGGTTCAGTTGAATAATAGTTGGGACATAATTAGTTGAGTGCAAGCTTTGAGGCTGATTCAACCCATTTAACATTAGTTGAGTGCGAAGTTTGTGAGGCTGATTCAGCCCTCAAACCGGATGCTTGTAGACCACCTTCCAGAGATCTAACACGACGCCATCGTAAAAATAATTCGTTGCAGTCAGTTTATCACGATGAAGCTGTAGGTCAACAAGCTCAAAACAGGAATCAGCCATATAAGCGAGCCTGAAACTTTTTATTGAGCTCCAGCTATTCAACTGATGCACGTTTGCAAAACAAGGGGAGAAAAAAAGGATGCAAATATAAGCCATCAGATATATGATGATTGTGCAGGAACAGTTGGGATTGTCGTTTGTGTCACGCTCATCTCTTATCCATTGAGACACTGTGAAGTGATGTAACCAGTGAGGTTTTGTAACAACTTTATTGAGTTGTAATGAGGATATCTACAAACGTTTGTGTACAAATGTGTGATAATTAGCAGGTCTTTGACCTCTTGCACTTAATGTGGTGATCAAAATGTAATTGCGATTCCCAGTGAAATCATTCTTTGAGTGCTTAAAAAAGAAATTCATACGGATGTGTAACTGTGTTAGACGTCTTCATTTATATTCCGATTGAACGTTTGTAACAAAAATTAAGTCACACTTTTGTAACATATGAACGTGTCCATCAAAGGAAATATCGCCGCTCGTGATGCAACGCACACTAATCAACATTTGCACTTGCAGACCAACTAAATAGTTGCAGAGAAAACACATTTAATTGATGACTTTACTATGTTTAGCTTAGGACTTTTCTAAGGCGAAGACTGGACGCTTTAGCCATCTTCGTGTTCATAGGAATGATTAATGGAGGACTTTTAAAAGCGAAGACTGGACTCCTTAGCCATCTTCGTGTTTATAGGAATGATTAACGGAGGACTTTTAAAAGCGAAGACTGGACTCTTTAGCCATCTTCGTGTTCATAGGAATGATTAACGGAGGACTTTTAAAAGCAAAGACTGGACTCTTTAGCCATCTTCGTGTTTATAGGAATGATTAACGGAGGACTTTTAAAAGCGAAGACTGGACTCCATAGCCATCTTCGTGTTTATAGGAATGATTAACGGAGGAATTTTAAAAGCGAAGACTGGACTCCTTAGCCATCTTCGTGTTCATAGGAATGATTAATGGAGGAATTTTAAAAGTGAAGACTGGGCTCTTCAGCCATCTTCATGTTTAAAGGATGTAGTTGAGGATTTTTTTTCAAAGAAGATCGCTCTCCATGACCATCTTCGTACTTATAGGAAAGGATATTGTATTAATTTTTGAAAAATTGAGGAATTTTAGCTTAGGACTAGATGTAGTAATATAGTCATCAATTGAATTGTTGATCCAAGACGAAATAGTTGGTTATGTCTGTGCATTTGTAGACAACCCAGCAGTGCACATCCTTTTTCTTGTTTTGCTTTTTATCACGTGCTACAATGCCTTGGACAAAGCATCATCATAACTTGGAATGTTAAGAGGCATTAAAAACAAATCATAGAAGAATGAGTTTGTAAAATAACCGCCTATTTCGGTTCAGTTGAATAATAGTTGGGACATAATTAGTTGAGTGCAAGCTTTGAGGCTGATTCAACCCATTCAACATTAGTTGAGTGCGAAGTTTGTGAGGCTGATTCAGCCCTCAAACCGGATGCTTGTAGACCACCTTCCAGAGATCTAACACGACGCCATCGTAAAAATAATTCGTTGCAGTCAGTTTATCACGATGAAGCTGTAGGTCAACAAGCTCAAAACAGGAATCAGCCATATAAGCGAGCCTGAAACTTTTTATTGAGCTCCAGCTATTCAACTGATGCACGTTTGCAAAACAAGGGGAGAAAAAAAGGATGCAAATATAAGCCATCAGATATATGATGATTGTGCAGGAACAGTTGGGATTGTCGTTTGTGTCACGCTCATCTCTTATCCATTGAGACACTGTGAAGTGATGTAACCAGTGAGGTTTTGTAACAACTTTATTGAGTTGTAATGAGGATATCTACAAAAGTTTGTGTACAAATGTGTGATAATTAGCAGGTCTTTGACCTCTTGCACTTAATGTGGTGATCAAAATGTAATTGCGATTCCCAGTGAAATCATTCTTTGAGTGCTTAAAAAAGAAATTCATACGGATGTGTAACTGTGTTAGACGTCTTCATTTATATTCCGATTGAACGTTTGTAACAATAATTAAGTCACACTTTTGTAACATATGAACGTGTCCATCAAAGGAAATATCGCCGCTCGTGATGCAACGCACACTAATCAACATTTGCACTTGCAGACCAACTAAATAGTTGCAGAGAAAACACATTTAATTGATGACTTTATTATGTTTAGCTTAGGACTTTTCTAAGGCGAAGACTGGACTCTTTAGCCATCTTCGTGTTCATAGGAATGATTAATGGAGGACTTTTAAAAGCGAAGACTGGACTCCTTAGCCATCTTCGTGTTTATAGGAATGATTAACGGAGGACTTTTAAAAGCGAAGACTGGACTCTTTAGCCATCTTTGTGTTCATAGGAATGATTAACGGAGGACTTTTAAAAGCGAAGACTGGACTCCTTAGCCATCTTCGTGTTCATAGGAATGATTAACGGAGGACTTTTAAAAGCGAAGACTGGACTCCTTAGCCATCTTCGTGTTTATAGGAATGATTAACGGAGGACTTTTAAAAGCGAAGACTGGACTCCTTAGCCATCTTCGTGTTTATAGGAATGATTAACGGAGGAATTTTAAAAGCAAAGACTGGACTCCTTAGCCATCTTCGTGTTTATAGGAATGATTAATGGAGGAATTTTAAAAGTGAAGACTGGGCTCTTCAGCCATCTTCATGTTTAAAGGATGTGGTTGAGGATTTTTTTTCAAAGAAGATCGCTCTCCATGACCATCTTCGTACTTATAGGAAAGGATATTGTATTAATTTTTGAAAAATTGAGGATTTTTAGCTTAGGACTAGATGTAGTAATATAGTCATCAATTGAATTGTTGATCCAAGACGAAATAGTTGGTTATGTCTGTGCATTAGTAGACAACCCAGCAGTGCACATCCTTTTTCTTGTTTTGCTTTTTTTCACGTGCTACAATGCCTTGGACAAAGCATCATCATAACTTGGAATGTTAAGAGGCATTCAAAACAAATCATAAGAAGAATGAGTTTGTAAAATAACCGCTTATTTCGGTTCAGTTGAATAATAGTTGGGACATAATTAGTTGAGTGCAAGCTTTGAGGCTGATTCAACCCATTTAACATTAGTTGAGTGCGAAGTTTGTGAGGCTGATTCAGCCCTCAAACCGGATGCTTGTAGACCACCTTCCAGAGATCTAACACGACGCCATCGTAAAAATAATTCGTTGCAGTCAGTTTATCACGATGAAGCTGTAGGTCAACAAGCTCAAAACAGGAATCAGCCATATAAGCGAGCCTGAAACTTTTTATTGAGCTCCAGCTATTCAACTGATGCACGTTTGCAAAACAAGGGTAGAAAAAAAGGATGCAAATATAAGCCATCAGATATATGATGATTGTGCAGGAACAGTTGGGATGGGATTGTCGTTTGTGTCACGCTCATCTCTTATCCATTGAGACACTGTGAAGTGATGTAACCAGTGAGGTTTTGTAACAACTTTATTGAGTTGTAATGAGGATATCTACAAACGTTTGTGTACAAATGTGTGATAATTAGCAGGTCTTTGACCTCTTGCACTTAATGTGGTGATCAAAATGTAATTGCGATTCCCAGTGAAATCATTCTTTGAGTGCTTAAAAAAAGAAATTCATACGGATGTGTAACTGTGTTAGACGTCTTCATTTATATTCCGATTGAACGTTTGTAACAATAATTAAGTCACACTTTTGTAACATATGAACGTGTCCATCAAAGGAAATATCGCCGCTTGTGATGCAACGCACACTAATCAACATTTGCACTTGCAGACCAACTAAATAGTTGCAGAGAAAACACATTTAATTGATGACTTTACTATGTTTAGCTTAGGACTTTTCTAAGGCGAAGACTGGACTCTTTAGCCATCTTCGTGTTCATATAAATGATTAACGGAGGACTTTTAAAAGCGAAGACTGGACTCCTTAGCCATCTTCGTGTTTTTAGGAATGATTAACGGAGGACTTTTAAAAGCAAAGACTGGACTCTTTAGCCATCTTCGTGTTCATTGGAATGATTAACGGAGGACTTTTAAAAGCAAAGACTGGACTCCTTAGCCATCATCGTGTTCATAGGAATGATTAATGGAGGAATTTTAAAAGTGAAGACTGGGCTCTTCAGCCATCTTCATGTTTAAAGGATGTAGTAGAGGATTTTTTTTCAAAGAAGATCGCTCTCCATGACCATCTTCGTACTTATAGGAAAGGATATTGTATTAATTTTTGAAAAATTGAGGATTTTAAGCTTAGGACTAGATGTAGTAATATAGTCATCAATTGAATTGTTGATCCAAGACGAAATAGTTGGTTATGTCTGTGCATTAGTAGACAACCCAGCAATGCACATCCTTTTTCTTGTTTTGCTTTTTTTTACGTGCTACAATGCCTTGGACAAAGCATCATCATAACTTGGAATGTTAAGAGGCATTCAAAACAAATCATAGAAGAATGAGTTTGTAAAATAACCGCCTATTTCGGTTCAGTTGAATAATAGTTGGGACATAATTAGTTGAGTGCAAGCTTTGAGGCTGATTCAACCCATTCAACATTAGTTGAGTGCGAAGTTTGTGAGGCTGATTCAGCCCTCAAACCGGATGCTTGTAGACCACCTTCCAGAGATCTAACACGACGCCATCGTAAAAATAATTCGTTGCAGTCAGTTTATCACGATGAAGCTGTAGGTCAACAAGCTCAAAACAGGAATCAGCCATATAAGCGAGCCTGAAACTTTTTATTGAGCTCCAGCTATTCAACTGATGCACGTTTGCAAAACAAGGGTAGAAAAAAAGGATGCAAATATAAGCCATCAGATATATGATGATTGTGCAGGAACAGTTGGAATTGTCGTTTGTGTCACGCTCATCTCTTATCCATTGAGACACTGTGAAGTGATGTAACCAGTGAGGTTTTGTAACAACTTTATTGAGTTGTAATGAGGATATCTACAAACGTTTGTGTACAAATGTGTGATAATAAACAGGTCTTTGACCTCTTGCACTTAATGTGGTGATCAAAATGTAATTGCGATTCCCAGTGAAATCATTCTTTGAGTGCTTAAAAAAAGAAATTCATACGGATGTGTAACTGTGTTAGACGTCTTCATTTATATTCCGATTGAACGTTTGTAACAATAATTAAGTCACACTTTTGTAACATATGAACGTGTCCATCAAAGGAAATATCGCCGCTCGTGATGCAACGCACACTAATCAACATTTGCACTTGCAGACCAACTAAATAGTTGCAGAGAAAACACATTTAATTGATGACTTTACTATGTTTAGCTTAGGACTTTTCTAATGCGAAGACTGGACTCTTTAGCCATCTTCGTGTTCATAGGAATGATTTATGGAGGACTTTTAAAAGTGAAGACTGGACTCCTTAGCCATCTTCGTGTTTATAGGAATGCTAAACGGAAGACTTTTAAAAGCGAAGACTGGACTCTTTAGCCATCTTCGTGTTCATAGGAATGATTAACGGAGGACTTTTAAAAGCGAAGACTGGACTCTTTAGCCATCTTCGTGTTCATAGGAATGATTAACGGAGGACTTTTAAAAGCGAAGACTGGACTCTTTAGCCATCTTCGTGTTCATAGGAATGATTAACGGAGGACTTTTAAAAGCGAAGACTAGACTCTTTAGCAATCTTCGTGTTCATAGGAATGATTAACGGAGGACTTTTAAAAGCGAAGACTGGACTCCTTAGCCATCTTCGTGTTTATAGGAATGATTAACGGAGGAATTTTAAAAGCGAAGACTGGACTCCTTAGCCATCTTCGTGTTTATATGAATGATTAATGGAGGAATTTTAAAAGTGAAGACTGGGCTCTTCAGCCATCTTCATGTTTAAAGGATGTAGTTGAGGATTTTTTTTCAAAGAAGATCGCTCTCCATGACCATCTTCGTACTTATAGGAAAGGATATTGTATTAATTTTTGAAAAATTGAGGATTTTTAGCTTAGGACTAGATGTAGTAATATAGTCATCAATTGAATTGTTGATCCAAGACGAAATAGTTGGTTATGTATGTGCATTAGTAGACAACCCAGCAGTGCACATCCTTTTTCTTGTTTTGCTTTTTTTTCACGTGCTACAATGCCTTGGACAAAGCATCATCATAACTTGGAATGTTAAGAGGCATTTAAAACAAATCATAGATGAATGAGTTTGTAAAATAACCGCTTATTTCGGTTCAGTTGAATAATAGTTGGGACATAATTAGTTGAGTGCAAGCTTTGAGGCTGATTCAACCCATTCAACATTAGTTGAGTGCGAAGTTTGTGAGGCTGATTCAGCCCTCAAACCGGATGCTTGTAGACCACCTTCCAGAGATCTAACACGACGCCATCGTAAAAATAATTCGTTGCAGTCAGTTTATCACGATGAAGCTGTAGGTCAACAAGCTCAAAACAGGAATCAGCCATATAAGCGAGCCTGAAACTTTTTATTGAGCTCCAGCTATTCAACTGATGCACGTTTGCAAAACAAGGGGAGAAAAAAAGGATGCAAATATAAGCCATCAGATATATGATGATTGTGCAGGAACAGTTGGGATTGTCGTTTGTGTCACGCTCATCTCTTATCCATTGAGACACTGTGAAGTGATGTAACCAGTGAGGTTTTGTAACAACTTTATTGAGTTGTAATGAGGATATCTACATACGTTTGTGTACAAATGTGTGATAATTAGCACGTCTTTGACCTCTTGCACTTAATGTGGTGATCAAAATGTAATTGCGATTCCCAGTGAAATCATTCTTTGAGTGCTTAAAAAAGAAATTCATACGGATGTGTAACTGTGTTAGACGTCTTCATTTATATTCCGATTGAACGTTTGTAACAATAATTAAGTCACACTTTTGTAACATATGAACGTGTCCATCAAAGGAAATATCGCCGCTCGTGATGCAACGCACACTAATCAACATTTGCACTTGCAGACCAACTAAATAGTTGCAGAGAAAACACATTTAATTGATGACTTTACTATGTTTAGCTTAGGACTTTTCTAAGGCGAAGACTGGACTCTTTAGCCATCTTCGTGTTCATAGGAATGATTAATGGAGGACTTTTAAAAGCGAAGACTGGACTCCTTAGCCATCTTCGTGTTTATAGGAATGATTAACGGAGGACTTTTAAAAGCGAAGACTGGACTCTTTAGCCATCTTCGTGTTCATAGGAATGATTAACGGAGGACTTTTAAAAGCGAAGACTGGACTCCTTAGCCATCTTCGTGTTTATAGGAATGATTAACGGAGGACTTTTAAAAGCGAAGACTGGACTCCTTAGCCATCTTCGTGTTTATAGGAATGATTAACGGAGGAATTTTAAAAGCGAAGACTGGACTCCTTAGCCATCTTCGTGTTCATAGGAATGATTAATGGAGGAATTTTAAAAGTGAAGACTGGGCTCTTCAGCCATCTTCATGTTTAAAGGATGTAGTTGAGGATTTTTTTTCAAAGAAGATCGCTCTCCATGACCATCTTCGTACTTATAGGAAAGGATATTGTATTAATTTTTGAAAAATTGAGGATTTTTAGCTTAGGACTAGATGTAGTAATATAGTCATCAATTGAATTGTTGATCCAAGACGAAATAGTTGGTTATGTCTGTGCATTAGTAGACAACCCAGCAGTGCACATCCTTTTTCTTGTTTTGCTTTTTTTTCACGTGCTACAATGCCTTGGACAAAGCATCATCATAACTTGGAATGTTAAGAGGCATTCAAAACAAATCATAGAAGAATGAGTTTGTAAAATAACCGCTTATTTCGGTTCAGTTGAATAATAGTTGGGACATAATTAGTTGAGTGCAAGCTTTGAGGCTGATTCAACCCATTCAACATTAGTTGAGTGCGAAGTTTGTGAGGCTGATTCAGCCCTCAAACCGGATGCTTGTAGACCACCTTCCAGAGATCTAACACGACGCCATCGTAAAAATAATTCGTTGCAGTCAGTTTATCACGATGAAGCTGTAGGTCAACAAGCTCAAAACAGGAATCAGCCATATAAGCGAGCCTGAAACTTTTTATTGAGCTCCAGCTATTCAACTGATGCACGTTTGCAAAACAAGGGGAGAAAAAAAGGATGCAAATATAAGCCATCAGATATATGATGATTGTGCAGGAACAGTTGGGATTGTCGTTTGTGTCACGCTCATCTCTTATCCATTGAGACACTGTGAAGTGATGTAACCAGTGAGGTTTTGTAACAACTTTATTGAGTTGTAATGAGGATATCTACAAACGTTTGTGTACAAATGTGTGATAATTAGCAGGTCTTTGACCTCTTGCACTTAATGTGGTGATCAAAATGTAATTGCGATTCCCAGTGAAATCATTCTTTGAGTGCTTAAAAAAGAAATTCATACGGATGTGTAACTGTTTTAGACGTCTTCATTTATATTCCGATTGAACGTTTGTAACAATAATTAAGTCACACTTTTGTAACATATGAACGTGTCCATCAAAGGAAATATCGCCGCTCGTGATGCAACGCACACTAATCAACATTTGCACTTGCAGACCAACTAAATAGTTGCAGAGAAAACACATTTAATTGATGACTTTACTATGTTTAGCTTAGGACTTTTCTAAGGCGAAGACTGGACGCTTTAGCCATCTTCGTGTTCATAGGAATGATTAATGGAGGACTTTTAAAAGCGAAGACTGGACTCCTTAGCCATCTTCGTGTTTATAGGAATGATTAACGGAGGACTTTTAAAAGCGAAGACTGGACTCTTTAGCCATCTTCGTGTTCATAGGAATGATTAACGGAGGACTTTTAAAAGCGAAGACTAGACTCTTTAGCAATCTTCGTGTTCATAGGAATGATTAACGGAGGACTTTTAAAAGCGAAGACTGGACTCCTTAGCCATCTTCGTGTTTATAGGAATGATTAACGGAGGAATTTTAAAAGCGAAGACTGGGCTCTTCAGCCATCTTCATGTTTAAAGGATGTAGTTGAGGATTTTTTTTCAAAGAAGATCGCTCTCCATGACCATCTTCGTACTTATAGGAAAGGATATTGTATTAATTTTTGAAAAATTGAGGATTTTTAGCTTAGGACTAGATGTAGTAATATAGTCATCAATTGAATTGTTGATCCAAGACGAAATAGTTGGTTATGTATGTGCATTAGTAGACAACCCAGCAGTGCACATCCTTTTTCTTGTTTTGCTTTTTTTTCACGTGCTACAATGCCTTGGACAAAGCATCATCATAACTTGGAATGTTAAGAGGCATTTAAAACAAATCATAGATGAATGAGTTTGTAAAATAACCGCTTATTTCGGTTCAGTTGAATAATAGTTGGGACATAATTAGTTGAGTGCAAGCTTTGAGGCTGATTCAACCCATTCAACATTAGTTGAGTGCGAAGTTTGTGAGGCTGATTCAGCCCTCAAACCGGATGCTTGTAGACCACCTTCCAGAGATCTAACACGACGCCATCGTAAAAATAATTCGTTGCAGTCAGTTTATCACGATGAAGCTGTAGGTCAACAAGCTCAAAACAGGAATCAGCCATATAAGCGAGCCTGAAACTTTTTATTGAGCTCCAGCTATTCAACTGATGCACGTTTGCAAAACAAGGGTAGAAAAAAAGGATGCAAATATAAGCCATCAGATATATGATGATTGTGCAGGAACAGTTGGGATTGTCGTTTGTGTCACGCTCATCTCTTATCCATTGAGACACTGTGAAGTGATGTAACCAGTGAGGTTTTGTAACAACTTTATTGAGTTGTAATGAGGATATCTACATACGTTTGTGTACAAATGTGTGATAATTAGCACGTCTTTGACCTCTTGCACTTAATGTGGTGATCAAAATGTAATTGCGATTCCCAGTGAAATCATTCTTTGAGTGCTTAAAAAAGAAATTCATACGGATGTGTAACTGTGTTAGACGTCTTCATTTATATTCCGATTGAACGTTTGTAACAATAATTAAGTCACACTTTTGTAACATATGAACGTGTCCATCAAAGGAAATATCGCCGCTCGTGATGCAACGCACACTAATCAACATTTGCACTTGCAGACCAACTAAATAGTTGCAGAGAAAACACATTTAATTGATGACTTTACTATGTTTAGCTTAGGACTTTTCTAAGGCGAAGACTGGACTCTTTAGCCATCTTCGTGTTCATAGGAATGATTAATGGAGGACTTTTAAAAGCGAAGACTGGACTCCTTAGCCATCTTCGTGTTTATAGGAATGATTAACGGAGGACTTTTAAAAGCGAAGACTGGACTCTTTAGCCATCTTCGTGTTCATAGGAATGATTAACGGAGGACTTTTAAAAGCGAAGACTGGACTCCTTAGCCATCTTCGTGTTTATAGGAATGATTAACGGAGGACTTTTAAAAGCGAAGACTGGACTCCTTAGCCATCTTCGTGTTTATAGGAATGATTAACGGAGGAATTTTAAAAGCGAAGACTGGACTCCTTAGCCATCTTCGTGTTCATAGGAATGATTAATGGAGGAATTTTAAAAGTGAAGACTGGGCTCTTCAGCCATCTTCATGTTTAAAGGATGTAGTTGAGGATTTTTTTTCAAAGAAGATCGCTCTCCATGACCATCTTCGTACTTATAGGAAAGGATATTGTATTAATTTTTGAAAAATTGAGGATTTTTAGCTTAGGACTAGATGTAGTAATATAGTCATCAATTGAATTGTTGATCCAAGACGAAATAGTTGGTTATGTCTGTGCATTTGTAGACAACCCAGCAGTGCACATCCTTTTTCTTGTTTTGCTTTTTTTCACGTGCTACAATGCCTTGGACAAAGCATCATCATAACTTGGAATGTTAAGAGGCATTCAAAACAAATCATAGAAGAATGAGTTTGTAAAATAACCGCTTATTTCGGTTCAGTTGAATAATAGTTGGGACATAATTAGTTGAGTGCAAGCTTTGAGGCTGATTCAACCCATTTAACATTAGTTGAGTGCGAAGTTTGTGAGGCTGATTCAGCCCTCAAACCGGATGCTTGTAGACCACCTTCCAGAGATCTAACACGACGCCATCGTAAAAATAATTCGTTGCAGTCAGTTTATCACGATGAAGCTGTAGGTCAACAAGCTCAAAACAGGAATCAGCCATATAAGCGAGCCTGAAACTTTTTATTGAGCTCCAGCTATTCAACTGATGCACGTTTGCAAAACAAGGGGAGAAAAAAAGGATGCAAATATAAGCCATCAGATATATGATGATTGTGCAGGAACAGTTGGGATTGTCGTTTGTGTCACGCTCATCTCTTATCCATTGAGACACTGTGAAGTGATGTAACCAGTGAGGTTTTGTAACAACTTTATTGAGTTGTAATGAGGATATCTACAGACGTTTGTGTACAAATGTGTGATAATTAGCACGTCTTTGACCTCTTGCACTTAATGTGGTGATCAAAATGTAATTGCGATTCCCAGTGAAATCATTCTTTGAGTGCTTAAAAAAGAAATTCATACGGATGTGTAACTGTGTTAGACGTCTTCATTTATATTCCGATTGAACGTTTGTAACAATAATTAAGTCACACTTTTGTAACATATGAACGTGTCCATCAAAGGAAATATCGCCGCTCGTGATGCAACGCACACTAATCAACATTTGCACTTGCAGACCAACTAAATAGTTGCAGAGAAAACACATTTAATTGATGACTTTACTATGTTTAGCTTAGGACTTTTCTAAGGCGAAGACTGGACTCTTTAGCCATCTTCGTGTTCATAGGAATGATTAATGGAGGACTTTTAAAAGCGAAGACTGGACTCCTTAGCCATCTTCGTGTTTATAGGAATGATTAACGGAGGACTTTTAAAAGCGAAGACTGGACTCTTTAGCCATCTTCGTGTTCATAGGAATGATTAACGGAGGACTTTTAAAAGCGAAGACTGGACTCCTTAGCCATCTTCGTGTTTATAGGAATGATTAACGGAGGACTTTTAAAAGCGAAGACTGGACTCCTTAGCCATCTTCGTGTTTATAGGAATGATTAACGGAGGACTTTTAAAAGCGAAGACTGGACTCCTTAGCCATCTTCGTGTTCATAGGAATGATTAATGGAGGAATTTTAAAAGTGAAGACTGGGCTCTTCAGCCATCTTCATGTTTAAAGGATGTAGTTGAGGATTTTTTTTCAAAGAAGATCGCTCTCCATGACCATCTTCGTACTTATAGGAAAGGATATTGTATTAACTTTTGAAAAATTGAGGATTTTTAGCTTAGGACTAGATGTAGTAATATAGTCATCAATTGAATTGTTGATCCAAGACGAAATAGTTGGTTATGTCTGTGCATTTGTAGACAACCCAGCAGTGCACATCCTTTTTCTTGTTTTGCTTTTTTTCACGTGCTACAATGCCTTGGACAAAGCATCATCATAACTTGGAATGTTAAGAGGCATTCAAAACAAATCATAGAAGAATGAGTTTGTAAAATAACCGCTTATTTCGGTTCAGTTGAATAATAGTTGGGACATAATTAGTTGAGTGCAAGCTTTGAGGCTGATTCAACCCATTTAACATTAGTTGAGTGCGAAGTTTGTGAGGCTGATTCAGCCCTCAAACCGGATGCTTGTAGACCACCTTCCAGAGATCTAACACGACGCCATCGTAAAAATAATTCGTTGCAGTCAGTTTATCACGATGAAGCTGTAGGTCAACAAGCTCAAAACAGGAATCAGCCATATAAGCGAGCCTGAAACTTTTTATTGAGCTCCAGCTATTCAACTGATGCACGTTTGCAAAACAAGGGGAGAAAAAAAGGATGCAAATATAAGCCATCAGATATATGATGATTGTGCAGGAACAGTTGGGATTGTCGTTTGTGTCACGCTCATCTCTTATCCATTGAGACACTGTGAAGTGATGTAACCAGTGAGGTTTTGTAACAACTTTATTGAGTTGTAATGAGGATATCTACAGACGTTTGTGTACAAATGTGTGATAATTAGCACGTCTTTGACCTCTTGCACTTAATGTGGTGATCAAAATGTAATTGCGATTCCCAGTGAAATCATTCTTTGAGTGCTTAAAAAAGAAATTCATACGGATGTGTAACTGTGTTAGACGTCTTCATTTATATTCCGATTGAACGTTTGTAACAATAATTAAGTCACACTTTTGTAACATATGAACGTGTCCATCAAAGGAAATATCGCCGCTCGTGATGCAACGCACACTAATCAACATTTGCACTTGCAGACCAACTAAATAGTTGCAGAGAAAACACATTTAATTGATGACTTTACTATGTTTAGCTTAAGACTTTTCTAATGCGAAGACTGGACTCTTTAGCCATCTTCGTGTTCATAGGAATGATTAATGGAGGACTTTTAAAAGCGAAGACTGGACTCCTTAGCCATCTTCGTGTTTATAGGAATGATTAACGGAGGACTTTTAAAAGCGAAGACTGGACTCTTTAGCCATCTTCGTGTTCATAGGAATGATTAACGGAGGACTTTTAAAAGCGAAGACTGGACTCCTTAGCCATCTTCGTGTTTATAGGAATGATTAACGGAGGACTTTTAAAAGCGAAGACTGGACTCCTTAGCCATCTTCGTGTTTATAGGAATGATTAACGGAGGAATTTTAAAAGCGAAGACTGGACTCCTTAGCCATCTTCGTGTTCATAGGAATGATTAATGGAGGAATTTTAAAAGTGAAGACTGGGCTCTTCAGCCATCTTCATGTTTAAAGGATGTAGTTGAGGATTTTTTTTCAAAGAAGATCGCTCTCCATGACCATCTTCGTACTTATAGGAAAGGATATTGTATTAATTTTTGAAAAATTGAGGATTTTTAGCTTAGGACTAGATGTAGTAATATAGTCATCAATTGAATTGTTGATCCAAGACGAAATAGTTGGTTATGTCTGTGCATTTGTAGACAACCCAGCAGTGCACATCCTTTTTCTTGTTTTGCTTTTTTTCACGTGCTACAATGCCTTGGACAAAGCATCATCATAACTTGGAATGTTAAGAGGCATTCAAAACAAATCATAGAAGAATGAGTTTGTAAAATAACCGCTTATTTCGGTTCAGTTGAATAATAGTTGGGACATAATTAGTTGAGTGCAAGCTTTGAGGCTGATTCAACCCATTCAACATTAGTTGAGTGCGAAGTTTGTGAGGCTGATTCAGCCCTCAAACCGGATGCTTGTAGACCACCTTCCAGAGATCTAACACGACGCCATCGTAAAAATAATTCGTTGCAGTCAGTTTATCACGATGAAGCTGTAGGTCAACAAGCTCAAAACAGGAATCAGCCATATAAGCGAGCCTGAAACTTTTTATTGAGCTCCAGCTATTCAACTGATGCACGTTTGCAAAACAAGGGGAGAAAAAAAGGATGCAAATATAAGCCATCAGATATATGATGATTGTGCAGGAACAGTTGGGATTGTCGTTTGTGTCACGCTCATCTCTTAACCATTGAGACACTGTGAAGTGATGTAACCAGTGAGGTTTTGTAACAACTTTATTGAGTTGTAATGAGGATATCTACAAACGTTTGTGTACAAATGTGTGATAATTAGCAGGTCTTTGACCTCTTGCACTTAATGTGGTGATCAAAATGTAATTGCGATTCCCAGTGAAATCATTCTTTGAGTGCTTAAAAAAGAAATTCATACGGATGTGTAACTGTGTTAGACGTCTTTATTTATATTCCGATTGAACGTTTGTAACAATAATTAAGTCACACTTTTGTAACATATGAACGTGTCCATCAAAGGAAATATCGCCGCTCGTGATGCAACGCACACTAATCAACATTTGCACTTGCAGACCAACTAAATAGTTGCAGAGAAAACACATTTAATTGATGACTTTACTATGTTTAGCTTAAGACTTTTCTAATGCGAAGACTGGACTCTTTAGCCATCTTCGTGTTCATAGGAATGATTAATGGAGGACTTTTAAAAGCGAAGACTGGACTCCTTAGCCATCTTCGTGTTTATAGGAATGATTAACGGAGGACTTTTAAAAGCGAAGACTAGACTCTTTAGCCATCTTCGTGTTCATAGGAATGATTAACGGAGGACTTTTAAAAGCGAAGACTGGACTCCTTAGCCATCTTCGTGTTTATAGGAATGATTAACGGAGGACTTTTAAAAGCGAAGACTGGACTCCTTAGCCATCTTCGTGTTTATAGGAATGATTAACGGAGGAATTTTAAAAGCGAAGACTGGACTCCTTAGCCATCTTCGTGTTTATATGAATGATTAATGGAGGAATTTTAAAAGTGAAGACTGGGCTCTTCAGCCATCTTCATGTTTAAAGGATGTAGTTGAGGATTTTTTTTCAAAGAAGATCGCTCTCCATGACCATCTTCGTACTTATAGGAAAGGATATTGTATTAATTTTTGAAAAATTGAGGATTTTTAGCTTAGGACTAGATGTAGTAATATAGTCATCAATTGAATTGTTGATCCAAGACGAAATAGTTGGTTATGTCTGTGCATTTGTAGACAACCCAGCAGTGCACATCCTTTTTCTTGTTTTGCTTTTTTTCACGTGCTACAATGCCTTGGACAAAGCATCATCATAACTTGGAATGTTAAGAGGCATTCAAAACAAATCATAGAAGAATGAGTTTGTAAAATAACCGCTTATTTCGGTTCAGTTGAATAATAGTTGGGACATAATTAGTTGAGTGCAAGCTTTGAGGCTGATTCAACCCATTCAACATTAGTTGAGTGCGAAGTTTGTGAGGCTGATTCAGCCCTCAAACCGGATGCTTGTAGACCACCTTCCAGAGATCTAACACGACGCCATCGTAAAAATAATTCGTTGCAGTCAGTTTATCACGATGAAGCTGTAGGTCAACAAGCTCAAAACAGGAATCAGCCATATAAGCGAGCCTGAAACTTTTTATTGAGCTCCAGCTATTCAACTGATGCACGTTTGCAAAACAAGGGGAGAAAAAAAGGATGCAAATATAAGCCATCAGATATATGATGATTGTGCAGGAACAGTTGGGATTGTCGTTTGTGTCACGCTCATCTCTTAACCATTGAGACACTGTGAAGTGATGTAACCAGTGAGGTTTTGTAACAACTTTATTGAGTTGTAATGAGGATATCTACAAACGTTTGTGTACAAATGTGTGATAATTAGCAGGTCTTTGACCTCTTGCACTTAATGTGGTGATCAAAATGTAATTGCGATTCCCAGTGAAATCATTCTTTGAGTGCTTAAAAAAGAAATTCATACGGATGTGTAACTGTGTTAGACGTCTTCATTTATATTCCGATTGAACGTTTGTAACAATAATTAAGTCACACTTTTGTAACATATGAACGTGTCCATCAAAGGAAATATCGCCGCTCGTGATGCAACGCACACTAATCAACATTTGCACTTGCAGACCAACTAAATAGTTGCAGAGAAAACACATTTAATTGATGACTTTACTATGTTTAGCTTAAGACTTTTCTAATGCGAAGACTGGACTCTTTAGCCATCTTCGTGTTCATAGGAATGATTAATGGAGGACTTTTAAAAGCGAAGACTGGACTCCTTAGCCATCTTCGTGTTTATAGGAATGATTAACGGAGGACTTTTAAAAGCGAAGACTAGACTCTTTAGCCATCTTCGTGTTCATAGGAATGATTAACGGAGGACTTTTAAAAGCGAAGACTGGACTCCTTAGCCATCTTCGTGTTTATAGGAATGATTAACGGAGGACTTTTAAAAGCGAAGACTGGACTCCTTAGCCATCTTCGTGTTTATAGGAATGATTAACGGAGGAATTTTAAAAGCGAAGACTGGACTCCTTAGCCATCTTCGTGTTTATATGAATGATTAATGGAGGAATTTTAAAAGTGAAGACTGGGCTCTTCAGCCATCTTCATGTTTAAAGGATGTAGTTGAGGATTTTTTTTCAAAGAAGATCGCTCTCCATGACCATCTTCGTACTTATAGGAAAGGATATTGTATTAATTTTTGAAAAATTGAGGATTTTTAGCTTAGGACTAGATGTAGTAATATAGTCATCAATTGAATTGTTGATCCAAGACGAAATAGTTGGTTATGTCTGTGCATTTGTAGACAACCCAGCAGTGCACATCCTTTTTCTTGTTTTGCTTTTTTTCACGTGCTACAATGCCTTGGACAAAGCATCATCATAACTTGGAATGTTAAGAGGCATTCAAAACAAATCATAGAAGAATGAGTTTGTAAAATAACCGCTTATTTCGGTTCAGTTGAATAATAGTTGGGACATAATTAGTTGAGTGCAAGCTTTGAGGCTGATTCAACCCATTCAACATTAGTTGAGTGCGAAGTTTGTGAGGCTGATTCAGCCCTCAAACCGGATGCTTGTAGACCACCTTCCAGAGATCTAACACGACGCCATCGTAAAAATAATTCGTTGCAGTCAGTTTATCACGATGAAGCTGTAGGTCAACAAGCTCAAAACAGGAATCAGCCATATAAGCGAGCCTGAAACTTTTTATTGAGCTCCAGCTATTCAACTGATGCACGTTTGCAAAACAAGGGTAGAAAAAAAGGATGCAAATATAAGCCATCAGATATATGATGATTGTGCAGGAACAGTTGGGATTGTCGTTTGTGTCACGCTCATCTCTTATCCATTGAGACACTGTGAAGTGATGTAACCAGTGAGGTTTTGTAACAACTTTATTGAGTTGTAATGAGGATATCTACAAACGTTTGTGTACAAATGTGTGATAATTAGCAGGTCTTTGACCTCTTGCACTTAATGTGGTGATCAAAATGTAATTGCGATTCCCAGTGAAATCATTCTTTGAGTGCTTAAAAAAGAAATTCATACGGATGTGTAACTGTGTTAGACGTCTTCATTTATATTCCGATTGAACGTTTGTAACAATAATTAAGTCACACTTTTGTAACATATGAACGTGTCCATCAAAGGAAATATCGCCGCTCGTGATGCAACGCACACTAATCAACATTTGCACTTGCAGACCAACTAAATAGTTGCAGAGAAAACACATTTAATTGATGACTTTACTATGTTTAGCTTAAGACTTTTCTAATGCGAAGACTGGACTCTTTAGCCATCTTCGTGTTCATAGGAATGATTAATGGAGGACTTTTAAAAGCGAAGACTGGACTCCTTAGCCATCTTCGTGTTTATAGGAATGATTAACGGAGGACTTTTAAAAGCGAAGACTAGACTCTTTAGCCATCTTCGTGTTCATAGGAATGATTAACGGAGGACTTTTAAAAGCGAAGACTGGACTCCTTAGCCATCTTCGTGTTTATAGGAATGATTAACGGAGGACTTTTAAAAGCGAAGACTGGACTCCTTAGCCATCTTCGTGTTTATAGGAATGATTAACGGAGGAATTTTAAAAGCGAAGACTGGACTCCTTAGCCATCTTCGTGTTTATATGAATGATTAATGGAGGAATTTTAAAAGTGAAGACTGGGCTCTTCAGCCATCTTCATGTTTAAAGGATGTAGTTGAGGATTTTTTTTCAAAGAAGATCGCTCTCCATGACCATCTTCGTACTTATAGGAAAGGATATTGTATTAATTTTTGAAAAATTGAGGATTTTTAGCTTAGGACTAGATGTAGTAATATAGTCATCAATTGAATTGTTGATCCAAGACGAAATAGTTGGTTATGTCTGTGCATTTGTAGACAACCCAGCAGTGCACATCCTTTTTCTTGTTTTGCTTTTTTTCACGTGCTACAATGCCTTGGACAAAGCATCATCATAACTTGGAATGTTAAGAGGCATTCAAAACAAATCATAGAAGAATGAGTTTGTAAAATAACCGCTTATTTCGGTTCAGTTGAATAATAGTTGGGACATAATTAGTTGAGTGCAAGCTTTGAGGCTGATTCAACCCATTCAACATTAGTTGAGTGCGAAGTTTGTGAGGCTGATTCAGCCCTCAAACCGGATGCTTGTAGACCACCTTCCAGAGATCTAACACGACGCCATCGTAAAAATAATTCGTTGCAGTCAGTTTATCACGATGAAGCTGTAGGTCAACAAGCTCAAAACAGGAATCAGCCATATAAGCGAGCCTGAAACTTTTTATTGAGCTCCAGCTATTCAACTGATGCACGTTTGCAAAACAAGGGTAGAAAAAAAGGATGCAAATATAAGCCATCAGATATATGATGATTGTGCAGGAACAGTTGGGATTGTCGTTTGTGTCACGCTCATCTCTTATCCATTGAGACACTGTGAAGTGATGTAACCAGTGAGGTTTTGTAACAACTTTATTGAGTTGTAATGAGGATATCTACAAACGTTTGTGTACAAATGTGTGATAATTAGCAGGTCTTTGACCTCTTGCACTTAATGTGGTGATCAAAATGTAATTGCGATTCCCAGTGAAATCATTCTTTGAGTGCTTAAAAAAGAAATTCATACGGATGTGTAACTGTGTTAGACGTCTTCATTTATATTCCGATTGAACGTTTGTAACAATAATTAAGTCACACTTTTGTAACATATGAACGTGTCCATCAAAGGAAATATCGCCGCTCGTGATGCAACGCACACTAATCAACATTTGCACTTGCAGACCAACTAAATAGTTGCAGAGAAAACACATTTAATTGATGACTTTACTATGTTTAGCTTAAGACTTTTCTAATGCGAAGACTGGACTCTTTAGCCATCTTCGTGTTCATAGGAATGATTAATGGAGGACTTTTAAAAGCGAAGACTGGACTCCTTAGCCATCTTCGTGTTTATAGGAATGATTAACGGAGGACTTTTAAAAGCGAAGACTAGACTCTTTAGCCATCTTCGTGTTCATAGGAATGATTAACGGAG
The DNA here is from genome assembly GCA_036873155.1 of Biomphalaria sudanica. NCBI lineage: Eukaryota > Metazoa > Mollusca > Gastropoda > Planorbidae > Biomphalaria > Biomphalaria sudanica. Next base: position 428,114 of record JAZGLO010000194.1, on the reverse strand, counting down.
GACTTTTAAAAGCGAAGACTGGACTCCTTAGCCATCTTCGTGTTTATAGGAATGATTAACGGAGGACTTTTAAAAGCGAAGACTGGACTCCTTAGCCATCTTCGTGTTTATAGGAATGATTAACGGAGGAATTTTAAAAGCGAAGACTGGACTCCTTAGCCATCTTCGTGTTTATATGAATGATTAATGGAGGAATTTTAAAAGTGAAGACTGGGCTCTTCAGCCATCTTCATGTTTAAAGGATGTAGTTGAGGATTTTTTTTCAAAGAAGATCGCTCTCCATGACCATCTTCGTACTTATAGGAAAGGATATTGTATTAATTTTTGAAAAATTGAGGATTTTTAGCTTAGGACTAGATGTAGTAATATAGTCATCAATTGAATTGTTGATCCAAGACGAAATAGTTGGTTATGTCTGTGCATTTGTAGACAACCCAGCAGTGCACATCCTTTTTCTTGTTTTGCTTTTTTTCACGTGCTACAATGCCTTGGACAAAGCATCATCATAACTTGGAATGTTAAGAGGCATTCAAAACAAATCATAGAAGAATGAGTTTGTAAAATAACCGCTTATTTCGGTTCAGTTGAATAATAGTTGGGACATAATTAGTTGAGTGCAAGCTTTGAGGCTGATTCAACCCATTCAACATTAGTTGAGTGCGAAGTTTGTGAGGCTGATTCAGCCCTCAAACCGGATGCTTGTAGACCACCTTCCAGAGATCTAACACGACGCCATCGTAAAAATAATTCGTTGCAGTCAGTTTATCACGATGAAGCTGTAGGTCAACAAGCTCAAAACAGGAATCAGCCATATAAGCGAGCCTGAAACTTTTTATTGAGCTCCAGCTATTCAACTGATGCACGTTTGCAAAACAAGGGGAGAAAAAAAGGATGCAAATATAAGCCATCAGATATATGATGATTGTGCAGGAACAGTTGGGATTGTCGTTTGTGTCACGCTCATCTCTTATCCATTGAGACACTGTGAAGTGATGTAACCAGTGAGGTTTTGTAACAACTTTATTGAGTTGTAATGAGGATATCTACAAACGTTTGTGTACAAATGTGTGATAATTAGCACGTCTTTGACCTCTTGCACTTAATGTGGTGATCAAAATGTAATTGCGATTCCCAGTGAAATCATTCTTTGAGTGCTTAAAAAAGAAATTCATACGGATGTGTAACTGTGTTAGACGTCTTCATTTATATTCCGATTGAACGTTTGTAACAATAATTAAGTCACACTTTTGTAACATATGAACGTGTCCATCAAAGGAAATATCGCCGCTCGTGATGCAACGCACACTAATCAACATTTGCACTTGCAGACCAACTAAATAGTTGCAGAGAAAACACATTTAATTGATGACTTTACTATGATTAGCTTAGGACTTTTCTAAGGCGAAGACTGGACTCTTTAGCCATCTTCGTGTTCATAGGAATGATTAATGGAGGACTTTTAAAAGCGAAGACTGGACTCCTTAGCCATCTTCGTGTTTATAGGAATGATTAACGGAGGACTTTTAAAAGCGAAGACTGGACTCTTTAGCCATCTTCGTGTTCATAGGAATGATTAACGGAGGACTTTTAAAAGCGAAGACTGGACTCCTTAGCCATCTTCGTGTTTATAGGAATGATTAACGGAGGACTTTTAAAAGCGAAGACTGGACTCCTTAGCCATCTTCGTGTTTATAGGAATGATTAACGGAGGAATTTTAAAAGCGAAGACTGGACTCCTTAGCCATCTTCGTGTTCATAGGAATGATTAATGGAGGAATTTTAAAAGTGAAGACTGGGCTCTTCAGCCATCTTCATGTTTAAAGGATGTAGTTGAGGATTTTTTTTCAAAGAAGATCGCTCTCCATGACCATCTTCGTACTTATAGGAAAGGATATTGTATTAATTTTTGAAAAATTGAGGATTTTTAGCTTAGGACTAGATGTAGTAATATAGTCATCAATTGAATTGTTGATCCAAGACGAAATAGTTGGTTATGTCTGTGCATTTGTAGACAACCCAGCAGTGCACATCCTTTTTCTTGTTTTGCTTTTTTTCACGTGCTACAATGCCTTGGACAAAGCATCATCATAACTTGGAATGTTAAGAGGCATTCAAAACAAATCATAGAAGAATGAGTTTGTAAAATAACCGCTTATTTCGGTTCAGTTGAATAATAGTTGGGACATAATTAGTTGAGTGCAAGCTTTGAGGCTGATTCAACCCATTCAACATTAGTTGAGTGCGAAGTTTGTGAGGCTGATTCAGCCCTCAAACCGGATGCTTGTAGACCACCTTCCAGAGATCTAACACGACGCCATCGTAAAAATAATTCGTTGCAGTCAGTTTATCACGATGAAGCTGTAGGTCAACAAGCTCAAAACAGGAATCAGCCATATAAGCGAGCCTGAAACTTTTTATTGAGCTCCAGCTATTCAACTGATGCACGTTTGCAAAACAAGGGTAGAAAAAAAGGATGCAAATATAAGCCATCAGATATATGATGATTGTGCAGGAACAGTTGGGATTGTCGTTTGTGTCACGCTCATCTCTTAACCATTGAGACACTGTGAAGTGATGTAACCAGTGAGGTTTTGTAACAACTTTATTGAGTTGTAATGAGGATATCTACAAACGTTTGTGTACAAATGTGTGATTATTAGCAGGTCTTTGACCTCTTGCACTTAATGTGGTGATCAAAATGTAATTGCGATTCCCAGTGAAATCATTCTTTAAGTGCTTAAAAAAGAAATTCATACGGATGTGTAACTGTGTTAGACGTCTTCATTTATATTCCGATTGAACGTTTGTAACAATAATTAAGTCACACTTTTGTAACATATGAACGTGTCCATCAAAGGAAATATCGCCGCTTGTGATGCAACGCACACTAATCAACATTTGCACTTGCAGACCAACTAAATAGTTGCAGAGAAAACACATTTAATTGATGACTTTACTATGTTTAGCTTAGGACTTTTCTAAGGCGAAGACTGGACTCTTTAGCCATCTTCGTGTTCATAGGAATGATTAACGGAGGACTTTTAAAAGCGAAGACTGGACTCCTTAGCCATCTTCGTGTTTATAGGAATGATTAACGGAGGACTTTTAAAAGCGAAGACTGGACTCCTTAGCCATCTTCGTGTTTATAGGAATGATTAACGGAGGACTTTTAAAAGCGAATACTGGACTCCTTAGCCATCTTCGTGTTTATAGGAATGATTAATGGAGGAATTTTAAAAGTGAAGACTGGGCTCTTCAGCCATCTTCATGTTTAAAGGATGTAGTTGAGGATTTTTTTTCAAAGAAGATCGCTCTCCATGACCATCTTCGTACTTATAGGAAAGGATATTGTATTAATTTTTGAAAAATTGAGGATTTTTAGCTTAGGACTAGATGTAGTAATATAGTCATCAATTGAATTGTTGATCCAAGACGAAATAGTTGGTTATGTCTGTGCATTAGTAAACTAAAATGCAAGTAAATAAATGCTTTCACTATGATATACATATTCTGTATATATACTTATCTTATATAATACAGATGTTACTTCAAAATAGAAGATAATGCATATATTAAAAAGTAAATTAAGTTATTTATAACAAGTAAAATACATGCCAGTGGTTTCAAATACAAATATATCCAGTTATCATTTATTAATAGGTCTAATCACCTGTACAGGTACCATTTATTCAAAAAACATTCCACATGATGATGTAATCTCAAAATTGAAATGTTTTCTTTTTAAATTTCTTTAGCATTTAAATTTTTTAATGGAATCCTTTTGTTAATTAACTTTACTTATACCTATTTAAATTTCAATGACAAATATCTTAAAATCCAAAGTAAATGAATAACAGGTACCTGGTAAATTTAAATTAATAAACATTGCAAGTTGTCTTAAAAAACAAACACCCAAATTGACCTTTGATCCCTCTTTCATGAACACTCTCAGCATCAAGAAAACTAAACCAGTATTGTCTTGAGCATAAAAGTGTGTTATTTAGTGACTACAAAAAGTTGTATACAATTAATCTCAATCTTTTATCACTAAACGGATAGAAATCTTTCTGCTAGACAAGCAAGCAATGGATTTCAGATATCCCTCACAGCTTCTGTGGTTGAATAATTCTCAGAATAAAGTCTGCTTAGAATAATATCAGTTGAGCTTGACCATCACTAAACAGAATTGACAGGTAAGGGGACACACAATTCGTTCACTGAAATTTATAATGCAGAAATTTTCAATAGTAATTATGAAATTTTTAGAAAAGATAGGGCTGATAATCATGGAGGAGTTCTTTTAGCAATAAAAAACACTCTTATAGCAGAAGAAATTACCTTACCTAACTCAAAAAATACAGAATCTACATTTTGTAAAATTAATACCACCTCAATATCCCTAATAATAGGCAGCATTTACAGACCACCAAATTCTAGTTTAGAATACATGCAGGAACTATGTAATCAGATTACTACGCTTAAAGAGACAAATAAAAATGCAGTTTTTTGGATTATGGGTGATTTCAACCTACCTGATATAAATTGGAAAACACTAACCATAGATAAACACCAAAACCCTAAGGACATAAATGAGCTTTTCATAGAAACTTTACACAACCTAAGTTTAGATCAAATCATTAAAAAGCCAACTAGATTAAACAACACATTAGATCTCTTCTTAACCAACAGACCTGGATTAGTAGTTGATTATGATATTATCCCTAATCTATCAGACCATGAGATCATAAAAATACACAGTCAGATAAAAGCAGTAGCCAATACAAAACCCAAAAGAAAAATTTTAATCTGGAATAAATGTAACCTAACACAACTACTGCATTAAACTTTCAACAAACATTCTTATTAGAAAAAGACATTAACCAACCAGTCGATGACCTCTGGAATTTCATTAAAAACCATCTTAAAAGCATTATAGAAAATCATATACCAACTAAATACACATCAAACAAAATAAATAAATGCTGGTTTAATAATAGACTAAAGAAGCTTTGTAAACAGAAGGAAAACATATATAGAAAATTTAAAGAAACCAAGGCAGAAAGAGTTTACAAAAAGTATATAAAAATTAAACACCTAACCCAAAAAGTAAGCAGACAGCTGCAGAGTGAATACATAAACAATGTAATATCTAAAGATAACAACAAAAACCTATGGTCATATACATTAAGTCTAAGAAAATGGAAACAACAGGCATAGTGCCATTAAAAGATGAACATAACATAATACATAATGATAATGAAACTAAAGCAAACATCCTAAACAAATACTTTGCATCAGCATTCTCAGCCCCAGGAGACAAAGATTTATTACTTAATTTGAACCAAGTAGACAACATAGAAGATTTAGTAGTACAAGAAAATGGAATTCAAAAATTTTTAGCCAACACCAAAAAAATTAAGCGTCTGGACCTGATGGTATTCCAGCTAGATTACTCAAAGAACTAAGCAATGAACTAGCCCCAGTGTTCAAAATACTCTTTCAGGCATTGCTTAACCAGGGCAGTGTACCAAAGGACTGGAAAGAAGCTAATGTCACCCCCCTATTTAAAAAAGGAGAAAAATCTGACCCAGGAAACTACAAAAAAGTATCACTTACCAGCATCACATGTAAAATCCTAGAACACATAATATGTAGCAACATCATAAACCACTTAGGCAAACATAATGTCCTCACCGCATACCAACATGGCTTTAGGAAATATAGATCATGTGAAACACAACTAATAGGACTAATTGATGATTTTTCAAAAGGTTTAGATAATAGTGAACAAATAGATGCTATCTTACTAGATTTTTCCAAGGCTTTTGACAAAGTTCACCACCATAGTTTGCTTAAAAAATTAAAATATTTCGGCATTAATGGTCCACTGCATCAGTGGATTAAAGATTTTCTGATAGGGAGAGAACAAACTGTAATAATAAATGGCTCTAAATCAACACCGATAACAGTAAAATCAGGTGTACCTCAAGGAACAGTCTTGGGTCTCACTACTATTTTTAATTTACATAAATGATTTACCAAATTGCATTAGCTCAGGAACAGAAGTCAGATTATTTGCAGAAGATTGCATATTATATAAAACAATAAAAACAACACAAGACACAGATATTTTACAAAGAGAATTAGATGAATTACAGAAATGGGAATCAAATTGGAGCATGTCTTTCCACCCAGAAAAATGTCAGTTGCTAAGAGTAACAAAAAAACTAAAACAAATTAATTCCACTTATCTTATTCATGGCAAACCAGTAACACAGACTAAAAACTCAAAATACCTAGGTGTTATAATAAATGAAAAACTGTCATGGAATCCACATATTGATGAAACTATAAAAAAATCCAACAAAGCATTAGGGTTTATTAAAAGAAATTTCTATAAATCAAATAAGAACATAAAACTTAGATGTTATTTAACCTTGGTTAGGCCAATAATAGAATATGCATCCTCTGTTTGGGACCCCTCATCTCAAGAAAACATTAAGAAACTGGAACAAACACAAAATAGAGCAGTGAGATTCCCAACAAACGAATATTCACATTTGACTAGAGTAACACCATTAGTAAAATCACTAAATTTAGAAAGCCTTCAGGACAGAAGATTCAAAAGTAAAGTAGCAATTATACATAAAACACTGAACCATAATCTTCAAATACAAAAACAAAATTTAATAAAATACTCTGAAAGACACAAAGATAAAGGCACATTCCTCGTCACATATGCTAGGGCAAATATGTACAAATACTCCTTCTTCCCTCGTGCTATTAGAGCATGGAATGGGTTGCCTGAGCTAGCCAGGAAAACCAGTGACTTGGCAGAATTTAAGTCACTGGTTAATATACATGACTAAATGCGTAGGACGTAATCATCTTCTTTTTTGAACTAACATCTGTATTATATAAGACAAGATATAAGATAAGATAATTGCTATGATGCTACCTAGGTATGTGAGCTTATCTAGCTGTTCAAGCTTTGAGTGTGGCGGCACCAGTTTCCTTATATCCTAGTTGCATATATTAAGTTTTAACCAAGTTTATGTGGAGGCCTATTTTGGATGCCTCTCTATCTAGGCTCTCCATCATTCCTTGAACAATTTTTTGTATTTCCGAGGATTGCGATGTCATCGGCAAAGTCCAAGTTCATCATTTAATTCCATGAACTACTGAAGGCAGTTTTGTATCATTGCATTCCTCATTTAGTAGTCAAAAGGAAGAGGAAGGAATACAATATTCACCCGTGTCAATGTAAGAAAACTCTGTTGTTCCTTCTTGTTTTAATGCAGCAGCTAAATTGGCTGTAGAGATGTTGAAGGATATGGATGAATTTTTCAGGGCTGACATATTCTCTATTTCCATAGCCATTTTCCATGGATACTATCAAATACATGTTTGAAGTCTACCAAACTGATTATTAGCTATTGTTGGTATTCAAGACTTTGATCTATAATGTTTCATACAATGAAAATCTTTTCAGCACATGATCTGCCTCTTTGGAAGCCTGCTTGCTCTTTTCTGATCTCATCCACAGCCTGTCATCTGTGTTCAGCACTATTCAGTTGAGATGACTACAATACATGAAAAAATGTTGAATGATTTTAAGAATTAGCCTTAACCCTAAAACCTCAGCATTAAATACAAGTCACAAAATTGATGTTTAGGGTTAACCCGTTTAACTCTAGAAACAGGTCTAAACAAGTCTCAATTTATTGCCTGTCAACACAACATTCTTGACCAATTCCTGGGGCATTTACTGAATTTCTTATTTTTTAATATATTATTGATCCCTTAATATTTACTATCACTTTACTGAAAGTGTTTTGAAGGATATGAAGAATTAAAAAAAAAGTTTTCTGATCAAGAAATGCATGGAAAAAAGACTAGAAAGACAATATCAGTTTCAATTTGAACAGAGTAAAGCAGTTAATTCAGATCTACAACAGCTTTTGCAGGTTTGGGCAAGGATATAATATTGTTTCAATGTGAAGATACATTTAAACAGTAAAGCTAAACAAAAGTACCCTTATACAAAGGATTCTGTTGCTTCTTTTGCTTCTTCCGATAAGCTTTTGGTTCCTGAATCCACAAACCCAGTCATTCTTTGAGTCTTAGAATCATACATTGTTTGCCTCTTTATGCACATTGCATCAATCATGAAGGCTTCATGGGTGTAAGTGTTTGGATTCCCTTCAATACAATTTTTTCCTGCATGCATTGGTTCATCTTTGGTGATCCACCACAGCATGCATTTGTTCATTCTTGGTGATCCATCACAGCATGCATTTGTTCATCCCTGGTGATCCACCACAGCATGCATTTGTTCATCCCTAGTGATCCACCACAGCATGCATTTGTTCATTCCTGGTGATCCATCACAGCATGCATTTGTTCATCCCTGGTGATCCATCACAGCATGCATTTGTTCATCCCTGGTGATCCATCACAGCATGCATTAGATCATCCCTAGTGATCCATCACAGCATGCATTTGTTCATCCCTGGTGATCCATCACAGCATACATTTGTTCATCTCAGGTGATCCATCACAGCATGCATTTGCTCATCCCTGGTGATTCATCAGAGCATGCATTTGTTCATCCCTGGTAATCCTTCACAGCATGCATTTGTTCATCCCTAGTGATCCATCACAACATGCATTTGCTCATCCCTGGTGATCCATCACAGCATGCATTAGTTCATCCCTAGTGATCCACCACAGCATGCATTTGTTCATCCCTGGTGATCCATCACAGCATACATTTGTTCATCCCTGGTGATCCATCACAGCATGCATTTGTTCATCCCTGGTGATCCATCACAGCATGCATTTGTTCATCCCTGGTGATCCATCACAGCATACATTTGTTCATCCCTGGTGATCCATCACAGCATGCATTTGTTCATCCCTGGTGATTCATCACAACAAGCATTTGCTCATCCCTGGTGATTCATCACAGCATGCATTTGTTCATCCCTGGTAATCCATCACAGCATGCATTTGTTCATCCCTGGTGATTCATCACAACATGCATTTGCTCATCCCTGGTGATCCATCACAGCATGCATTTGCTCATCCCTGGTAATTCATCACAGCATGCATTTGTTCATCCCTGGTGATCCATCACAGCATGCATTTGTTCATCCCAGGTGATCCATTATAGCATGCATTTGTTCATCCCTGGTGATCCATCACAGCATACATTTGTTCATCCCTGGTGATCCATCACAGCATGCATTTGTTCATCCCAGGTGATCCATTATAGCATGCATTTGTTCATCCCTGGTGATCATTCAATTATATCATAGAATTATAAAAGAAAAATACTAATGAGCAACACATACATCTTCTTAGTGTTCTGGTTGAAGGCAGGTTAAAGTGGTAGAAAGGAACTCATACGCATTAGCACAGTAAAAGTGCAATGTTATTGTGAAGGATATTTTTTCATCTGTATAATTTGCATTTCCTGTAGGCTGCTCAAACAGATGTAAAGATAAATCTGAAAAGCATAAATATATCATATATTAAATGTTAAATTGGGATCCATCTTAGACCAGTTGATCTAAATGTTATCTATAACTATTGCCAAACAAATAAAAAGAGTGCCACATCGACATGAATAATTTATCAATGATTGTTATGCGAATTATTATATATTCTTATCACTAAACTATAGAGTAAATACATTTACCATCATAACTGTTTTAGGTGAGTTTGGCTTTTCTATAACTCCTCTCGTAAACATTGAACTTTCTTTTTATAATATATCAGAAGTCTCTTTGAATTGTACAATTTCTTCTTTCACCTTAAGACTTTATTTTTCCTTCTTTTTAACTGGCCAGGAAGCTGCATCGTTATGACACTGAAAAATAATAATTGTTAGCAATACAAAATCCTTTCAGGCATAACAGTAAATTCTGGAGTATATATTAAAATTAGATAAGCTTTCATTCAGATACCATAAGTATATCTCTAATTCTATAGCATTGACATAAAAAATACAGATAGTGATTTAATTAATAATGAAAATATGTCAAAAAATAAAATATCACATATACAATTGGAATTCATTTTGTTGTTTAGTTGAAGTCCAAGATATGAATATCAATATCACTAAATGTATAAAATATACATAAGTACAATAATATATTAAATCTAACAGTGCATTTTGATTTACCATATTGAATGCCTCTTACGGGTTTGCAAAGACCAGGGAACAGTACCAGGAAAAAGAAGAAGAGGCAGACAGAGAAAGCGATTGTAGGACAACATAAAAGAATGGACGGTACTTCCATTGAAAGAGGTTCTAACTAAGGCAAAAGACAGAGAGGAATGGAGAAAGATGACAGATCTTGCATGGTAAAAGTAACTCAGTGATAAGTTAAAGTAGTCTAGATCAGTTCATGTCAGTTGTAATTTCATTATACTAGTCAAACATTTATTTAGACAATACTGAAAATACTCGCTGTTATTTCTACTTTGCTTCAAATACTATACTGGGATACATGAGCAGTCATTTTTTTAAAATAGTTAAATGTAAAACCAATTCAAACTCACATAGAAGTCTAACATTTACATTTTCTACTTTAAGTATCACCTGAAATATTGTAGGAATAGCTGAGGGTTTCAGATTTTTCATTATATCATCAAAGTTTGCATCAATAAAATGTGTGCTGTCCACAAAGTCATACACATCAGGGGTCCATCCTTTCCCTCTTTTCATTGCTTCAACCATTTATCTCACATGTTGGCTTATTTAAGGAATCTGCAACATAAAGAAATAATAAATAATGAATAACATACCGGTACAAAAAATGGTGACCAATAATTTCATCCCCAATTAAATATTTTTTGTTATTCATTGTTTAATTGTGCAGTTAAGGCTTTGGCTTTAAGCCCTCATTTCATCTAATATATAAATATGATTATTTTAAATGCTTTTAAATATTTTTTGACATGTTATAAATGCGTTTATAGTGTTTCCTCTTCCACTTCGCATTCTTGATGAGTTGTACATCTGGGTGTGTACTTAGTTACAGGGCTTCTTGTGGTTGTAAGGGATATACATGACGTAATGATCAAAGGCCAAGGTGTGGTGGAAGTAGTGGAAATCTTTTGAGAGAGGAGAACGATTAGAATACTTATGACCATGCCGCTGAGAACTTATCATCAAAGGCCAAGGTGTGGTGGAAGTAGTGGAAATCTTTTGAGAGAGGAGAACGATTAGAATACTTATGAACATGCCGCTGAGAACTTATCATCAAAGGCCAAGGTGTGGTGGAAGTAGGCTACCGGTAGTGGAAATCATTTAAGAGATGAGAACGATTACAAGACTAGACTAAAGAAAGTAATATCTCTCTGTCTTTGGAAAGTTTAGTTTGAGACTAGCCTAAAAAAGTAATCCCTCTCTGTCTTAGGAAAGTTTAGTCCCAGTAATTGGACATTGAAAATACGAGCACATGTCTCATAATTAGACTTTTTCCAAACAAATCTAGATCTTCATTATTTAAATGTACAATATAAAAAAAAATGATTTAAAACAACAGGCTTGAAAAATTTATAATCTAGATTGAGGATTGTTGTAATGGCCTATGTTGTCTTCTCCATGAAAATTAAAAGGAAATGGCTAGGTATATAGTTCTGTGATTAGTAGCCCATTCTAATAAAAATCAGGAAAAATGAGTTTACATTATTTTTAAATATTTAACACAACTTTTCTAAGACAGAGAAGATCGATTTTCCAAGATTCAGGGCGACTTTCCTTACAGCTTGAAAAAGAGTTATCTATCTATCTATCTATCTCTCTATCTATAAATATATATATATATATATATATATATATATATATATATATATAATTGCGTATTTTAGTTTTTCGCTGTTTCTTTTTTATTTCTCTATTTTATTTGGGGCCACCAAATCACATCGCCTAGGGACTCTACTTATCTAAGACAGGCCCAGCTATGGTGGATTATTATCATCATTGTCTTCATTGTGTTTTTTTTATTCAAGGATAATACTTAAATGTAAGTAGCTATTCTATTCGTACAAGTCATTTATTTTTTTGTTTATCGCTGGATCATTTAAGCATTGAATTGAATTTGAAAACATTAAACGCAAGGTAAATCAATTCTACTTAGTGTTTTCCCAGTGTTTAGATAGAGACTCCTCCGAATCCACACATGCTGTTCTGGCTAGTATCTTGAGTGTTATGCAAATCCACTACTATTTCATCAACTATTCTACATTAGCCAAAGAACATTACAACTAATAAGATGAACGTACTCAAGACTTTCTACTACTATAAATGATGCATTCATTAACACTTGGGATGCCTGTCTTGACTACTTATCCGTCGTTATTTAAATATCTCTAATTCTAATCCACCATCTTCTAAGCTATCGCCACATCGCCTGCGTTATTCGTCTGTCTGACTACGTCACTGTCACTCCTTTAACCGTCGCTAAAAACAATACACAATATAATCTACCACAGCTAACATACTCTCTAACTCAACCAGGACACAACAATGCCACGTAATTTAGGAGACAATATTACTTTCCAAAAACATATCATTGAAAACTTTCATTCTACAGGGGGCAGGCTTATAGCTGGTTAGCCTATGCAATAATTAATTAGCGTAAATATCTTTTAACTAGTATTACACACCGACCTGTGACTGTCTAGTTATGCCGGGACATTCTCTCCTTTTAAACTTCTAATAAACTGGACGCATTTCAACCATCCACCTATTTTTGGCAGTCAATCCTAGTATCTGTTACACTGAATCGAAACGGATCGCTATCATTCTCTTTCCTTTCTTCTCTCTCTCTGGAACCCACTTTTATTTTCACCCCCAGCATTGACCTAGACTTTTGACTTGCAATGGAACAACTCGATTGTAGTAACCTAAGCCAAGACCAAAACGTTATTGCAAGTGAAAACAAAAAAGTCCGATATCGAGTTGGCAATTCTCTTTGTCAGATGTGAACAACACATACCACCGCGGGATCATAGTGACCTTAAGTTACACAATTTCAACACGACGACATAACTTGTGCATAGCTTGTTAAAGTAAGAGCCACACAGAATTAAAATGGAATTAAATCTAATGATGATTTGATGTGATAAATACATATGCATGTAAATTATTAATTAATGACAGATTTCATGGACACACACAAAGTTAAAATGTTACAATCTCATTTCAAGTGCAAGAGATAAAAAGGCCTATTTCTGATGCCCAATCTTCTTTTTTCAGCTTGGGAGCCATAATCTTTATGATGACTGAACTTACTGGAGCAGGTCTTCGCCAGTGATGGCTCCTCATGTGGGCTAAGTACTACATTTTGTCGCTGATGCGTAGGCTGTATTCTGTGAGCACGAATTCTTGTGTATGTGTGTGTGTGTGCATTCAATTTGGTGACCCCTCTTGGTTGCTGTGTGTGTGTGTGTGCACGCTATTTGGTGACCCCTCTTGGTTGCTGTGTGTGTGTGTGTGTGCACGCTATTTGGTGACCCCTCTTGGTTGCTGTGTGTGTGTGTGCACGCTATTTGGTGACCGCTCTTGGTTGCTGTGTGTGTGTGTGCACGCTTTTTGGTGACCCCTCTTGGTTGCTGTGTGTGTGTGTGTGCACGCTATTTGGTGACCCCTCTTGGTTGCTGTGTGTGTGTGTGTGCACGCTATTTGGTGACCGCTCTTGGTTGCTGTGTGTGTGCACGCTATTTGGTGACCCCTCTTGGTTGCTGTGTGTGTGTGTGTGCATTCAATTTGGTGACCCCTCTTGGTTGCTGTGTGTGTGTGTGTGTGCATTCAATTTGGTGACCCCTCTTGGTTGCTGTGTGTGTGTGTGTGTGCATTCAATTTGGTGACCCCTCTTGGTTGCTGTGTGTGTGTGTGTGTGCATTCAATTTGGTGACCCCTCTTGGTTGCTGTGTGTGTGTGTGTGTGTGCATTCAATTTGGTGACCCCTCTTGGTTGCTGTGTGTGTGTGTGTGTGCATTCAATTTGGTGACCCCTCTTGGTTGCTGTGTGTGTGTGTGTGTGCATTCAATTTGGTGACCCCTCTTGGTTGCTGTGTGTGTGTGTGTGTGCATTCAATTTGGTGACCCCTCTTGGTTGCTGTGTGTGTGTGTGTGTGCATTCAATTTGGTGACCCCTCTTGGTTGCTGTGTGTGTGTGTGTGTGCATTCAATTTGGTGACCCCTCTTGGTTGCTGTGTGTGTGTGTGCATTCAATTTGGTGACCTCTCTTGGTTGCTGTGTGTGTGTGTGTGTGCATTCAATTTGGTGACCCCTCTTGGTTGCTGTGTGTGTGTGTGTGTGTGCATTCAATTTGGTGACCCCTCTTGGTTGCTGTGTGTGTGTGTGTGTGCATTCAATTTGGTGACCCCTCTTGGTTGCTGTGTGTGTGTGTGTGTGCATTCAATTTGGTGACCCCTCTTGGTTGCTGTGTGTTTGATGACGTCCTTCTTTTTCCCGTCTTTGGGGCTTGGTGCTGAACTTCTTTGTTTAACTGCACGTCTCGGCTCGTCGCTGTGTAAATAATTCCTTCCGTTTGCAAGAACTGCTTGGTGCTGGTTCAGAGAGCCAGAGTGGAAATATCGCTCAGCTAGCAATGTTGAGGCTTGACCAACAGGCGACGTAATACGGGTCCATGTTAATTAAGGGATAGTATTACTGAGATACGCACGACTCGCACGTGTACTATAAATGATATGAATGTGTGTTGCAACCTCTTGTCACATTATTTACAGATCATTCTCCACTTCGAACAGTCGTCGTATTAAGTGTTCAGTGGAATCTTTCTGCCCCTCATTCATTCATAACTAATTCAACATTATCCTTTTGTCTTCCTCATGGAACATATGGACTCAGTAAAATTACGCCCTCTCCAAGGTCTCTTGTTTAGCTGTTAGCAGCAAAGCAGTTTGGTCGGGGGGTCATTGTGAGCCAAAATATTTACACGGAATCCTGACATATACCGCGAACAAATACCAAGAGCGGAGTTGCTATGCTATATTCGTAAATTTTAAAGCGATACCTTCCCCCCCCCCCCCTCCCTTTTTTTTTTTTCAAACTCGCCTTGTCATTGTTTTAACTGCATTCTTTTTTCAAGCCACATTTTCCCCACAACTGCCAGCAAACACTTTAACCCTTTCGCCGGAAAATGGCGTGAATTGCTCGGTAGCACATAATATCGCCGCTCGTATTTTCTTGTTGCTATAAAAATTCCCAAAATCTCCGATTTATGAACCTAGAAATCTTTTCCTTGCGGCCTGAACCAAGAAAAACCTAGACACCTGTCTTTTTTTAAAAGTTTTGTTTCATATTGTCGTTAAATGTTTTGCACCTTAGAGACACACTTTCTTTGCAAATCTAAAACGTCGGGTCAATACACACATGCTGAAAGCAGGGTTCCACTTGAGTGGCTAAGGAGACTGCCCACACAGCCGATAAAGTTGACTGTCACATTTGATGTCAAGGACACAACGCTGGAATTAGGATTCATTCCTTCTTTATCAAACAAGAGGTTGCCTAAGTGGCTTTTTATGACGATATGAAACCAATTACGTTGGAGGATCATTTGAGATGATGTCACCCTGATACAAAGATAAAGGTTTGAAAAAAAAAAGATTCTCAAAGAAAAAGTTCAAAATAGACCCACAACATCTCTCTTCAACATGAGACATAGAGAGAAGATGACGGTTTGTGAGCGCCTTACAAGATTTGTTTACTTATAGCCTAATAGCGAAAACATTAAAGATAAAACACTGATTTTACCTACTATTAAAGTAGTTTTAAAAACTTGTTTTAACGCTAGCCTAAATTTGATAGCATTAAATGAATTTATTTAAGCAACAATACAGTTTAAGGGCACATTAGTGGTATGAGTTATAACATTAAAAGCCTATAATGTAATTCTTTGCAAACGAGATAAACAGTTTGGGATTAGCGGCCTCGCAGGCTCTGGCAAGATGTAGCGCTGTGTGCAGCAAACTGCCAAAAGGTCACCGGCTTGACGAAACATTTCCCATGTTTGGGTAGGCCTATATCTGCAAGGCAAGTTTGAATTCAGTTTTCCTTCTGCTAGGTGGGTTGCAAGCCCAGACTAATGAGACCCTATCGCCCAACGCTTACTGATTTAGACGACAGTTTCTCACCTTCGCCCCTTCTACTGATTGCGAAAATAGTTGGTGAATTGCACCGGATAGGACACGCTAAGCCAGAGGTCTTGTCAGTTCAGGGACTCTTACAAGCCTTACGGTGTTAGAAGACCCCGGCCACTTCCGGGGCGCTGCAAAGCAGGCGACCTGATTATACTAGTCTTAGTCTTAGGATGGCCAAACAGTATATTTCTAAAGCTGCTGATATATCAAACTTTCGTTCGATAAGGCACCGAGACATATGACACATTGCGGCTGTTGCCTTTGTACGGTAGAAATCCAACGTGAAAATATTCCGATGCATATTGACGTCATTTTGCCCTACGCTGTATGGCCTCTCTTACGACATCGTGACTCAGCTCACTGTCACTATTTCCATGACACTCTTGCTCTTCTTCAAATGTCAGCTTACGCTTCAAATATTTATCCATAATCTAACGGTTAGATGGGCGTGCGAAATACAATGTAACAAACACGAAATACTACTGTTAAACGTAAATAATTAATGATAAAATGTGAGCGATTAATAACAAGACTGATATCTGTGTTGTGGAGTCTACTTCTTTGAATGGCGATTTAAAGCAGAGATGCTGATAGAACGATTGATTCGTTTGTAAAATAATCTAATACTCATGCGCAAAATATAATTCTATCACAGGACTGTTATTAATCATTATTGTTTTGCCACGCTGCGTCAACAATTGTCATAGAATAATTCGTAATAGACATATTAAACAGTAGTGAGGGACCAGTTGATTATTATTCAAAATATCTGGTCGGATTAAACTAGCTCAGGGGTGGGCAAATTACAATCCGCGGGCCAAAATCGGCCCGATGAGTCTTTTAAGCGGTCCGCGGACACCTAAAGAAATCAGGTGGGCCACCTATAAATGTAAATATATTTAAAAATAAATAATTCTACATATCTATATGCATTTTAGAAAGTTCTGATTCTTATAAATTATGAGAAAGAGGCTAATGAAACATTGTCTCTAGATGTCATTCTAAAAAGTTCAAATTAAACGAAGATTATTCTTATTGGCAATATTTCAAAATATAATTTTACTACATTTTTTTGCACACATCTCCAGCAATGGTTGCTTTTTATCTTACTTATTTTCTGCTACTTTTTTTTTTCAATTCAGATTCCAATCAACGCATCGCTACACTGTTCAAGATAATAAAGTCTGTGATTTATGAAGGACTTTGTAGCGGGGCCAACTCGAGATCATGCGACACCTCCATCAAACCAATGTTGATTCGTATGTGATTGGACATGTCATCTACTGGTCTTAGAACGCTGTTGTTGGTCTCTCTATTAATTCATCCGAATATATTCACTATACATACATTAATATTAATCACTGTAACAAATAAAGGCCTTAAGTTTCTCTTTGTATGATAATTTACTTTAAAAGAATGGGCAGTCTTCTCAACCAAGTTTATTTTAAATAAAAGAGTCTAGCTAACCGTGAGCTCCATGAGATTCAGATACACATTCGAGATCCCATGGACCTTGGATTGTTGTCCCGCTTAATCCCTTCCCTCCCCCCCCCCCACACAAATGAAGAGAAGGGGAACGTATGGATAAGTAAGCCTATTACAACAGAGAGGCGAGGTTCACTACCCGTTGTTCGCATAAATGCTACCAAAACAGATATTTTCACCGGCATGCAACATTGAGGCCATGGGAAGCTGGAGTTACCTCGATGTCATCGAACCAGTTGTCTTCGCCCCTTTTGTCGTGGCGCCTTAAGAAATGTCTTTATAATTACTTCCCCTTATTTCTGACCCATTGCACTCTTGCCAATGTTGACATTATTTGGACACGTCGTGCGTTAATGGACACACGTGACGTGACACCCAGGACCCCAGAAAGCCAAGCGATTAACCGCTCAGCCACCGCGCCCCCTCTTTGCTTATTATTCAATTTTCTTTAAGCTCAATTTTTTTTCTTTTTTTTCCTGTATTTAAAATAAAATTTTAAAAAGCACTTACACATCAAATAGTTCAAAGATCTTAACTGACTTTCAGCTGTGTTTGATAAATAAAGAACTGTAATTAACGAGCTGCAGCACTTTGAGGACAACAAGAAACATTCTACAATATCGTTCTGCCTATTGTTTAGTACAATATTGTAAGAGCAATCAATGTTGTGTCAAAAATGTTGGACAGCCAGCAGCGAGAAATACATACATCAGATAGTCAACTCAAGAGGCTCTTGACTGAAGTAAATTATTAAAAAATGACTTTCAGAGTGTAAAAAAAAGAGGCTGCTGCAGTAGCTGGGCTGTTAATAAAAAATTTTTCTCTACACAATTGCAGAAGGTTAAAAGACAATTTGATAAGCCTACCACTAATTACAAGAAGAAAAAGTTCAAGATTCGAGAGAGGACTCTCAACATCAACGTATCCAAACGAACTATTGATGTCATTGTTTCAGATGTACGCGACAGATTTCATGGGCATCAAAAATGTCAAAAGCCTAGTTTCATTTCAATAGCAAACGCAAAGAGTTGAATGATGTCAACATGCTTCTAGTCTCATCCAGATGATATTGCCAGAGATGCAAATTCATCTAAGAAACCTTTCATAAAGACATATCAAGTCTTGTGTTCAATAAGAGATTTGGTTGTTCATTTTTTTTAATGATAGCTACATTATATCATCTAGTTTTCGAAACATTTTTACAGTATGCATATGATCTCTCACTTTGTCTCACTCTTTTGATTATTCGATTGACATTTCTGAAATTTCGATTGAACAAAAGTTATTTACAAATTTGTATGACAAAGAGCAGGTTGGCTTCACTTGGTGAGAAACAGACAAAAGCACTAGTTACATTTCTTCTAAGAAGGCCAGAAAAAATGTTATTAGATTAATGTTAGATTTAATTACTGTTAAAAAAAAATAAACGTCGAATCAGATACTAGTTTGTAGCAATGTTTAATAGTTTTACACCTAGAAGTGTACACTGGGAAATAAAACTCATAAAACATTTCTTTATTCATTTGAAACATTTTTAAGTCGTTTCATTCTGTTCAGAAATTGTACAAACATGACTTTAAAGACACTATTACTTGCTGGAATCCTAATTGAAACAAACGTAATTGATATAATTAGCCCTATTTATTTTAAAGTACATAGAAGTCAAACTCATAAAGCGCTGGTTGTGAATGTGTATGTGTTTCATGAGTGAATGTTGTTCGAATTTTTCATCCATTTTGTTTTTGTAAAGTAGTTACGCTGAGGTTGTCAATTGTAGTCAAACTGAATTTCCATTTCCATTTCCATTTGATTGGATCAATAAAATTATCTTATCTTAAAAGGGGGCTACACTGCTACTGCATTAAAATGTCTTTTGGTAAATGCACCAATACATTCAATTTTTTGTCACACACTACATTCGTCTTATTGGGGGAGGCGGTGACAACCAAGATATTCTTATGCCCACTCGTACGCTACCTTGCTACGCTACTAAACCTCTTTGTGGTCTTCCTCTATTAGGCTATATATCTACCCCCGCTCTTTTATGTACACATTTAACCGAATACTCTAACTAAAGTTAACATTTCAAATAGCACTTGAATAGATTAGATCCTCTAGACTCTAGTCTAGACTCTAGTCCAGGCATGTCAAACTCGTTAAGGTGTATGGGCCGCATAAAAACTTACTATGACCTGAGGGGCCACAGCCAAAAATCAGTTGCAAAACAGCCTACTAGTTTTATGTAAATTAGAAACAATACAATGGAATACAATAATTAATGGCATACCTGTCCCTTAGACAGCTAAATGTGTAGTACTATTTGGTAATTTAAAATATGATTACGCATTATTTTCTATGTTCTGATGCTTGACATCTTTTATAGGATACAAGCTTATTAATGTCATGTTGAATTTTTTTTTACTGACAATTTCATCACTGATGACAAATACAAATATTAATCTCAAACGGTGAGGTGCTTTTGTAGCTTTCATTATGGCAAAGAACTGCTCACAGAGATAAGTGCTTGCAAACAGCAAGAATTCTGGCTGCAAATTTTCGCAATTCAACATACCATTCAGGGTAAATAATTGTAAAATTTTGGCACAGCCAATTCTATATACTTCGATTTCAACAAAGAATCTGCTATTCTATCAGCTCTAATTGCACATTACCAGCAGCAATTTCAGAATCAAATGACAATGGAGATACAAACAACGAAAATTCTTGCTCGAAGTCACGAAAACGGTCATTGAAAGCATCTACTAACGATTCCAGGTGTAAGACATATTTACCAAATGTTGTAGCCGTATTTAATCTTTGAAGTTCCTGACACGTTGACAAGTGAACAAGATTTCCTCTTCATATTTGGTTTATCCACAGTCCTAATTTTGCTTGTAAGCACTTCATATGATTACACGCAGTTGTGACAATTTTGTCTTTACTTTGAAGTTTAAAATTCAAGTCTTGCACGTGACCAGTGATATCAACTGCCAATGCCAAATCCCGAACCCATTAGTCAGTTTCAAAATGTTAAACAGGTTCACCTTTCATGTTAAGAAACTATACAATTTCCTCACGCAGTGCAAAAAAATATCTTTAATACTTTATGACATGAGAGCCAGCGGACTTCTGTGTAGTAGAGAACACAATCCAATTCGTGTCCCATGCCATCCAGAATCATTGAAAATCGGCGATGATTTAAACTACGGGCATGAATAAAATTAAGAGTGACTGAAACCGGTCTTATGACATGTTGGAACTTTCATTTCTTTGCGCTGAATGTTTTTTGGTGAATGATGCACTGAAAATGAGGAAATTTAAACTTAGCACCAGTCTCTCTTTTTTTTTTGCAAGTAACTTTGCATCGAAACCATTTCATTTCACGTTTGGTGCCCCATTCGTTGTTAGACTAGCTAGCAAGTAAATTGTACTGTTATATCAATCCCTGTTATTTCTCAAAACATCCGCGCTTGTTGTGGTGTTATTATTATTATTATTATTATTATAGCTTTTATATAGCGCTACTTTCATGCTTATATAGCATGCTCAGAGCGCTTTGGTCCAATCTCATTTGTGGCGATGTGGGGAGGAGGGGTATCTTTAGCCTTTAGGCGCTCAGTAAACAACTCTGCCCGAGTCGGGTGCCGAACCTCGAGCCCCCTTCTAGGTAGCCCAGCCAAGCCAAGTTCAAGCGCACTTGGCCTCTCGACCACGCTTCCCAGTATGCATAGAACAGAGCTAAAGTAGCACCTCATGTATTTCAAAATTCCTGTCTGATCTTATATAATACAGAGGTTACTTCAAAAAAGAAGATGATTACGTCTTACGCTGTCACCGGCCCTTATGAATATAAACAACTGTGCTACACCCGATACATCAGTTGACTCATGGAGAGCCAATAAAAATAATTCAAAATCTTTAATTGTTCACGCAATCTGACTGACATGTCATTTATTCTATCTGCCACAGTGTTCCTAGTTAACGCTATTTCTATGAATGCTTTCACCGTTTCTAGGCAAATTACTTCGGCTTTAACGACACACTCCTTCATAAAATCACATTTACTAAATGTTGTACTATGGCTTGCAATTAAATGTGACAAATTGTAGCTTAAATTGCTTTCACTGCAGACTCACTCTCGTTGTTCAGTTTAACAAATACTATTTTTCAATTCAGCTAGCTTGTCATCTCTTATTTTCCAGCGTAACAGTTTAACATTATTTCGATAATTTTTAGGTGGCTAAGCGGGCCGCACGCAAAGTGGTATGCGGCCCTCGAACGCCGAGTTTGACATGCCTGCTCTAGACAGAAGAGGCGACTCTGTGAGTAATAAACGTTATCGGATAAAGAATAGATTTTTGTTGGTTTTATTGATTCCGGGTTCAAGCGGCACGGAGGTCAAGGTTCAAGCCCCGCCTGTCTCCATTCCCAGCCACCCTGCGTTACACTGCGTTGAGGATGGAAACAATGTTTAGGCTAATCATCTAGATCTATTGTCATTTCGCTACATTCAAATGGGGTCAAATGAACGATTACAATGAATAAAACCGAATTGATTTGCTTTTTGGATGGCTGCCTAGTCGTGCGGTTTGCGCGCTGGACTGTCGTTCGGATTTATCGAGGGTTCAAATCCTATCCGCTCCCATCCCCCGTCGTCCTGCGGGAGGTTTGGACTAGGAAGTAAACTATCTTCAACTCTGAAGGAACATCCGAAACATGTCAAACATTTTACAAACAAAACATTTTATTTAGAAAACAAAATATCAAATGAAATAAAGAAATGGGAAAGGGAATGTGTACGAAGGACCAACATTTTGTGGGTGGTGGGAGTGAGGAGCAGATAAGTAGGCTTAAATAAGTGCTACTAAAATTAACGGGCCCAAAATATGAGAGCGTGTATGTGTATGAGGCCCATTATATATGAAGCTGATCTTTCCAAATCAAGTCAAAAGTTGAATGAGTGGGAGAAATTTCAATGCGCAGGTAAAAAAAAAAAAAAAATTGTTTCATTGAGCAAAACAGAGAGAGAGAGAGAGGGGGGGGGCATGAACTTTCAATCTAAGAGAGGCTGACAGGCTTTAAAAAAGTGTTAGATTGTTCGTTAAAATGAGGTACGTTTATTATAATTAATAAAAAAAAACAAAGAAAAGAAGGGGTGTTCTGATCATGATAACATGGGATGGGAACAAATCAACGTAGTCAGTGTACACTGACATTCACTGCCATACTCATATTACTAATACTAGTAATACTAATAGTACATCTCATAGAATCTTAGATCTATTCATCTATCATTTATTTATGTTACTAAATTAAAGTACTATCATTATCATCATCAGATTATCATGTATTATATTGTCGGGTAATCTATTTTCTTCTTTTAAAAAAAGTGCCTTACCTTTGCGTATTAAATAATCCAAACAGTTACAATAATCCGTGTTATTAAGGTAGGCTTATAATAATGGTTATATCAACAAAAATCCAATATTTTTGAAGTATCCAAGATACGAAGCACGCTAATTTATAGGCCTACACACACAAAAGTAATTGATGGAAACAGCAAAATGAGCTGCTCTATATTAAGTATCTAGAAGTATCTAGGTACACGTTTGCTTTCACTAAAAGTAGATCTAGACTAGACATAGATCTAGATCTAGGTCAAACTTTTTCCCCCGTGTCTCCAACAAATCACGTGCATTTTAAGTTATAATTACATTCTAGATCTAGATATGGCTCCTCATGTCTCGGAAGACAATGAGTCGGGAAGACAGGTGAGTCACTGGCTTTGATTTCGTTTTGAGATGAGGCAGAATTTGGTGTGACTGATCAAGCCTTATATTCTGGAGTGGCAGAGTTTGAGGCATGATCCGCATTTAGTTCATTTATTATATGCATCTGTCCTAGGGTAGCTTTCTTCTTCTTTCTCTCGACTGATCGAAGTTCGAGATAACACAATAATAAACCAGGCCATTACCATGTTTTGGCATCTCAACACTCGCTTGATCTCTAGAATCTAGATATAGGCTAGATCTATATCTAAAATATAGCCTAAATATAGATCTAGATCTAGTCATCTAGATCTATAGCCATAGCAGATCATGTTGTTACTCGTTAAATTTGATAGTAGACCTACAATCATAAATCTATCATCATGACACATGCTGCCATGATGATGATGTAGATATTTATACTTGCATGGTCCGTGATGGGGCTAATAAATTACCGTGGTAGGTGGTGAAAAATTCTCTAGATGTCTACAGACATAATTTGATTAATTTTGATGTGCAATTAAAAATGCAGTTGAGATTCTTATCAAAAGATAAGATAAGATACATAGATTATAGTGTGTACCAATAGTGGTAAAATGAAGTAGCTACCACTTACTGTTCCCCACCTACCAGACTGCATTTGTTTTGACTAGTTTGAAAAGCTGACTTTAATTTTTGTCTAATTTTGTAATCAAACACTTGAGATAATTGTTCAACTTTAAATTATTTCATGTCAATATGCATTACTTAGGGGGGTGTGGTGGCTGAGTGGTTAAGCGCATGGCTTCCAAACCTGAGGTCCTGGGTTTGAATCTCTGTGAAAACTGGGATTTTGAGCTTCATGATTTTTAGGGCGCCCCTACTCTAATGGGCATCTGACTTTAGTTGGGGAAAGTAAAGGCGGTTGGTTGTTGTGCTGGCCACATGACACCCTGCTTGTTAACCATTGGCCAAAGAAACAGATGATCTTAACATCATCTGCCCTGTAGACTGTATGGTCTGAAAGAGAAACTTTACTTTCTCTTTACCATGCATTTCTTACACTTTGAAATTCTCATTTTCTCAAAGTTCAACTCAATAAATAGTTATTGGATTAAATGTTCTGACAGTTGTCATAAAGGGTGGAGACATACACATTTAATTCATATACCATACTGCTTGTTCACAACAAAGGACACATAACTAACAATAACAAAGGAATGTAACTCAAATATAACAAGTATTAATAACATTGAGTCCCACTCATGTTAAAGCATACATGATTTAAACAAATAATTTCATTCATTAATAATTATTTTGTTTGTGTTCAATTTTACGAATACTGTTAACTTTATAGTGTAAAATTCATCATCTTTCTGCTTAAAAAAATATTATTTACAAACATGATGATGACATCATTAATAGATGAAAATCTCTGTCCTTTGAGCACAACATTTAGTTTAGGAAAAATGAGCTCACAAATATATGTTACAGCTTTCTATTCAATCTAGTTCTTTAGAAACTACATTGGTTTATCATCAAGTTTAATTGTCCCTGGGTTCAGCTGTTATATAAAAACACTAAATAACTCGGTCAAGATGAACAGTGGACTTTATTACACTGAATAGCGTATATTATATTTCATTTTCTTTTGTTGTCTGGATGTTTAAGTTGCAACATGTGAAGTTTGTAAAAATAAATGAATTCTTATGTTTGTATACCATCAAAAAATTTGACATTGTGACTTTAAGCACCACTGAGATGGAGATATTAATTATTTAATTTGGAAACATTTACTTTTTTTTCCTTAGAAATTTTGTTTTTGATCAAATGTTTTTTAATAAGTTCAGAGTTAATTATCTTGTTTTAACAGTAGGGGATTAAACTGTGAACCTTACCAACATTCATGAGTGTAGAAAATTCATTTAAAAAAAAAAGAGAAAAAGATAAATGCAGCTCTTTTTTCTAATATTTTATTGTTTACACAACCATGAATAAGATGTATATCATTTGTATTTACTTTAACTAATAGTCACATTTCAGGGTTTTAAGACATGATCTTGAATATTGAAATGCCATTTCCTTTCATTAGACTTATTCTTTTGTACAGATTGTTGAACCAGTCATTCATTGACAGTTGTTTATAGTAAACAAAGGAACAAAATGAAGACACAATGTCCAGATCCATGAATTGGAGATTTAGTATCAAAAGAAAAAGAACCTCTTATGCTGAACATAAAACTTGATGGTTTTTATATGCTCTGTAAGTTCTTTATTTACAAAACCTCCATACAATAACATTGCTTTAATCATCTCCATAACTCATTAACAAAACATCACTGTAATCTAGTAATAAAAGTTCGCTCTAGCCCAATGAGAAAATAGCATTTTAAAAAATATACATATGTTATAAACTTGAGTTTTTTTCTTAGCAAAATCACTTTTTAACTTGTCTTTCTGTCTGTGCCCCTAAAATTTTCCTTTGAAAAAGTGCTACTAACCCCATAGCCAATACGTTATGTCTGGTACTTTTCTATTCCTCTAATATTAAATTTAGTAGTTATCAATATCACTAGTACAGTCAATTTAGGTTAATTGGACTACATTGGGACATGATTGATTCAGTCAACAACCAGATCAAGAGTCCAGAGCACAAACATCAAAGTGGAAAGGAAAAACTAATAAAACATCAAAAGTTGTGTATACAAGAAAGTTACTGTAATAAAGAAATCAAAATGAACACTTGCTGGTATTAACAAAGCTCAAGACAATAAAAAAATGCCCATGATATATTATAGTTCAAGCAGAACAAAAAATGATTTTCAATAAAAAAAAAAACAACATTTGGGCATTCCTTCATTATTATTACATCCTACCCCAAATCTCCTTTAGGATGGCAGGGTATGAAACTCTGGACAATCATGGTAACAGTTCACCCATCGTTTTTTAACTCTTTTTGTTAATTTATTGTAATTCAGTATTTGATGATTTAATATATTTTATCTCAAAAATGTATGTATTGATTACAAATGTACCTAATTTGAATTTTATTGAATCTCCAGTTAAACATCAAATCTTGCGATACCAGAGTCCTATCAATGGTCTTTTTCCTTCTATTGGATCTGACAAAAATACAAATAGAATAGCTCATGTTCAGGATTCTATTTACTGTGCAGTTGCTGTTTGGTCACTGGCTCAAGTATTTCAGCTTTATCATTTCATGTTTGGTATTTTTAGCTAGATTCTAGAGTTGATGGACTACTGCCTTTTTTTTTTCAAAGTCTGCCACTTTTATATTAATAAAAACTCACCTAGCACTAGTAGGGATAGAGATTTATAAATTGAAAACCTCAGGTGGCATTAACTCCATTTGTAAGCATTTCATAAGGAAAGATTTATGTGTGAAAAAAATTAGTAGGTATTGAAGCATTTCGGATACATGTGGTATAGGGTTAAAACAGTTTATAATTATGTTTCTTTTTTTTTTCAATATCAGGGTTGTATATTTCGTTTTTGACTTGAAGTGTGTATAATTCCTAATTCTAAACTGGTTTTAGTTATTATCCTCTGGTATCTACTTTTGGTCAAAGTGTCTTCCAAGTAAAGATACTGCAATTGTTACAAATAAATTGGTTCTCAAACACCAAACAAAAATCTACCCAGATATAAGTTTCTTTATTCAACTATGAAAAATAAATTCATTTCCGTCAGATTTTCATCAGAATAGATAGCAATCCTTTGGTAGTCAATGTCTCACTGTAAGTCAGATGCCAGGAGTGTTCAGTTGTCTATGATAATAAATATTTTAGCTAACAAAATAACTTGGAAAAAATTAAACCTTAAGATTGTGTTACAAAGATTTATTTTAAAGGTTAGGTTCCATTTTGGTCATTATTAATATTTAATTGGTGCATGTTGACTTGAAAATTAGTACAGTTTTGATGACTAATTGAAAATTAGTATCTTTGTATGCACATTATTAATTACTTGATTATTTCTATCCAGAAAGATTGATGATGACCAGGACAGGATCATAAGTTGGGCCAAGCTGATGATGGGTATGTAGCAATGTTGGATATTCAAGTTGGCCTCCTTCAGTCGTAGAGCGACTCAAACACTTTTCCATGTGCAATGTTGGATATGACAGGCAGATAAAGTGAGTAGTTTGTTTACAACTAAGCGTAGAATATCATTGCATATCAATATTAAAATCATATTGTTTTGGTCAGTGCATAAAATAACTAGGTTTGGATTACTCCTGGGTCCCAGGGTATGCACGTAAATTACTTAACAATATGCTTTCTTAGTTTGGAAATCCAAGACATGTGCAGCTCTAAAAAAATATTTATTGGTGGTATAAAATTTCTCTACAAATCAATAGTTGGCTGCATTATTAAGTTATCTTTCATTAGATATTTCTCAATCAAATAGCATTATTAACTTATGTGTCTTTAGATAAAAAGCACATTCATCATTGTTCTCAATTAAATGTCAAGTAAAAAGTTTCTCCATGGTAACAAAAAGTATATAATGTTTTCTAGTAGACTTCAAATTAAAATGTTTCCAGTTGACATGAAATAGAAAATTGTACGAACATAACCTTAACTATTTGACAATAATGAAGATAATAAATTGAATGAATAATTTTTGTCTGAATATTTTAGTGTGTTAAATATCAAATTTAAACTAGATTTGAGTACAATTGTTTCTTCTTTTTCAAAGGTAGAAAAGTTCAAATCCAATTAAGTCCAGCATATGCCCTGCACTCTACATTTGATCTTGTTACTGTTACCCAGCATACAGAGGCAAAGACTATGAACATTTGCAAGTAAGTTGTTTCTTGGTCATCAGGAATCTGTAGCCAAAGAAACAGCCATGTAGAATGATCAAACTATTAGTAACCTAATGTAAAAAGCAAAAGTTACATGAGTGCTTGGACATTTATTCTAATCTAAAAATGAATAATCCTAAAACGAATCAGTAAATAAATTATGTTACGAGCAGATGAGACTCTTAATCATACACCAACAGATTCATCTATAATAGATTATGAAGATTTAAATCTTGATTAACAAACAATAATATGTCAATTAAATTACTCCATTTTTCGGTTTCTTCTCTTCCTATTTCAACACAAATTTGCACCTTTCCACATTCACACTATGCTGCACACATAACAAAGTACCTTACAAGTGAACAATTCAGCCATATACAGAGCATATAGGATAAATGCCTGATGGAGGATATCTTACATCCCTGAGTAGATAATAAAATAAGTGCCACCAAGCAGATATAAGACCTGTTTGATCAAAATGGAATTTTTTTTTGTATGTCATTTGTCAGGAGTTAAAAAAAAACACCACCACAATGTTTTTCCAGTTTAATAAGAACAAAAATAGAAATGCTATTTAGCCTTTATTTCAGATAATAAATGAACACCTTTGATTTGGATTCCTCAATTCAAGGAAACATACCAATACTAGAACAGTCTTAAAAAAACAGCAGTGAGGCTAACAACTAGGTCAGTGAAACACTAGGTTTAGAGACTTCAGGATCAAAAGACATTTAGCATTGCAACAAAAGTACATAAACAGTAGATTAACAATTAAAAAACAAAACTTGATAGAATGCTCCGAGAGACAAATAAATGATTTCTAGTTCTTTAAATTCTCAATTAATCTTTTTCAATCACGGAATGAGTCTGCCAAAGTTAGACAATTTCATAGTACAATTATGCTAACTGTATGCCTGCTTTGGACTGATGGCTCTGGGTTTGAAATCTGCCACCATCCTCTCCCATCCTCCATGAGGTTTGGGATGGGAGGAAATAGTCTTCAAATTTCTTAAGTCATTAAGTGACTAATTAACATGAGCAATTCAATATTATTTTTAAAAAGTCTGCTGGTGTGTTTGACTGATGCAAACATTATTTACATACTTTAAGTGTCATCAACACGATCAGTGCTTCCCTCTAACAATCTCTATTTATAATGTTTTTGAAGTAAGTCTGTATAGTATAAGATAAGAAGATAAGATAAAAAAAAAGAAAAGCTTATAGCTTTAAATGTTAAAATTATCAACCAAAATCTTAAATCTCCAAAAAAAAAAAAATAGGTTTAGCGTTTTAGAGTAATATAAAACAAATCTTTAGCTTGTGATTAATTTGTGAAAGATTGTCCCATACTAAAGGACTGTGAAATGAAATTAACATTACCATCTGTCATGATCTTTCCCAGGTGAAAAGAAAGTCATGTTGTCTCTCACAACAGTTTTAATCTAGTCAACTAGACTCTCTGAAGTGTCTTTCAGAGTTGCACTATATTATAATAGAGTAATGTTAATTTGCGTCTGCTGACTACACTCACACCACTACCCCTCTCTGTGCCACCACCAGGTTTATAACAATATTTATAAGTTGAATTTGTATTTGTTGATTGCTGAAATGATGCTTAAAAGCGTGAATGAATTTTTTCTTCTTTTATTTCAGGGGATTCATTCAACAGATGAAGTCAACTTCATACAGAATCATACAGTTTTTTATGTGGAGAGAGCTTATAGAACACCTGACTATGAGCTTATAGAAACCTAACTCTGGGATGTGGGAAAGAGGAAATATAACAATGGAAGCACAGAGATTCATGCCAGGTAAATATAACACTGGAAGCATAGAGATTCATGCCAGGTAAATATAACAATAAAAGCACAGAGATTCATGCCAGGTAAATATAATAATAAGGACAGAGAGCCTGATAATTATAACAATGGAGATACATGCTGGTAACTTTAACAATGGAAGAATAGAGATGCATGCTTACTAGATATAACAATGGTAAAAAAACATAACAATGGAAACAGATATCCCCCAAAAAATAAATATAATACTGGATATCTACTTTTTTATTCATTGACATCTAATTTAATGAAATAGAACACATAATCTTATCTTATCTTATCATAAGCAAGAAATGCAAGATGTTTTAAGAAATATATTATTTTATTTGTCATCATTTCAGTTAGCATTGCTAGAGCTGCATTAAGGCAGTCAATGAATGTAACTCATTTGGTGAGCATGGAGCCACCTGGTCTGGGATTTTTGTTAATATTGATACCCACCACAGGAACAGAACAATATTTGAAACTATCTTACCCTGGGAATCAAACTCTGAGGTAAGCAAAGAACAAAGCCTCTTTGTAAAAAAAATGCCCATGGAAAGATAACAAAAGTAAAAAAAAAAATTATGTGGGCAGACTCTTGGCAAAGTGCAAAACAATGAGTCCCAATAACGTAACTAGCTTGAAAGGTTCTTTTTGGGGACTTGATGGTCGAAGATATTAGCATAGTACATGGGCTCTGGTGCTGTGGCCAGTTCGGAGATCTGTTTGCATCCTCTTCAGAGCTTACCAAATTTAACCATATTTTATTCACCTCTTTATAACCATTTTACCATTGTAATATGAGGCCAAAGAAAAAGAATGTATGTACTAGGTACTAGGCAGCCTAGCAGAGAAACTAAATTTTTGTAGATCACTCAGTCTACAGCTGCTATTAGTCTTACATCTCCTATTCTCAACCAAAGCAACTCTTACTACATTCAGTTTGTATTCATGTTTGATTAATAGGAACTGAAATTTATTTTGAATATCCCATTATTAGGTCTCTGCACAGTCCACTACATGGTTTTCATTTTGCATGATTAACCTGGCTAATTCAGACAAACTGCTCAATGCTCTAATGATACAGGGGAAGGAATACTTGGACAACTTTGTCCTAGCATATGGAAAAAGAAATGTGTCTTTATCTTTGTGTCTTTCTTAGTATATTATTAGGTGTTTTTTGTATTTGCAAACTATTGTTCAGTGTTTAATGTTTTACACTTTACTTTTTAGTCTTTAGTTCAGAAGCATCTCTAAGTTAAGTGACTTTGCCAATGGTGTAACTCAAATGTGAATATTTGTTTGTTATAAATCTCATGGCTCTATTTCCCATTATATATTTTAATTTTATGTTTATGTAAGGTTGTTTTCATTTATTGGGGGGGGGGGGGGGGGAGGGGGTAATTACTTATACCAGTTATTAAATCATACCATTTGATGGGCCATCAAAAAAATTGTTACTTGCTTTGAAAATAAGAAATATGCTGTACATATGCATTGCAAATAAATGAATCTACAGATGTAGCAGGACTAGTTGAAAATAAAGCACTTTTATGGCATAATGTGGGATCTAGTCAGTTTCATCAGGAAACAAAGCACTTGACCACTCTGCTGCCATGTATATTCCTCAAAACCTAATCTTGTGAACTTTAAATGTGTAAGAATACTGGTTCTTGATATTTGCATACTCTTGTATCCTTGAACTTTTCTAAATGACTTTTTTTTGTATCGCAGAACACTGATGCCTCTCTTCTATTGAGTGTAAGTTGGCCTGCATTAGGCATAAATGAAGATGAGGTGAGAATGAAAACAATTGAGAAGGTCATTTGCAAGTTAAAAGGCAACTTTGGTATCAAACGTTTTCCTAAAGATAGGTACAAAACAGTTATAGAGGATGAAAATAGAAATGTATTACCGCTCTGCTGAAATAAAGGTATGAGTTTAAAGAAATAGTTCTTACTTTACATTTACACGCTATGTTTTGAGTTTGTACATTTTTTGTTTCAAGTTTCTCTGTACTGTTTTTTTAACTCTTCAAATGAAACACAAATACATCAAAACTACTGTTACAATTATTATTCTCCCATTTTTTTTATACAATTCCAAGAATTGAAATGGAAAGTAAATTATTTAAAAAGAAAAGATGATTGATTTGTCTGTGTAGTCTCACTTCCCTATATCTTAATCAGATCAAATGCATTTTTAAAACACTGTGGTTTCAAAATACTTTGTGTCTTTTATGTTGGAATTACAAAAGTTGTCTTAGAATATTGAACATTTAGACAAGTAATTTTTTTAGTACTATTATTAGAGTTTACAGATATTGGGTTAAAACCAAATTGTTAATTTTTTTCTATCAACAGTTTTTATTATGGGACAAAAGTTTTTTTTCTTATAAAAAAATGAGTGTTTTATCAAATTATCAAAAAGTGTTTGATCAAATGAACATTTGTATGGGTCAATGAGATTATATTGTTCTATTAGCTGCTCCAATAACTTAATAATTGTGATTGAATTTGAGGGACCATAGGTGTTATTTTAATTGATTTACAGTAAGTTTTTTTTTTTTTTTTAATTAAGTTTAAAAAAAAAAAAAAAGAAGTTGCTTCTCATTTGCCTTAATTGTTAGCACACTCATGACAAAATAATTAATCAATGTGTCATTTACTACACCATGAAGTAATAGTACATCTCCCACAATTTGAATTAATCTACCCAAAGAACCCAACTATGTTTACAAATAAAAAAAAAAGATTATATTTATGAAAAGTACTAAAAAACCATTTTTGTTTTAATTGGTTTTAAAAATTGCTATTTGTTCTGGTACAGGTGCATTTTAACTAACCACAAAGCCTCTCTATTTCAGATATGTTTCTTTTATAATGTGCTTCAACAGAGCCATTATGTTCACCTGTCCAATTCATGATGAGTTTAGAAAAAGCAAAAAAACGAAAATGGTAGAGCCTAGCCTACTGTCAGTGTCTTTTACAGGCCTCATGGTAAAGAGAACAGTTTTGAAGGACATTCTCTGGTGACACTCCACAGAGGCAGATTTCACTGGTTCCAATTTTGAGCTTCCGGTACATATGTTGTCTCATTCTGTTGTGTCCAGTCCTGAGTCGAAAGATTAGGCATTGATCTTGTCAGGATAGCTTATAATAGGCATCATCTTTCTTGTCTGAATCATCTAAAATAAAACATCTATTAACAGCTCACATCATATTTAATGTATAGTTCGTTCATTATAATTGATAGGACACATCTGTCCTCTAGGTGGCACATTCCATTTTTTTGTGCCTTTCTGATGAGCTTGGAATGTTAGGCTGCATACTGGGTACATGTAAGGCTGTGTGGATTTCTATTTTTCTTCTTTCAAGGCTGATTTTTTTTAATCCTTTGCAGTTTGAGCTCCTATTCTCATAGTGTGGTGCCTATATATCATTTTGAGCTAAGCTTCATGGCATGCCTTCTATACACTGTCCATGATTCAAAGTATAGAGAATTGTTGAGAGAAAAACAGTCAGACTGACCTCTAGTTAAGTTTGTATGGTGATGGCTTCTCTGTGCCAGACACTTTTGGTCATTCTGTCTTAGCTATTTGAGAGTCTATGTCTAGGTATCATTATGTGTCAGCACCAAGTTCAAGCTTGACATTTTAAGTTCCTAAGTTAATTGATCAGCAAAACTTTCTTCTCTACTATATCATATAATGTATGCTAAAAATGGTTGTTGGTGTTTTTTTCAATATGTAAACAAATATTTAGTGAGGATAAGACAGTTCAAATGTTTGTTTTTTTTTGTTTTGAAGAAGACAGAAACTGCCACACAGTCTGCTCTGAACTCCCAAGTTTACTACAAATTACCAGGTAAAAGTGTGTGATATGATCTAGTAACTATAATATATTTGTAAAGTTAACAATAGCTCTAATATAAGTGTTTGTATAAAATTATGCAATGTCATTTTAACATGAGTTGTAAATTGTTTTTCTTAAGGCCCCTTTATATGTTGACCTAACAAAGTCAAAGTTGCCAAGGAGAGTTGAGTAAATAGAAGGTTTGTGAATAAATATTTATATAAGTTGTTTATAGACATATTTTACTACCTTGCCCTGGATATGGCAAAATATGTAGGTCACAGCTGGGGCTGTGTACCAGGGGAAATACTGCATTCCTCGCTAATCTTCGGACTCTAAGACAAGCCTTATTATTACTGGCTTACAAAAATGGAAGAGCTGGTGTTAGTTTTGTGTGGTCTGACAGTATGACCATATGACTGTCATGTTTAGATCTCAAAAACTAGAAAAACTATTGAGTTTCAGATTTTATGGTATTTTGCAACTTGCTAAGTTTATATTCAACATCTAATAATTGCCTTGTCATAAGGAGTCCTTTTTTTTTAATCTTAAGTATCTAATCAGTTTTCTGTAAAAACTTCTCATTTTTTTCTGTTATCTTTGAAAGATTCTAATTTGTTGAATCTTGGAAGAAATGGGCATATCATTATGATAGTGTCAATATGTATTTAATACTTATATACAATTCAAATAGCTAGTAACTAATTACATATTTGTATCATTTTTTTTTTCAGCGCAAAATTTTCATTTATTAACTTTTAAAGCAATAACACAGATGAATGTTCAAGTATCCACCTGACTGATGAATGTTCAAGTATCCACTAGATAGATGAATGTTCAAGTATCCACCAGACAGTTGAATGTTCAAGTATCCACTAGACAGATGAATGTTCAAGTATCCACCAGACAGTTGAATGTTCAAGTATCCACCAGACAGATGAATGTTCAAGTATCCACCAGATAGATGAATGTTCAAGTATCCACCAGACAGTTGAATGTTCAAGTATCCACTAGACAGATGAATGTTCAAGTATCCACCAGACAGATGAATGTTCAA
Source organism: Biomphalaria sudanica (assembly GCA_036873155.1). NCBI lineage: Eukaryota > Metazoa > Mollusca > Gastropoda > Planorbidae > Biomphalaria > Biomphalaria sudanica. Next base: position 393,136 of record JAZGLO010000194.1, on the reverse strand, counting down.
GTATCCACCATTTATTTAATGATCATATTTCTCTTTTAGGAAAATGTTTCTGTTTTCACTTTATTTAATTCTGTACCAGTCTAGTATTTTGTACCATTAAACATTTATATTTTATGTTAGTAAAAAAGATGTTTGAAATTTTGTAGCAAAATTAAAAAAAAAAAAAATCTCTATATATATTAAAATAGTAATTTACTCAACCTTGGAATCCTATCACTGAACTGGGAAAGCTTTGATTGTTTTTGTTATTGTAAATAGCTATATGGATAGTGTGTATATTATGCAAAGGTTGATTATTAGCTATTAAGGTTGGAGTTTTCCTTTTTTTTTAATTTTTACATGATTTCAATGTTAAATACCACTGTAGTTGTCTTTCTGATAATGATGTTATGATGTGGTCTGGGTATATGTGTTCTTACAGAGCTTTTGACTGTGATTAGATGTTGTAACATATAGATATTGACAATGTAAAAAGTTAATATACAACCAAGTTCATACATTAACCTATTTCACAATGACACAAACTATAAACTGCTTAAAGCTTTTTGTTATTATTAAAAATATAAACTAAAATATTGGATACTAAAATGCATTTTAATTGATTCTTCCCGAGCTATACTTCAATCTATTGAATTAATAATGTAATTTTTTGTGAGATGATTTATGTTGGTCACATGTATAAGTCATTAGTTTCCATTATGATTTTTTAAAAAGTATTTGTGTAAAACCAGAGAGGTCTTATCTTATCTTATATAATACAGACGTTACTTCAAAAAAGAAGATGATTACGTCCTACGCGTCATGCATTTAGTCATGCATATTAACCAATGACTTAAATTCTGCCAAGTCACTGGTTTTTCTGGCTAGCTCAGGCAACCCATTCCATGCTCTAATAGCACTAGGGAAGAAGGAGTATTTGTACAAATTTGTCCTAGCATATGGGACGAGGAATGTGCCTTTATTTTTGTGTCTTTCAGAGTATTTTATTAAATTTTGATTTTGTATTTGAAGATTATGGTTCAGTGTTTTATGTATAATTGCTACTTTACTTTTGAGTCTTCTGTCCTGAAGGCTTTCTAAATTTAGTGATTTTACTAATGGTGTTACCCTAGTTAAATGTGAATATTCGTTTGTTATGAATCTCACTGCTCTATTTTGTGTTTGTTCCAGTTTCTTAATGTTTTCTTGAGTTGAGGGGTCCCACACGGTGGATGCATATTCTATTATTGGCCTAACCAAGGTTAAATAACATTTTAGTTTTATGTTCTTATTTGATTTATAGAAATTTCTTTTAATAAACCCTAATGCTTTGTTGGATTTTTTTATAGTTTCATCAATATGTGGATTCCATGACAGTTTTTCATTTATTATAACACCTAGGTATTTTGCGTTTTTAGTCTGTGTTACTGGTTTGCCATGAATAAGATAAGTGGAATTAATTTGTTTTAGTTTTTTTTGTTACTCTTAACAACTGACATTTTTCTGGGTGGAAAGACATGCTCCAATTTGATTCCCATTTCTGTAATTCATCTAATTCTCTTTGTAAAATATCTGTGTCTTGTTTTGTTTTTATTGTTCTATATATTATGCAATCGTCTGCAAATAATCTGACTTTTGTTCCTGAACTAATGCAATTTGGTAAATCATTTATGTAAATTAAAAATAGTAGTGGACCCAAGACTGTTCCTTGAGGTACACCTGAGTTTACTGTTATTGGTGTTGATTTAGAGCCATTTATTATTACAATTTGTTCTCTCCCTATCAGAAAATCTTTAATCCACTGATGCAGAGGTTTCATTAAATTTGTACTTTATTAATTTTTTATTTTACATTTTTGTTTAGTTTTAATTTTACTTTCAAGCTGAATTTGTATACATAGCTATGATTTGATTTGATGGAATTCTTCTTTTTCAAAATTTTACATGGTCTAAGATTTTTGAGTTCATTGAAGCTTTTTTTCAAAAAAGTCTGAAGAGTTGAACTGAAGGCTTGTGAAACTAAAGGCCAGCAAAAAATAAAAGCTTCCTCTCACCAGCCTGACAGAAATGATTGTTCTGTCTGGAAGAGATCCAAATTGGTGTCTGTATCACACTACTATTTCCAATGCTTCAGAAGCTCCAGACACAGGAGCTAGAGATTGGCAGACCTCTAAGCACACCAAGAACTCCTGCCATCTTCCTTCTCTTTACCACACTCAACAATTCCCATTCCATTTGTGAAATAGAATGTTGGGATTGTTGACATTTACAGAAGGGCTCTCTTCCCAACCAAGACTTGAGCAATGCTCTTCCATTCCTAATGAAGTCTTGTTTTCTTGCTTCATTTAAGCCTAATTGTTTTGACCCGGGGGGGGGGGGGGGGGGGCACTATGTTGTAGACTGGGATGTTTGCTTTCTGACAGCATTGTAGAATAATTATATTGTAATGAAATATTTTTCAAATAAAAAAATTAAAGTAAACAAAACCTACATCTTGGCTATTAAAATCCATGTTACTACTGCTATTTGTTATATAATGTATGTGTCAAAGTCATGAGATGAATAAATTTACATAAACATTGGTTTTGTGAAACATCAGTAAATTTTATTTATTAGCATACTATAAATGGCCTAGAAAGTTGAAAATAAGAGTACCAGTTCAATGCTAGAGAAAATAATATTAGGTAGGGGAGACAATAAAAGAGTTTTAATATGTTCAATCTTCTTGTTTAGTCTACTTTTGTGAATTATAATTTAAGTTTAATTGTGTTAAATCATATTAGCCACCAAACTCTATTGTAAAAATCATATTATACAATGCAACTTTTATCTATAGATAATGTCCCTGTAAGAATGTAAAGTACCACAATGACCAACCAGCGTTACTTTCCCCAACTACTGTCTGGTGCCCAATAGATTTGGTTGGACTCTCAGGGATCATTCTATGGCTTCCTATGGATCATCTCGGTGAGATGAATGCCTGGGCATTAGCTGTGGTCAGACTGATTTTGCCCACACATTAGTTTCCCCCCTCCACGCAGCTGATGTATCCAAAGGAACGGCAGTGCTGATACAGTTTGGGGTTAGTGGAGTCGCAGGTTCTGAGTGAGTGACTCCGAAGCCTTCCCCATGATTGGGTATAGCTGCAAGGCGACAGAGGTTTGAATTCAGAGTTTTCCTTCTCCTAGGTGGGTAGCCAGCAAGGTTGTCATTGCCCGAAGTGGTAATGGATGTAAGCACTCCACTACCTATAAAATGCTTCCAAAAGGCATGCATCTCGAATAGCCTCTGACAACCAGTCCAACTCATGGCCTTCATGTGTGGCTCAGATATTGAGTCAGATGGAACTGTTCTCACTAACAGGAAAAGGGGCAAAGGCGAGTAACTGGCGCCTTAACCAGTAAACTTCGGGCAGGAGAGGCTCAGGCACCATAAGAATCAAAGATCCCAGTCTTCAGCAAGATTTGAACCCTTAGATTAGACCCCCCACAGTTTGGAAGACAAGCACTTAACCTCTCACCCACAGCATCCCAAAGTTAAAATTTATCATAAATATTTAAATGTCTAGATCCTCTGTTACTGTTTGCAGCACGTTTTTCAGCATTATTACATTTTCAACTAACTGTTAACTGTTACACAAGAAATGCTCAAATGTTATTGATTTAAGCAAGTACTTATAAATGCAATGCAGCCATTGTTGTGTACTGGAAGTAGTAATTAGAAGCCTAATTTTACAAACTTGAATGACAATAATTTGGTTTGAAACCTAATTGTCTAAATTTAAAAAAAAATATTTTTATGGCTTAAATAAGCTCAAGACATGCCAACCTATTTACCCAAAACATTATTTCTGTACACTTGATTTTTGAAGAATTATTTTCATAATGCTTTCTAGTGTCTTTATCAATTGATATTAAGACACATCTGGGTACTGTTCATGCATAGCTTTTTAATGCTCTGAGTATCAAGCACACTGATCTAGTTCAATCATGTTCAGTTTCTATTAGCTACCCTACTAGATGAAATGCCCATATTCATTCCCAGCTATCCTGCAAGAAGGTTTGGGAATCGATAATCTTAAATTCAGAAGGAACATCCAGATTTGACAAATCACTGACTAAAGTAAAAACCAAACTGACAACATATTTAATAAGAAAGATACCATAATTTAATAAGTTGAAATAAAAAATTATGAATACAAACAATGATTCACTAGTCATGTCTATCAAGTCTACTATTGATTTAATTGTAAGTCTTGTAATAAGGAGTTGCACTAGATTTGGTGTAGGCTTTGATGACTTTATTTACTGCTTTCAGAAAATCTTTCTCTGTAGCCAACTTCCTATGAGCCCTGATAGTAAACATTCCAGCTTTTGTGCCAACACTACGAATTTCCGCTCCTGTTGATAAAAGCAAATAAAAAAGTAAAAATATAAAAAAAAACAATAGTCCTCTTTTGTTTTTTAACCAATGCATTTAACAAACAAATGATTAATTCAAAACTTAGAAAAAAAGCATAAAAACAAAGACAATATGGGGTCACTATCAAAATAATCAGTATGACAAGATTCTAAATAACTACTATTCAGATTTATTTCTCTTATAACCACAGCATGGGGGGGGGGGGGGGGGGGGGGGGGGCGGCTCAGCAGCCCAAACCAACCTAAGAAAAATAGACAAGGTTCAAAATATTGGTCTAAGGATAATGACAGGAGCAATCAAAACAACACCCATAAGAGCTATGGAGGAAACCTCTGCCCTGATCTCTCTGGATGAAAGAAGAGAAATAAAAATCCTTTCCCAATTCACTAAATTGGAAACCTTGGAGGCACAGATTCAGAACAAAAATCCACAAAAGTGGCACAAAAACCGTCTCAAAAGGACCAATTTCATACAGGAATCTCTAAACCTAAAAAAGAAACACCAACTTGAAAAAATTACTCTGGAATCCTCGATAAACTATAATGAATCTCCACCCTGGGACGAAAGCCCTCTTCCTACTATAAGGGACCATATTGAAAACATAAAATCTGATTACAGACCAACAGAGCTTAAGGAAATAGTGAACTGTTTTCTACATACCAATTACCCTAGCAATCAGTGGATCAGAGTTTACACGGATGGCTCATCCCATAAAGCCACCACAAATGGAGGAGCTGGAATACTTATCAAATGACCAGATGGAGGAAAACTAGAAAAATCCATTGCAACTGGAGAGCTCTCTGACAGTCACAGAGCAGAAAGGGAAGCACTAGCACTAGCTGCAACCATGCTAGCAAATCATCCAAGTTCCCCACAAAGTCAGATTGTCTTTCTAACCGATGCGAAACAACCCTCCAAAGCTTGCAAAACTCCTCTTATATTAAACACCTCAGAACAGCACTTACAACAACAGCAAAAAAACTGTTATTCAATGGATACCAGCTCATATACAACTAGAAGGAAATGAGAAGGCTGACACACTCACCAAGAGTGAGAGAACCAACTCACAAATAAACTCTGCACTCTAACCAGAAGAAATGAAGAAATTAATTGTAAATAAAATAAATGAGAAATGGACGAGCTCTCATCCAAATCACAAGAAAGATGACGCTTACTATAAGCTATCCCGACAAGACCAACGTCTAATCTTTCGACTCAGGACCGGACACAACAGAATGCGACAACACATGTACCGCAAGCTCAAAATTGGAACCAGTGAAATCTGCCCATGTGGAATATCACCAGAGAATGCTGACCACGTCCTCCAAAACTGCTCTCTTTACCAAGAGGCCCGCATAAGACATTGGCCCCAAATCACCCCAATAGAAAGAAAACTATATGGAGAGCTCCCTGATCTGAAAACCACTGCGCAGTTCATCTCATGTATTGGTCTAGTCATATGAACACTCCAACATAACAATGAGAACGAAGAAGAAGAATTTCTTTTTTAATGTAAGTTGATTCAAATGGAAATCTAGGTTTACTTCTGAATACCATTATCAAGAGTAGAAGAGAAGATTAACATTAAGAGTGTTTGTTGAGAGGAAAGAACATAGTTTGTGAGAGAATTAAATTTGTAAACAATAACTATCATTGAGTAACTATATTATGATGAATATACAGTTTTTAAAGCTAATGTACATTAAAATGAAGTAATTGCTATCAAATAGCTTGTATTCATACATGAATTTGTCAATAATAGAAAGAGTATCAAGTATTAGATTGCTGAGTGAAAGTATAAACTTGAATGGAAGAAAGAGAAAGTAGTCAAGTCTAAACATCAAAGTATGACTTGGAAAATCTCAATGTAATGCCTCAACACCAAATATGACTAGCAAAGTCTCATCTCAACACCAAATAGGATTAGGAAAGTCTCACTGTGATATCTCAACACTAAATTTGAGTACTTCTTTGAACCCAGCTTGGTAAAATAGTTTCAATAGCTCTAATAACTTTATGGAGTCTTATGTTCTAAGCAAGTTGCAATCAGGCAACTGATTGTTGGCTTAAAAGGCTAAAAGGCAGCCATAAATGTTTTGTAGTCATTGATAGTCATATGGTTAGGGTTAGTGAATGTTTTATGTAGTGGCTGGTTATAATTTTTCAATATAGTTTCGCTACTTTGCATTTTAAGGGTTCTTATTTAGGATTATAATGTATTAACCTGGAGTCATTTAATTTTTTAACAAATAAATACCCTTGCTCTTTACATTCACTACAAGGTATTCCTTTATTTTTCTAATTATTTTTTTATAGAACGCATCTTTCATGCTTATAACATGCTCATGGTCTTATCTCTTTTAATGGAAACTTGGAGTAAAAAGGTTTCTGTACTGCATTTAGAGGCTCAGCAAACACAACTCAGCTTGAGTAAGATTTTGAGCTCAAGCCCCTTTGACAGGGAGCCAGGAGATTTTATCCAAAACAGCTACACATCCCACTTCTTTTAACATTGTTAATTACCCCATAAATATAAACATAATAATGTGAATACATACCTGTACTGTTTGGGCATAATCTAGCCAGCAGCTCATAACGAATATCTTTCTCTACACTCATAGATCTAGCATGTAATTTCAATATATATGCGTACGGCCTGCAAAATGATAAGTGTCATGTAATATTTCATGAAATGTTAATATTCAATTTTAAAAAAGTTATTAACAAATATAAAGCTGTAGTAGCATAAAGAGAACTTTAAACATTTAATTTTCTAGGGAACTATGAAGTTTAAATCAATTCCATTTTTATAGAATCCTTGTTGAATTATATTTTGTTGACCATCCACACAGTTCAACCTATTTATTATTTGCTCCACAAAATCCAAACTTGTTACACCCCATTTTGATGACAGTCTCAAGGTTCAATCATATTCCATTGCATTTTAAAGACTAGGCCACTCAGTCCAGCCTCAATGCCATGTATTTTAAGCCTGATTTTATTTTTATAGGTACATATTTAATTTTATATAACATTAAAAATATGTAAAAAGAAGAAAAAGATGAAAATGTCATCTGTTTCTATGGTAGACAAATAACCAGGGTGTCATGTGGCCAGGGCAAAAATTAACTGCCTTTACCTTCCTTAACTTATGTCAGGCACCCAATAGTTTGGTTGACAAAAAGACTTTTTTTTTTAAATCCTAAAATAAAAAACCCAGTCTTCACTGGAATTTGAACCCAAGACCTCTAGTTTCATAAGCCAAGCATTTTACAACTCATCCAGCATTCCCTCAACCAACATGCGTAGTTGTTTTCTTCCTATCTAACTATCTTCAAATAATACTAATCTATGTGCGCCAACTTACAGAATGTTAAGGCTTCTTCTAAATATTCTGACACAATAAAACACAAAAGTAGGTTTGATCTTAATTCTTAATAAATTTTTACTTAGTTTTTGAGTTGTACTTTAAATCTGTTGGAAGGTACACACTCAACAGATATTTTCTAATGTGACATTTAGCCACAAGTCAGTTGGATTGCAACAACTGGAGGGGCATTACTCTCCTCTCTGTCCCGGGCAAAGTTTTCAGCACTGTTTTGTTGAGACGGCTTCAACAGTCTGTAGATGAAAGGCTCAGAGAAGAACAAGCAGGTTTCCGAAGAGGCAGATCAAGTACAGAGCAGATTTATGTTCTACGAAATATCATAGAACAAAGTCTTGAGTACCAACAACGGCTAACGATCAGTTTCGTGGACTTCAAAAAAGCGTTTGATAGTGTCCACCGAGAATCACTATGGAAAATAGTTAGAGAATACAGTATCCCAGAAAAATTCGTCCAGATCCTACGACACCTTTACAGTCAGTCTAGTTGCTGCATTAAAACAGAAGAGGGAACAACAGAGTTTTTTACAATCGAGACAGGTGTGCATCTTATCTCCCTTCCTTTTCCTCCTAGCCATCGACTACATAATGAGGAGAGCAATGAACCAGACTGCCTTTGGTATTCCATGGCATGAACAGCTCCGATTGACGGACTTGGACTTTGCAGATGATGTTGCACTACTCGGGGCTACAAATAAATGCATTCAAGAAATGACGGAGAGTCGGAGAGCCTAGACAGAGAGGCACCCAAAATTGGCCTCCGTACAAACTTGGATAAGACTAAAATTATGCGAGTGGGATATAAGGCAAAGGGTGTCCCTGTCAGACTTGGCGAATCAAAGCTTGAAGAGCTGGACAAGTTCACGTACCTTGGCAGCATCATAACAAATGATGGAGATGCTTACCATGATGCAGCATGCCGAATAGGAAAGGCAGGGAGCATTTTCCAAAGGCTGCAGCCTATTTGGACTAGCCAAGCCATTAGACTCGAGACAAAAATACACCTTCTCAACACAATCGTCATTCCAACTGCTACATATGCATGTGAGACGTGGAAGTCATCTGTCAAAATTGAGAAAAGACTAAATGTGGCTCAACAGAGATGGCTGAGACGGATTTTGGGAATCAGTTACACAGATCGGGTCTCAAACAAGGAAATCCTCAGCCGAACTGGGAGTCAAACACTTGGTGAGGTTGTGACTGAGCGTCGCATGAGGTTTGCGGGACATGTACTACGTCAAAATGAATTACGCACACCAAGAGTTGCGATAACATGGAAGCCAAAACGAGGAAAGCGCAAACAGGGACGTCCTCGTATTACTTGGCGACACACCTTCATGGAGGACCTCAGAACAGTGGACACCAGGTGGGAGGAGGCTCAGACATTGCCAGTGACAGATCTTTATGGAGACAGCTTGCTGCCCAATGCACTGAAAGGTGCGGGAGGACCTAAGTCTAAGTCTAAGTCAGTTGGATTAGAGTAGCCCATGAATAGTTTAGATTATGTGAGGAATTATTGTTGGAAATAGCAAATGACAACTTGCTGTATTGGTAGTGTGCTCTGTGTGAATAAACTTACTTTAAGGTCGAGTAATCCTAACTCTATTTTTCTGTCAAGTCTTCTTGGCCTCATCAGTGCTGGGTTCAAGAGTATCTGGCCAGTTGGTGGCTATCAACACCTTGATGGAGTCAGTTCCAACGTTGTCTGCTGTACTTCATTATCTCCACAAGCTCCATCATCAAACCTGGCACCTTGTGGAAAAAAAAAAGTTGAATTTATATTACAAGATCAAAGAGAAAATTCAAGCATTATATACTATTTATATTGCTTGATTGATTTTTAAATGAACATTTATATGTAAAAAAAAGTTGTTTTTTTTAATAATCTTGAACCAAGCAAAACTGACTTGACTTTGCAATAAGTAAAAAGGATTGAAAATTTAAATTAAAATTAAGCAGGACTTTGATTTACAGTGGGATGTGTGGTCGAGAGGCTAATACGCTTGAACTTGACTTGGCTACCTATGAAGAGGGCTTGAGGTTCAATACCCGACTCAAGCAGAGTTGTGCATGGAGAACTTTCTCCCAGATTCTCCCTCCCCCCACTGGTTCACAAAAGAGATAGAACCATAGCGCTCTGAGATATAAGCATAAAAGTAGTGATTTTACTAAAGAGGTTACTCTAGTCAAATGTGAATATTCGTTTGTTATGAATCTCACTGCTCTATTTTGTGTCTGTTCCAGTTTCTTAATGTTTTCTTGAGCTGAGGGGTCTAACCAAGGTTAAATAACATTTTAGTTTTATGTTCTTATTTGATTTATAGAAATTTCTTTTAATAAACCCTAATGCTTTGTTCGATTTTTTTAATACTTTCTTCAATATGGGGATTCCATGACAGTTTTTCATTTATTATAACACCTAGGTATTTTGCATTTTTAGTTTGTGTTACTGGTCATATATAGATCTATATCTATCTATCTATCTATCTAACTATATCATAGGTATACTGTTATACTATTTGTAATATAGAGTTACTCAGTACATCTTTACTTTTATAGTAGACAAAGGGCGATGAAGGGAGATAAACTGTGAAAAGTAATTTCACTTATTAAAAAGTTTTAGTCATGAATATATATAATGATTTTTTTGAAGTTATCCAAGAAATAGTTGCCAACCAGGCAATTTAACAAGTTATATCTGAACAATTTTGACTGCCTAACCCTAACCTTAGGTATCTACTTTTGGCAATCCATGAAAACATTAGTCATTGTGTGTATGAGTGCGAGGTAGAACTTACTTGTTGCACCTATTCTTCTTGTGTCCCTTGCAATATAATTAGCAATTATTATGGACCACATACTGGTCTTGCCTGAACCACTCTTCAACATAAGAAGTACCTAAAAACAAACATAAAAGTATCTATTTCAGTTGCAGCAAATAACTTCTTATAATCTTGTGACAAAGCATGACGTAAAAAAGAGATCAATGCAAAAGAATTTCAAGAATGGATGGCTAACACTGCAGGGAGATTTAAAATTAATATGGCAGGACTATCAAAGAAATTCACTTGTGGTGCTTTAATTAAAAAACACACATTCTCCGCCATCCACAGAGCTCTCCAAATGAAACTATTCTGCAGTGGACAGCTTAAGGTGGACTGTGCCCTGGGTATGCCCTGTGGAATGGTCACATCCTGGATCCAGGCCCCTTCATGATATCACATACACCAGATCCAGAAAAAAAACTTCATGATGGGTTTATATTCAGTAGAAGAGAGTAGTGAGACATAGACCTCTGTCTGGAGTGGTGCAATCCAGACCTTCATCAAAAACCACCTAGAGGGGGGAAGCTCCACTATTATTCGCTTGATGAAATGCAAGTGGAAAGGCAGTGGGGTTATTTTTTACTCTTGGTCATATGGTCATTTCCAAGCCCCGATACCCACACTGGTGAGTTTCGCCACAAAGTGGAGGTTTAGAGTTAGAGTTTTCCTTCTCCTAGATGGGTTGCGTTGTTTAGGCTGACATGCCCCATCAACATGAAGCTAAACTGGTTTTGAGGCACCAGTGTTCCGCCTTTCATACCTTCTTCTGTCTGTTTGTAAGAACAGGTTCCGCCTGATTTTTTGAAAAATCACACATGAAGGCCAGGAGCTGGATTTGACTGTCAGAGGCATTTAGAGATGCAAGCCTTGGGAGCATTTCTTGGAAAGTGGGAGCTTATCCCCACTTTCACCCCCCGGCATTGACAGTCCTTTGGAACCCTAAAAAAACACACACAAAAAAAAAGAATTGCAATTTTTTTCACTGCTATTATTTTTTACATGCAACAACACAAACACTCTTGATCCCCATCAGTTTGGCCATTTAATGAAACAGCTGTCCTCGAATTCTAAAAACACATAGCTTTACCTGATACCCTTGCTACGCTACGAAATAGTTGCTATATATGTTTTTTTCACCATAAAACACTTTTGAATCCATCAATAAAAAAGCCAACATAACAAACACAATTTTCTAGCCCTCGGATTTATGTCACCTTTATTTTTGTCTCCTTCATCAAACATCCTGAAAACCCATATTATGGAGTATGCACAAACTCTTCTTAAGTTCATCATTTGTAGTCTTATCTATCTACATTATAATGCCCCCAAACCCACATATAATATTTTTAAAACAACACCCTCTCGCCAAAACAATACACACTTTTTGGCCCTTGTATATTTAGTGGAAAAATCATTTCTTTATTTGCAACTTAGTCAACTCTCACTTATTGATTTTTATTTTGTCAGTCATAGATCTGGATCTAGAGAGGCACCTTATTTAGAATAACCCATCTTAACAAACTGTGCTATATCACCACCCTCTAAACACATACACACTTACACTTTTAACAGGCCCTTATATTGTATTCACTGTGACAATTTTTAGGACTTTTAAAGTTTTGCTTTAGAATAAAGGACTACTTGTAGATCTAGACCTAGTCATTCTCTTTCTCTCTGTAATTATTTTCCACGTTCTGACGGAACTATTAATTTAATCTGATTGTAGTGCACAAACATGTTCTAATTAAAATGGTATAACTTTTTTATTTACAATGATAGAATAATGTTTTTGATATTGAATTAAAGGAAAATGAATGTTCTTTTTAGATATTACAAAATCAAGTGTATAAATTGAAGTGGTATTTTTCTTTTGCTTTATCAAAAGTAAAAATGAAAATCTGAAAACTGACCAATGGACGACATAAATATTTAATCCAAGTCACATAAGAAGATCATTTCTATTCCAAACTGAATTAAATGCTATTGTTTTATTATCCTTATAACAGCCCAAGAGAGTTGACAACACTAATTGTGATAATCCATCAGATGATATCAAAATTAAATATCAATATCACACTACAGTGGATCCCTGGACACATTAGCATCATGGGAAATGAAAAGGCAGATAAGCTATCAAAGGCAGGTTCATCTATGGAACAACCAGATAGACCTTTTAATTACCTCACAAAGAGGAGTGGCTCAACCAATGGGCATCAGGAAACACAGGCAGAGCCATGTACAAAGAAATGACTACACCTAACAAACTTTACAGTATTAACTTCCTCCCCCGCAATGAACAATCTACAATTTTCCAACTAAGAACAGGATACACACCACTATTAAATTACCACCTGAACAAAATAAACTCCACGCAACTCCTCCTTAGCAGACACTGCGCCCACCCCTTTGAAACCGTAAACCATATCCTCTTTGAATGCCCCTCCCTAATCCACCTTAGGCAGACCCTACTTCCACTACAGCCCAACCAACACCCTGTACGGCAGTGCTGAACAACTGAAGAAAACAGCACACTTTTTTTCCTTAGCACAGTCTGCAAAAGAGCTCACAGCTCAGCAGCAATAAAGCTGGCTAGAAGAAGAAGAATTATCCTTATTCATATTTTCATGAAATAGAACCACTAAAACAATAAAAAAAACTAATGGAGTACAAAACTGGAGCACATTATTCAAGGCAAGGTCACCACCATAGAAAATTTATGAGAAAAAAACAACAACTTGCAACATTAAGTTCCAGTAAGATAATAATTACACTGCATATATTTATGATATATTTTAAATAAAAGTGATTCATTGCTATTTACATAATGTTTGCCTGAATAAACAACAACTTCCATGTTTTAACTGTGGTATTTAAAACAATCCATATTAATGTGCGGAACATAACGACAAGTCAAACCCAATCATTGTAGTCATGGCCAGAAAGTTATAAATTACTTGTTAGAAACTGGTTTCCATTTTGTAAAAATGGATGTCCTGCGTGTTGCAGTGTTTAATTTTATTATGTAGACTGCATAACTGTTTATTGCATCAACAAGATTATCAACAATTGCGGAATCTAGTTGAGTAAAGCTCAGTTGACTCGGAATTGAATAAGCTCATGTTGACTCGGAATTGAATAAGCTCATGTTGACACCTGTATATTGTCTGAAGTAGATCTAGACTTACTGGAAGGAATAAATCTAAAATTGCTTATCTGTTTTAGGCCATCTCTGTATTTTTCAATTTTTTAAAAATAGGCCTAGAATCTAGATCTTATTACTATATGATCTAGCTAGAATAGATTCTAGATCACATGTCCTTTGTGCTAATATATCTACTCTAGTAACTCTAGTTTTAGGAGGGGGAGTAGCAAGTTCATCAGCTGATGAACTATCAGATTCAGATAGCTAGAATGTAGATCTAGATAATAATAAATTTAATAATAATAATCTTTATTATCTGTATGGAAATTTGTCTTACAATTTGTGCATTGACACTAGAGTTGACTAGACGACTTGACTCACTAGTGACTAGTGAGTAAGTGACTACTAATCACTACTAGTTATTTGTAACTACTAGTACTTAGTATACTAGAGTACTAGACTAGTCTAACTACTAAACTAGTCACTAGAACTATCACTAGATCTATGTCATCTGAATCAATATCATTAAGGTCTTTTACTTGTTGATCCGAATATAATTTAGATCTACAAGTTTTAGTATATCGACCTCCAGATGGGCCGGACTCCATTTTAATTTTAACACAAACAAAAAAAAAGACGACTTTCAAAACGCTCTTTTACTCTGTAATATTAAAACCATGTTGAAGGAAGTAACCAGTGAACTCTTCTGCAAGAGGAAATCACGTAGATTTAGAATATAAGCATTTAAAGTTATTATCTTATCTTATCTTATCTTATATAATACAGACGTTACTTAAAAAAAGAAGATGATTACGTCCTACGCGCCATGCATTTAGTCATGCATATTAACCAATGACTTAAATTCTGCCAAGTCACTGGTTTTTCTGGCTAGCTCAGGCAACCCATTCCATGCTCTAATAGCACTAGGGAAGAAGGAGTATTTGTACAAATTTGTCCTAGCATATGGGACGAGGAATGTGCCTTTATTTTTGTGTCTTTCAGAGTATTTTATTAAATTTTGTTTTTGTATTTGTATTAACCAAGAATAGGAACGAAACAAAGATGTTTAACTGCACCGACGACAATGTCTTCGCTTAATCGGCTTTTACGAAAACCGCAGACGCTATTATCGTCGCTTGGGAGAGAAAGAGTTAAAAAATTTGTCACACACACACACACACTTTCATACAGATTTAAAAATGGAATGAAAAAGAAGTCTAATATGTTGGCTCACAAATATATAAGTTTGTAGAAATTGCACATTTATAAAAATCATTTTTGCTAAATTTAACTGCTGCAGTTTTGATCTTGAAAATAGCTTAACTGTCCTAGGCTTCAGTTAAGAAAGAATAGTTTAAATATTTGTATCTTATCATCTATGGCAAGTGTGAGAATTGATGATTATGAGTGAATACAGGAGTGGCCAGGAAGGTGAATTATATGTGCTACCTAAGTATAATTAGGATTGTATATATATATACATACACATATAGATGAGCATTTCTCATTTCCTATGGACTCGAAGACGACTGTCCAATCCTCGCTTTAAAAATTATATATTATTATAATTATACCTAGGTAGCACATATAATTTAATCTATATATTTTAATTTTAGTATTTAATATGTACAAATAGAAAAAAAAACAACAATGAAATTAGCGGTCATTCGCATGAACAATTAAATCATAAACAATTACACCGCATACATGCATGGGTGGGTTAGGTCAGTTGCAGATAGAATTATGGATTGAATAATTAGGATTATGGTCTAATTAAAAAATAATTTTAATAAGAATAAGATAAAAGAACTTTATGCTAATTATAACAAGGACTTGAATAAAATGAAATCTTTATTAGATCCTAGATCTAAGTATTTAGCTTAGCTTAGGCCTATTTAATACATTTTTCAATTATTAAAAAACAATTTTTCATTTTTTTTTTATAGATGCGCACAGTAGTGCCATTAGAAAATGGAATGGGTTGCCTGAATAAGCAAGAAAACCAATGACTTAGCCGAGTTTAAGTCGCAGATTAACACATGACTAGATTTGCACATTAAATGTGTAGGCCTAGAACTTACATCTAATTATCTTATTTTTTGAAGTAACGTATGTAATTTATAAGATAATATACGACACTTGCTAATTATGAAGGTTTATTTTGAAGGAATCCAATATTCACATTTGACTACAGTAACACCTTTAGTAAAGTCACTAAATTTAGAAAGCCTTCAGGACAGAAGACTCAAAAGTAAAGTAGCACTTATACATAAAACACTGAACCATTATCTTCAAATTAGAAAAAAACTTTTCAAATACTCAGAAAGCCACAAAGATAAATGTTCAAAAAGGACAAATATCTAGGCCTACAAATGCTCCTTCTTCCCTAGTGCTATTATTGCATGGAATTGGTTGCCTGAGCCAGTCAGGAAGAACAGTGACTTGGCAGAATTTAAGTCATTGGTTAACATGCATGACTAGATACATGACGCGTAGGACGTAATCATCTTCTTTCTTGAAGTAACGTCTATATTAAATAAGATAAGAAGATAAGGAATCAGTTATTTTATAATTTCAAACGGGAGTTGTAACAATAGCTATGCACATTTCGTAAGATCTCTAGATTAAATTTACGTATTTAAATGTAATATCAATATATTGCAACCTCTTCAGACCTTGCGACCTATACGACAAATGATCAAAAGTCGTCTGTTTCTGTGACTGACAGTTAATAAACGAGGATGTCATGTGGTCAGCACAACGACCAACTGCCTTTACTTTACCCATCTACTTTAAGTATCACATAATTCAAAATCATTTTTCATTTAGATTTGAACCCGATACCCATCGGTTCAGAAATCTAGCGCTTTACTACTTGGCCATATCAACCCTAACCAACCCCAACCCCTTATAACAATATATCTAAATTAAAATCTACTTAGCAGACCTAAGAATAGTTATGATTAATTTAAGGTCTTATTAAAAAAGCAATAATTAAAAACCTTTATGCCCATTATGGCAATTAGTTTGTCAGGGATTAATCATTTATTTTAAAGAAACAAGAGTTAATCGCTTGCCCGGGAAGCGTGCTACGAAACATCCCAAATAAATGCCAATGAATGCTTATAGTTCAACGGCTACAATGGGCAATGCATATATCATCTTGTATATTACAGAAGTTAACTTTTAAAAAGAAGATAATTATATCCTACGCATTTCATGTGTCAATCTAGTCATGCATGTTAATCAATGACTAAAACTCTGCCAAGTCGTTGACTTTCTTGGCTGATTCAGCTAACCCATTCTATTCTTTAATGGCACAAGGAAAGAATGAGCACTTGTACAAATTTGTTCTAGCCTACGGAATAAGAAATGTGCCTCTATCCTTGTGTCTTTCTAAGTATTTATATCAGGCTTTGTTTTTCTATTTGTAAGTTCTGGAGGACAAGCGCATCCCGAAAGTCATCCTCTATGGTCAACTCGCGACTGGCACAAGAAAAACTGGTCGCCCCCATCTCCGTTACATAGATGTAATAAAACGCGACCTCAAATCAGTGAACATCAATACTGACAATTGGGAAGACATAGCTCTAGACCGCAACAGGTGGAGAGAGACAGTGACAAAGAAAGCTATGGACAGTGAAAGTACATGGGTCTCAGCTCAGGAAGAAAAACGCACAAACCGAAAAACGGCCAGCTCCTCTACCACCGAAGCAAAAGCCAAGGGGACCCTAACTTGCGCTATCTGTGGACGGGAGTGTCTCTCCAAAATAGGGCTCCACAGCCACATGAGAAAGTGTGCTCTGAGATGAACCATAGTCGTCCTACGACTGAAGGAGGCCAATGATGAAGTTCTGGTTTAGTGTTTTATGTGTTATAGATACTTTACGTTTTATTCTTCTGTCCTGAAGTGTCCCTAAGTTTAGTGATTTTACTAATGCTGTTACTCTAATTAAACTAGAAGGGAAGCAATACCAACTCATTCTCAAGGATGACCATTATGTTTAATCCGTTTTTGGTGGTCGATGTTGATAGGTACAACAGAAATTCAGAGGAATACTAAAGGTTGATCTTAGAAAGCTCCAGTACGATGATTCATTTAGTAACTGAAGCCAGCTAAATATGATACCCCAGGACGTGACAGCCAAACCAAATAGAGAATGGTTTGATGAGAACAAGGTGGAAATTCAAGAGCTGCTAAAGAAAGAGCACATCTGCTATCGTTCTGTTATTGCAAACCCTAATGACAATGCAGCCAGATCTCTCTATAAAGCTTCTTGTAACACTCTGCAGTTAAAGGTCCGGGAACTATAAAGTAAATAGTGGCTTGAAGTTGAACTCTCCTCAAACGTGCAGGGCTATGCTAACGCTGGTGATACACGCTTTTTCTACGAGTCGCTTCTATGTGCCTATAGCTTCAAGACTACGTCTTGGTTAAAATCTTCCTATGATTCCACTCTTATCTTATACAATACAGACGTTTTGCTTACTACGCCTTCAACATTTCCTTAAACATACTCCCTTTGATATCTTTTTTTCTCGTGTCATGTTGCAGACATCTCTGTCGGTTAATCTTTGGTGGCCCTTGGATCTGACCTCCTCCACTTATATATCCATATATATCCCTCTTTTAGACATTGCAATATATATATATATATATGTAAGTATATATATATATATATATATATATATATATATATATATATATATATATATATATATATAGTAACTTATGTCAAGTACCCTTTAGAATTGAATGGACTTGGAAATGACCTAAAAATCTTGATTTTGAAAATTCCAGTCTTCCCGAGATTCGGACCCAAGACCATTTTACCACTCAGCCTCCTCACAGAAAAAAAAACTGATATAAATTTCTATTTTTAAAGTAATCTGAAATAATCATGCTCGAAATAACAGAACTCGTGGTCAAATGCAGTTTGATATTAAAGCCAAATAGACTGTATTCAAATGTAAGAGCCAACTAGCCTGTGGTCAAATGCAAGAACCAACTAGCCTGTGGCGCTAACTAGCCTACGTATTTGAGTATAAAATTTATCTTTGTTAGACTTACTTGCAGAATATAATTTTCATAACACTTACTTAGACTTAGATCCTCCCGCTTCGTTCTGCGCATTGGGCGTCAAGCTGCATTCACAAAGATCTGTCACTGGCAATGTCTGAAGCCTCCTCCCACCTGCTGTCCACTGTTCTGAGGTCCTCCATGAACGAGTGGCGCCAAGTTATACGAAAGGTTCACAAAACTTGTGGATACGAAAGGTGAACAAAACCAAGTTATACGAAAGATGCACAAAACTAGGTGATATGAAAGGTGCACAAAACTTGGTGATTCGAAAGGTGCACAAAACTAGGTGATACGAAAGGTGCACAAAACTAGATGATACGCAAGGTGCACATAAATTGGTGATATGAAAGGTTCACAAAACTAGGTGATACGAAAGGTGCACAAAACTAGGTGATACAAAAGGTGCACAAAACTAGGTGATACGAAAGGTGCACAAAACTAGGTGATACAAAAGGTGCACAAAACTAGATGATACGACAGGTGCACAAAATAAGGTGATGCAAAAGGTGCACAAAACTAGGTGATACGAAAGGTGCACAAAACTAGGTGATACGAAAGGTGCACAAAACTAGGTGATACGAAAGGTGCACAAAACTAGGTGATCCGAAAGGTGCACAAAACTAGGTGATACAAAAGGTGCACAAAACTAGGTGATTTAATAGGTGCACAAAACTTGGTGATACAAAAGGTGCACAAAACTAGGTGATACGAAAGGTGCACAAAACTAGATGTTTTCATCAATGTGGATGGAGGGTGATGTTGTAGCAGGTGGCCCCATAACGTTTCTATTCTTCGTGCTAATATGTAGCTTTTGTTTTGACACTTAATCTGGTAATATTCAAAAGTTCGACATGGAATCTGGAATCAATGTACAGAACACGGGCGTAGATAGGAATTTACCATTATTTTGGTGCCCGCGGAGATGGACTCTTCGGGGGGTCCCTGCATTTTGCGTAATATTTAATTTCTAATGTAAAAAAACAACTTATTTGTGGGGCCAGCTTAAGTGGGTGCCTGAGGGGGGGATTTTCAAATTTTCACCTCTCCTCCCCCCACCCTAGAAACGCCACTGATACAAAGGCGACCTTAGTAGTGCTTGCGGCACTGGGAGAGTGTTAGTCATATCAGGGCTACGAATATGTGTATGATGGGCTTACGGACTGTGACGGTGAAAAGAGATTCTCTTTATAAAGCCCCCCCCCCCCTTGAGGCGTGGGGCCTGGGGTGTTTGTCCCACTTGCCTCGCCTAAAGTCGCCTCTGGGAAGTGGATGTATCATTTAATAATATTACTAAAGTGTACTACATTTATTTTATTTTATCACAAATTGAATTTGTCTTTATTATAATTAAAGTTATATTTAATATTGTTCTCAAAGAAGTTATTTAAGTTAACATACGATACGCTTACTGCGGTTTAGTTGTCTACCAGCAGTTTGAAACAGCAAGTATTAACAATACAATTGCGATACATTAAGGTTAATGTATTCCATTCGCTATCGTTTGATTAGAATTGTCTTAGGCGGTTAAGCAATAATCAATTATTTTTTTTTCAAGTCTACAAGTTTGTATTTACATCAAGTAGCATGGAAATCAAATAGTTATCAAAAGACATTTGGTTTCAATTCCGAATGAAGTTCAAAGTTCATACATAGTTGACTTAACAGGCCTGGATCATACAAAGTAATTATGACCTTGGGGTCACCAGTTGAATAAAATGATAAACAATGGGCATACAGTTTAAAAAAAAATTCCTGCAACAATCAGACCTGCATTTACTGAACTGAATTAATCATACACACACACAGACCAAATATAAGTATAAATGAAAGAGAATTTGGTATTTAAAAAAAAAGACATTGCCGCCATAGCAAATGTAAAGCATATATCTGAAGTTGCCTTGACATTATTATAATTTTTGTAGGATACCTCAGCTTTTTAGCTTTTGACTTCAGTTGTCGAGCTGTTTACATCCTAGGAATCCTTGGGCTTTTGCCTCTTTTCTTTGCCTCTTTTTTGGGCATTGCCTCTTTTTGGGCTATTGGCCTCTTTATTTGGGCTTTTTTTTCTTTTTTTTTTCTTTATTAACAAAAAGATGCATATTTTATTAGTAAGCGTGCAAATTAAATAGTTACATTTTATAGTACAACAATTGCAAACATGGCAATGCAAGTAGTTACAATCACGTTGACATAATATTTTAACATTTTAAATTGCTTGGTATATGGCGTTATTTTTTTCTAATTGCATATAATAAATATTTTTGAAATTTAAGGTTCTTAAAATACATGTGATGAGAATGTCAACAATAGGTAATTAAATAGAAACACTCTAAAAGTGAAAGTAGAAACTTAAATGATATTAAAACATTTTAAACATCGTAGTCACATTTCTTTCCACTTTGTCCACATAGCTTATGGTTGTTTCCCTTGTGCTTTGCTACAGTACCCCAGTTCTTTATATTAACTTCTATCAAACTTGCGTACACATCTTTGTGTGTACACACTTGTGCGAACATAGGCATTTAAATATTTATATTGTTTCTTTTGTTGTCTCCCTTCATATGACAATTTTTGATTTCCTCCCTTGAGATTGGAAAACTACCTCATCATCAAGGTGGAAATCCTGTCTGCTAGAGTCAGTATATCGGAAGTTTCTGTTTTGAGACAATTTCTCTGTGGCTTTTTTTTTTTTTGGTCACAGGGGTCAATTAGAGTCGTACTGAAAGTTATTTTATATGTATCTATATATATATGTATATATATATACTTTTTTTTCTTGAATATTTTCCCCCCTTCCCCCCGCCTTTTTAAATTTTTTTAAATCTGATAAAATAATTACATTGATGTCTCTTAGTTTTTTATTTATGGCTTTAGGTACTTTATTAAAGAAAATAGCAGTATTTACATTTGCACAGGTAGTGACAGGTTTGACTGTTTGCGTCAATAATATCTTCTAAAGTTTTTTTTTGCTTTCTCAACCAACTCACATTCACTAAATAAGTGTTTCTCTGGGTTTTGGTTTTCTTTTTTTACAAATTACACAGGTATATTTGGACCCTGTGGTAGTTGAGAGTCTTCCTTTTATTGGGGTCATCCCGAAGAGTAATCTGTAGGCCACTTCTCGTGCTTTGGGTGTTATGTATTTGTTGTGTAAATGTGTGAATGTGTCTGTCCAGTTTGTTGGTTTAACCCCTAACTCCCTGACCCACTTTGTTCTGACTTCTAGGTTTTCTTTCAACTTGTCTCTGAGTATAGTGTATATTGTTTTTGAGTCGTGGTGTGTTATGTTTTCATTGCTGGGTATTGAACTCTTTATGTTGTCTGTTGTATTTGTGTGTATTTTTCTGTTGTGTTGTCTTTATATGAGAAAAGAGTCCTTGTAATCACAACAAATTTCCGTAAGGATCAATAAAGCAGTCTTAGTTTTAGTCTTAGTCTTAGGTGTCTTGTGAGTGATCTGTAGAATGGATGTGTATGGTTACCTAAATGATGGGGTGTGTTGTTTTGAATGGGAAGGAGTTTGTTTAATCTAAGTCCAAAATAATATAATACTAAGGGGAAGTTATTGGGAGACCTTACTACTTTCTCTACAAATTTTATTCTAAGCGTTTTGATTTTTGTGTGAATGTCTTGTAAGCCTATCCCTCCTTCTTTTTTGTCTTGTATGAGTGTTGTATGTTTTATGTTCTTTATTGTGTTTTTGAAAATAAAATTTCTGATAGTGGTATTGATGTTATTTATGAAATTAGGTGGAGGTTCTACTATATTTGCTAAGTAGATTATCTTCGGGATGACTAAGCTGTTTATTAATATAGCTCTCCCAAATATGGTTGTCGCCATGTACTGAAACATTCTAATCACGTTCTTTGTGTGGGCCAGAATCTCCGCCCACTGTTCATGGCAATAGTGTGCTGGGTTGCTAGTCCACACGATGCCACATACTTTAATTTCTTTTTGTATTTTAAGGTTAAAGGGGATGTTGGGGGGGGGGGATTTCCCATTTAACCCAGTCCCATAATTGAGGATTTATTAATGTTTATTTTGGACCCGCTCGCCCTCCCAAATAATGTAAATTTCTCTATAATTTTAGCTATGTCTTTTTCTGAGGTGGGGAAAAGTGTGGTTTAGTCGGCATAAACTTTAATTTTGAACTACGGGGGTTGGACCGGGGATTTTTATTCCTAAAATTTCTTTGTCTAACCTAATATTCTCTAACAGGGGTCCTAGGCAAAGGGTGTATAAAAAGGAGGATTGGGGACAACCTTGCCTAACGATCCTCTAATAGAAATCTTGTTGCTTAGTGTTTGATTTGTTATAAGTTGACTTGTGGCATTGGTGTAGACTAGCTTTATGTATGTTATCAAAGTCTTGTCTATGTCTGTCTTGTCTAGTATTTTGAATAAGTAGTCATGGTCAATTCTGTCGAAAGCTTTTTCTTGATCAATGGACATGAGGGCGGCTTTCAAGTCTTTGTCTTTACAGTAATATATGGTGTCTCGTAAAAAGTGTTTCATTTCGTCTATATTTTTTTCTGGGTTGCTACAGTACTGGTCTTGTCCTAGTAGATGGGGTATAAGGGGCCTAACTCTTTAAAAAATCATTTTGGTCAGCAGTTTATAGTCAGCATTTAAAAGGGAAATGGGTCGTAAAGTCACTAGGTGTGTTGTTTTCAGTTTTTTTTTTTGGTAATAGTGTGATGTATGCAAGGTTAAAGTCTGTAGGCGTCTGTCCTGTTTCTAGCATATCATTGTATAGTCTTAGTAGTAGGGTTCCTATTTGGGAGAAAAAAGTTTTATAGAATTCATATGTCAAACCGTATGGGCCACGGGATTTGTTATTTTGTGTTGTCTAAAGCAGCCCTCAGCTCCTCTAATGTAAAGGGTCCATTTGTCGTTTGTTTTTCTGATGGAGGTAATGTTTTACAGTGTTTTAGAAGTATGTTTTGTGCGTCTGTATCTGTTTGTTCTTCATTATACATGTTGACGAAATGTTTTGTAAAAATTTCTATTATTTTGTCACTCTCCTGTATTTTGTTTCCTTCTTTGTCTGTTATGTTGGTTATTATTCTATTTTTTTGTGTATTTTGTTCTAGCGCCAAGTATAATTTATTTGGCCCTTCTGACATCTGGGTGTTTTTGCATCTGATTTCGGCTCCTCTATATTTGTGTTTGTATAACTCTTCAAGTTGTGTGGTTAGGTCTGTTTTTTCAATTTCATCCTGCGTTTGAGTAAGCAGATTTTGTATTCTGTTTTCTTTATTTACCCTCTTTGTTTGTTTGATTCTTGCTAAGATTTTGAATTGTTGTTTGATTGAATTTTTTAATATTGTCCACGTCTTGGTTAATTTGTATTCGTTTTCTATGTCTTGTGCTGTTGCTAGCAGGAGTTGGTTTATTACTCTTTTGATTAGTGGGTCTTCCAAAAGGTTGTTGTTTAATTTCCAATGGGATTTTTTTTTTTTTTTTTTTATTATTTTTGTTTCCAAGTTCCAAAAGTACACCTTTATGGTCGGAGTAATGTAGGGTTTCTTCTAAATGTGTCACACTAAGTATGTTGGTGTCCGTGGGTGTGTAAAAACGGTCAATTCTGGTTTCAACCTGGTAGGACCTGTGTGTAAATGTAGTTTCCTTGCCATTTGGCTCTAATTTCCTATAAGCATCTACCAAGTGGAAATAGTTTACTATTTCTCCCATTTAGTTGTGTGTTTCTGCTACCGGCTGAGAGGGTGGATATTGTGTGTGTGTGTGTGTATTGTTTGTCCAGTTATGCCTCTATAAAGTTAAAATCCCCTCCTATTATTAGTTGTTCTCCTATGTCTGTGATTTGTAGTGTGTCACCGAGGTTTTGGAAAAACTCACGTTTACCTCTCCCTCTCTGAGCGGGATAGTCACAAGGACTTTATAGGTCCTCGTATCATCCTCGTCTTTTAATTGAATATAGTGAGGGAGCTCGGTCTGCTTGCGGACTTTTTACCCAAGCCATCCACTTATCTGAGTTGCTCAGTTTGATAGGTTCTATCTTGGAACCTTCTTCACTGAAGGATTCGAAGATTTCTATAATCTTGTTTCTAACAATTGTGGGCGCTACCCAATGCTGTGTTACATTGACCCTTTCGTCTTCTATGGTTGAAACCTGAATTTTGAGAGCACTTTCTGATCCAAAGGTCTTTCCTAGAATACGGGCTCTCACCCTTGGACTGTTTGAAACTAAGAACCAGACGCAAGGATTCTCGAATCTATAGAGAAAATTCTTTTCAATCGGAGTGAGACATAGAACAGTCATGAGACTAGCCATTGAGGCCTTGATAGCCTCTTGACCTGCCAATTTGAGCAACAAGGTACCAGAAGGGTGGTGGACCAAACCACCTTCCAAATCTTTCTTCTCAATTAAGAAAGTTTTTACAGACATGACTATATAATGTATGTTAACTCAAATGAGTAAAAAAAAAATGTAGACACTAGAGAGTGTGTAGAATAAATACACTAAATACTCTTTCTGTCAATCTTTTATCTTAAACTCTTTCTGAATTTTTTTTTAATTTCCATATTCTCTCTTCCTTTCTCTTTCCCTCTCTTTCTTTCTCTCCCTCATTTCTTTATCTATCTATTTCTCTCTTTCTTTCTCTTTTCCTCTCTTTCTTTCTCTCCATCATTTCTTTATCTATCTATCTCTCTCTCCCTTCCTTTCTCTTTCTCTCTTCCTTTCTCTTTCTCTCTTCCTTTCTCTTTCTCTCTTTCTTTCTCTCACCCCTCTCTTGTTCTCTCTCCCTTTCTCTCTCTTTCCCCTCTTTATTATTTCTCTCTTTCTCGCTCTCTTTGTCTCTCTCTCTTTCTCTCTTTCCTTCACTTTCTCTCTTTCTCTTTCTCATTTTTTATCTATCACGCTCTCTTTATTTCTCTCTCGTTCTCTTTCTCTCTCAATTTCTCTCCCTCTCGCTTCTCCCTCTTTCTCATCTCTCTCTTTCTCGCTCTCTCTCCCCCTCTCTCTCTCTTTCTCTCCCTCGTTCTCTCTCTTTCTCTTTCTTCCTTTTTTTTTTTTGAACCTAGTGATCACAAGGAACATGCACATTTTACCTCTTCTAGAGTAATACAATAAGTAGAAACACTAAATTTAGAGACACTTCAGGTCAGAACACTACAAAGTAAAGTAGCAATAATACACAACTTACAAACACAAACAACACAACTTACAAACACAAACAACATAAGAAAATATTTTTAAAATATTTTTAAAATACTTCAAAATAAAACAAAGCTTATATTAAGCACAGCTCTATCAATTAGTTTGGATAAGTCATGTCATAACATTTGTAATAGAAACAAAAAAAGGGGGGAGACATGAATTCGAACTTATGGCTCCAGCCTTCTCAAGTTTCTAAAGCCAACATGATGACCACTCTAGTAGTAGAGAACTTGTTAACACTGTCTGTTTGTTGGCTTTACATGTTTCGGATGTTCCTTCTAAGTTGAAGATAATTACTTCCTAGTCCAAACCTCCCGCAGGACGACGGGGGATGGGAGCGGGCAGGGTTTCAACCCGGGACAATCGATAAATCTGAATGACAGTCCAGCGTGCAAACCACACAACCAGGCAGCCATCCTATTGTAGTCATTTATTGTTTCTCTAGCCTCAACCTATTTCTCAGGTTGTGCTCACTAAGTCTTAGAGAACGAAGTATTAAAGGGAACTAATTCAACTTATAACACCACTTCAGTCAAGAACAATTTTTTACCTTGTTCGAAATACTATACAAAATAATTAATTACCGATAGTTAATTAGCGAATTGGGTATTTTTTAAAAAAATTGATTCTCGTGTTGTCAGGTAAAAGAAAAAAAAAGTGCAAAATTTCAGCTTGATCCGATATTGGGTATGGGAGAAAAAAGCGCGTAAAAAACTGTTTACCACACAGACAGACAGACAGACAGACTTTGTTAATACTCGGAAAGACACAAACATGAAGGGTAAAATAAATTCCTACAGGTACTCCCTCTTCCCCGGAGCCATTACAGAATTGAACGGGTTGCCTAAATCAGCCACAAAAAAAAACAATATCAGAATTTACGTGTCTATTTTGACATGTATAAGTAGATTAACCCATATGTATGCGTAGGATATAATTGTCTTCAGTTTTGAAGTAAGGTCTATAACCTATCGGTAACTATTTTTTTTTTAATCCAGTACAGTAGTAGTTCCCCTTTAAAACCATGCCAGGGGATGTAAAGATCATCTTTTTCTCTAGCTGGCAGTTAACGAGGGTGTCATGTGGCCAGCACAACATACAACCGCCTTTTTCCTCTCCAAAACTAATGCCAGCTACCCATTAAAGTTGGGTGGACTCAGAGGCGCCCTAAAGATGAGGAAATTAAAAAAAAATCCCAGTTTTCACTAGGATTCGAACCTAGCGCTTTACAACTCAGCCACCATAGTCCATAGTGCAGTAGCAATGTTTCAGTTGTAGAGTTGTCGTTCTTATTTCCCATTAGCCTCACTCGCCAGTCGCCACACAGCAACCCAACGAAGAAACAAACTCATTTTTCAGCAACTGACAGCCACTAACCAGCGGCGGACTGGCATTCGGGCAATTGCCCTGTGAGCTGGTACCCAAATTCATCAGGCGACAGACGAATGAAAGATGAGTAATAAAATACAGCTATAAGGTAAAGAAGCTTACAAGATAAGAATAGAGACTGAAGACAAGATTAGAGTTTAAAGACAAGAATAGAGAGTAAATCAAGTATAGTGATTAAAAACAATACTTGGGAATGAAGACAAGACTAGAGATTAAAGACAATACTAGAGATTGAAGACAATACTAGGGATTGAAGACAAGACTAGAGATTGAAGACAATACTAGGGATTGAAGAAAAGACTAGGGATTGATGACAAGACTAGAGATTGAAGACAATACTAGAGATTGAAGACAATACTAGGGATTGAAGAAAAGACTAGGGATTGAAGAAAAGACTAGGGATTGAAGACAAGACTAGGGATTGAAGACAAGACTAGGGATTGAAGACAAGACTAGGGATTGAAGACAAGACTAGAGATTGAAGACAAGACTAGGGATTGAAGACAAGACTAGAGATTGAAGACAATACTAGAGATTGAAGACAAGACTAGGGATTGAAGAAAAGACTAAGGATTGAAGAAAAGACTAGGGATTGAAGACAAGACTAGAGATTGAAGACAAGACTAGGGATTGAAGAAAAACTAGGGATTGAAGACAAGACTAGAGATTGAAGACAAGACTAGGGATTGAAGAAAAGACTAGGGATTGAAGACAAGACTAGGGATTGAAGACAAGACTAGAGATTGAAGAAAAGACTAGGGATTGAAGAAAAGACTAGGGATTGAAGAAAAGACTAGAGATTGAAGACAATACTAGGGATTGAAGAAAAGACTAAGGATTGAAGAAAAGACTAGGGATTGAAGAAAAGACTAGGGATTGAAGACAAGACTAGAGATTGAAGACAAGACTAGAGATTGAAGAAAAGACTAGGGATTGAAGAAAAGACTAGGGATTGAAGACAATACTAGAGATTGAAGAAAAGACTAAGGATTGAAGAAAAGACTAGGGATTGAAGACAAGACTAGGGATTGAAGAAAAGACTAAGGATTGAAGAAAAGACTAGGGATTGAAGACAATACTAGGGATTGAAGAAAAGACTAAGGATTGAAGAAAAGACTAGGGATTGAAGACAATACTAGAGATTGAAGACAATACTAAGGATTGAAGAAAAGACTAAGGATTGAAGAAAAGACTAGAGATTGAAGGAAAGACTATAGATTGAAGACAAGACTAGAGATTGAAGACAAGACTAGGGATTGAAGACAAGACTAGAGATTGAAGAAAAGACTAGAGATTGAAGAAAAGACTAGGGATTGAAGAAAAGACTAGGGATTGAAGAAAAGACTAGGGATGGAAGAAAAGACTAGGGATGGAAGAAAAGACTAGGGATTGAAGAAAAGACTAGGGATTGAAGAAAAGACTAGGGATGGAAGAAAAGACTAGGGATTGAAGAAAAGACTAGGGATTGAAGAAAAGACTAGGGATTGAAGAAAAAACTAGGGATTGAAGAAAAGACTAGGGATTGAAGAAAAGACTAGGGATTGAAGACAAGACTAGGGATTGAAGACAAGACTAGGGATTGAAGACAAGACTAGGGATTGAAGACAAGACTAGAGATTGAAGACAAGACTAGGGATTGAAGACAAGACTAGAGATTGAAGACAATACTAGAGATTGAAGACAAGACTAGGGATTGAAGAAAAGACTAAGGATTGAAGAAAAGACTAGGGATTGAAGACAAGACTAGAGATTGAAGACAAGACTAGGGATTGAAGAAAAACTAGGGATTGAAGACAAGACTAGAGATTGAAGACAAGACTAGGGATTGAAGAAAAGACTAGGGATTGAAGACAAGACTAGGGATTGAAGACAAGACTAGAGATTGAAGAAAAGACTAGGGATTGAAGAAAAGACTAGGGATTGAAGAAAAGACTAGAGATTGAAGACAATACTAGGGATTGAAGAAAAGACTAAGGATTGAAGAAAAGACTAGGGATTGAAGAAAAGACTAGGGATTGAAGACAAGACTAGAGATTGAAGACAAGACTAGAGATTGAAGAAAAGACTAGGGATTGAAGAAAAGACTAGGGATTGAAGACAATACTAGAGATTGAAGAAAAGACTAAGGATTGAAGAAAAGACTAGGGATTGAAGACAAGACTAGGGATTGAAGAAAAGACTAAGGATTGAAGAAAAGACTAGGGATTGAAGACAATACTAGGGATTGAAGAAAAGACTAAGGATTGAAGAAAAGACTAGGGATTGAAGACAATACTAGAGATTGAAGACAATACTAAGGATTGAAGAAAAGACTAAGGATTGAAGAAAAGACTAGAGATTGAAGGAAAGACTATAGATT
This sequence comes from Biomphalaria sudanica, assembly GCA_036873155.1. Lineage (NCBI taxonomy): Eukaryota > Metazoa > Mollusca > Gastropoda > Planorbidae > Biomphalaria > Biomphalaria sudanica. Next base: position 363,372 of record JAZGLO010000194.1, on the reverse strand, counting down.
GAAGACAAGACTAGAGATTGAAGACAAGACTAGGGATTGAAGACAAGACTAGAGATTGAAGAAAAGACTAGAGATTGAAGAAAAGACTAGGGATTGAAGAAAAGACTAGGGATTGAAGAAAAGACTAGGGATGGAAGAAAAGACTAGGGATGGAAGAAAAGACTAGGGATTGAAGAAAAGACTAGGGATTGAAGAAAAGACTAGGGATGGAAGAAAAGACTAGGGATTGAAGAAAAGACTAGGGATTGAAGAAAAGACTAGGGATTGAAGAAAAAACTAGGGATTGAAGAAAAGACTAGGGATTGAAGAAAAGACTCGGGATTGAAGAAAAGACTAGGGATTGAAGAAAAGACTAGGGATTGAAGAAAAGACTAGGGATTGAAGAAAAGACTAGGGATGGAAGAAAAGACTAGGGATGGAAGAAAAGACTAGGGATTGAAGGATAGACTACAGATTGAAAAAAAGACTGGAGATTGAAAACAAGACTAGAGATTGAAGACTACAGATTAAAGATGTATTACTTTGTAGATGAGAAGAGATTGAAGACAAGACTAGAGAGTAAATGTGTTTCACAAACGAAACAAGTTTAAATAATTTATAATATGAATAAATTGAAAACCTCCTTACGTAACTATTTCGAGACCCACAGACGTATGTTCATTGAGTTTTTTCACTTCTGAAATACCACAACAAGACAAACGAAGTAAGATTGATTGAGACAGCTCTCGGGATTAGTATAATCATAAAATTTAGTATATCCAACTTTGTCCTGTGACTACGAGTATTGATTTTAGAGGTAACTGCAAATATGATATAGGCATTTACAAACATATGGTGGATCACCTTGATTTAATGTAAATTTGAGAGAGAAAGGAGAGAGAGAGAGAGAGAGAGAGAGAGAGATACAAAGAGGGAGAAGGAGAGAATCTCGGGATCTAAGGGAGCCTCTGAGTCCAACCATCTCTAAAGACTCTAATAGGTACCGTTTGATTGTCAAAAGAGTTAAGCCGAAGGCTCTTCGAACTCTAGGCGTGTAAGCCTGCTTGAACAACCGTTCTGTGTGGAAGAGGTCCAAGTCAATGCCTATGTAAGACATTGCTATTTCCGACGTATCTGGCACTCCGGGCGCATGGACTAGAATACATGGCCGAAAGCCGAGCACACCTGGAACCTCGCCATTGTTTTACATATTTCGGATGTTCCTTCAGAGTTGAAGATAGTTTACTTCCTAGTCCAAACCTCCCGCAGGACGACGGGGGATGGGAGCGGGCAGGGTTTGAACCCTCGACCGTCGATAAATCCGAACGACAGTCCAGCGCGCAAACCGCACGACCAGGCAGCCATCCTGCTCATTTTCCTATGTTGTTCCAAGCTAACCGTGCAGGACTCGCCATTAATATAACGGTCCGTTGAGGAACGGCGCATGGATTATCGACAGGGACGTGGAAGCTCTCTTTCAACTCCGCACCGTGCAATGGGAAAGCTCTCGCATTCCCTTGGACACTCCCATAGGAGTTTTGTTTTGCTATTCATTTAGCCTAATCACTTCCTCAAATGATCGTTTTCTTCAGAGTGCCACGTCGAGGTAGAGTAGCGTACCCGGGCTAATGGGTACCCGATATTACATAAGGATAAGTAAAGGCATTTGGTCGTTGTATCTTACCAAACGTTGATGGGTATAGTAGTCCATATCTATAATTTTAAAAAAGAAAAAAAATAAGTTTTTACTTATTACTGCTAAATATTTTGACATCTTAACAGTAGAACTGTGGAACTCTGTTAAGAAATTAGTTTTATTTAATAAATTAAACTGTATCAATTGTATCCCCTTGATTTAAAATTACACTTAGATAAACTCTCTCTAACATCTCTATACATCTCTATGCAAAATATGAATTTGATAAATATTGGTTCTGTGGTATGTATGTACGTGATTTAGAATAGGAAAAATCTGTATAATAATGAGTAGATTAGCGCATGAGATTTTAAGTATGTTTTTTTAAATGCCTCTATTCAGGTTACAACTTCATGGAAATTGGAGTGTGGGCGGAGGGTGGAAGGTGTAACCTAGACGCGGATCTCAAAAACGGCTCTAACGATTTTCCTAAAAATTTAACAGTTGATGTATGTCGCTGAGAAAAGAATTACTAGCTCGTTGGCCACACTAATGGATGGATTGGTCACAGCCTTAGAACATATACCAACACAAGCGCTAGACAGACCATAGAGTGAAACCCCTAGGACATTAGACGCAGAGGAAGACCAAACAAGAAAGTGTCGACGCGGTGTACTAGATGAAGCCGAGGAGACAGGAAATAGCTGAGAAGCCATTGAAAACATTAGCAAGAGACCGTTGAGAGGCGTATGTTCCATGAAGAGCGCAAAGGAAAGATGACGATGATAGCCACACCGGGGGAAACTCTAGTTTGACTCTTATCATTTTTCAAGTTAAAAAAAATAAATGTAGAGCCTAGAGCCGTTAGAGCCATTTTGAGATCCGAGTCTCGGTTTCATGAAGTTTTTACTTGAATAGAGGGATGGTATAAAAACAACATATTTTACATTTTATTCTAGTTTAAATTTTTCCTGTTCTTTATTTTGTGCGCAATTTGATAAGCTGTAAAACAGAGGCATACTCATGGTCTCATGCATGGACTAAAGCACCTTCTCTGTCTCTTGACTTGTTTAGTCCTAAAAAGCTAATATACTCTACATTTGTGATTGTCACCAGAGTTGACAATAAATTCACACTTTAAGCCCATGGAAACTCACTACACCTAAAATAAAACAAATTTAATCTGATTAAAAAAGCTTCAAACAAGAGGAAATTTCAGTCACAAATACAATATAAAATTAAAATCTGAACTCGGGAGAGATAACGACGCTGGTCCTCTCTCCCTTGTAAGTCCCTGGAACGGTATGTGATGCACTCTTTGATTCCATTTGGAACCCTAATGGCGGTTCTGACTGACTTTCCTATTGGCCTATTCGTCTGCCTTAATACCAGAGCGACACGTTGAGGCTGAGAATAGGAATCCATGTGGGCCCATCCTTTGTCCTTCGAGACGGAAATATCAGTATAAATAGTTTGCTTTCAGAAGGGTCGTATCAGACACCCCATTAGTGCTGAGATTACTCCCTTAGAGCACATGAACGGAAGCGGGAAGTGAGTTTTAAGGTCGCCCTGTGCCTGTACAAAGACAGAATGAATCATTGTCGCACATTAACCAGTTCTCTCTCTCTCTCTCTCTCGAATCCCTCTCCCACTTGCCTTTTATGCATAACGCGACATTGTTTAAGAATGTGGTTGACTGTTTCTTCATCTCTCATGCAGTGGCGGCTCCGAGTGTCGTAGTGCTCTCGGAGCCATCTGAACCGACTCGGAACTTGGCTAAGGAGGTACATTCTACCCTGTTATGTTATGATTAAACTTTAATAACATTTATTTTTGATTGTAATCAGAAAATGTTGCATTTGGTATAGAATTATAGGAGAATGCGTGCTCTTTTCATATAACACACTTTTTACTTTCTAAAACCAAAAATTAATTTAATTAAATGGGGTCCAATCAACGATTTAGGAGAGAGAGAGAGAGAGAGTTAAAACGCTGGTAGTGTAATGCCTTCGCCTTGTGGTGGACAAATGTTAATTAAATTACTTTTTTAGAACTAGCGATCTATAGGAGGAAGATGGTATTATCTGTTTTTATGGCCTATTATTTAATGAACACAACGACCAACCGCCTTTACTTAAAAAAGTCTGTATGATTTCAAGTAGAGTTATGTAAACACCAGAGTGTCTTAAAGAAAGTTCAGAATCTCAGTTTTCACCGGATTATGGACCCATACAAGGGGAGATCAGGCAGTTTACCTGATGCATTGCTTATCAGTAGTGTTCCATTCTAATGAAATTCGGCGAATTTCGGAAGCATTTCTAATTTTAGTAGTTTTACATTATTTAAATCCTTAAAATTTCTTCCTAAACTCTGTTTTACTAAACATTTTCTCATTCCCTTAATAGTAATATATGTACTGTAAACCAACGAAAAAGCATTTATTGAAAATGTTTTAATTCTTGTATTGTATTTAAAATACTTTTTAGCGCGCTAAAATGGACGGTATGTTAACGCGACATTAAAAGTGATGTAATTTTAATTGCGAAGTCTAGATAATTAGTAGCATACAAGACAGACTAGAACCGTCATGAAGGTAATCAGCACCACAGACCTACATATATATTATATCTAGACTAGACATAGGGATCTCTTTTAACACTATAAAAAATTGTGAATTTTTTTTTTAAAGTTGCAACAAGATGTAGTTTTTTTTAAAGAAGTAAAGTCTTTTCTTTTTTTTTTTAACCCTTGTTGATGTGTTTTATATAGGTTGCACCACTCGGTGTTTAGGAGTAACATCCCTTGTAGCAGTTGTTGACAACCAAGATGGCATAAGATTAAACAGCTGATTTTGGTGTCTATAGCTTATCAATATAGTTTTGTTATTATTCGTTCATGTTAATCAACAACCCTAACGTATGATTGACATAATTTAATGTTTAGATCTAAATCTAGTAATTGAACATCGAAAAAAGAGCACTCCCGTCTCATAATTAATATTTTGCAATTTTTAGATGCATAATATTAATAATAATCAATGATAATCAAATCGAAAAAGATCTAGACTTCTAGACTAGGTAACAGTAGCCATAGCTAATCAATCTATTTAAATGTACATAAGATGACTAAACTAAATATAGGCGTGAATTATTTCGATCTAATACAATGTGATTACCATTTTAATGGAAACCAACAGGAAATGGCTTTATAACTTTATTTCATAGGCCCTAAATGTGTGTGTGTGTGAATATTTAGTTCTGTAATTAATACATAACATTCTGTCTATTATAGTCTGTATTAATAAAATATTATATAGTAGTCACTGATTGCAAAACAGGCATGTTTATGGAACAGCTCATCGAAATTAGTTAAAATCTACTTTATTTTGAATTTTTCTCTTTAACTACTGTAACGCTGCTACACATTGTCCATTTTAAAATCATTTTTCTATTTTTCCAATATTGTATATATACAGGTTTCTAGATCTGTCCACAGAGATGCCTACCCATCTTGCGTATTTTGTACGCAAATGGACATGAAAGTACTGTTTATCATCTAAAAATACACATTTCCTCCGCATAAAGCAAAAAAAAAAAAAAAAAGTAAATTAAAAAAAAAGTTGTTACTAATCATACAGATCTATATAGATCAGTGCGTTAATGCCTGGTAACGAACTATTCTTATTAATCTACCAGATCTATCTAGATTTATATCTCTAGAATCTATCTATAGATCTATCTTATTTTCTTTTTCGCGCGCTGTCTCGCGAAGATTTAAAATAATTATTAGTTCTAGAACTTGTTGATGCAAATGAAGCAGCGTTCCTTTCAATGTGTCAGTTTATTTCTAGACTCCAAACTTAAACTTATTGTTTAGTTCTAATTCATTGACTTCAGTCTTCATAGACAGTCATAAGTCGTAGACATAGATCTAGTATATATATACACATCTATTCATATCTAGATCTAGAAAACAAGACTAGATTCTAATGTAGATTTACATAATTTCGTTGCATCTGACAATTCAGACATGCTCTCATCTCTCTTGTTTCATGTCAACAGATGTTAGGTCAAAACCCCCCAAAAAATAAATCATAACTTTCTGTTAAACTTACAGTCATAATTTATACACCCTTGGAAAGTTCTGTTAAAGTATTTTAATGATGTACTTACCAAAAATTGTTTTTTCAAAGATAATTTTTTTATTTCACATCCCTACTATTAGTGTCACTCTATCAGAAGCTTCTTTTTATATGTCATAATATTCCATACATCCTAATGCTCCCCTTCCCAAGCCATGAATTTTAGTATCCCATACCTCCACTTGCAACACAAATTTAAAGCCCAACAATAGACTACGTACATTTCATTTTGTTTTTGATAATTAGTTATGAGTCAGTGGTATCTGGTATATATATACAATTTAAAATTCCTGGTCCTGACCACAAATGCATTCACTCATTAAATCAATAATTCTCACACTTGCAGTGGATGATAAAATACAAATATTTAACCTATTCTTTTTAGCTGAAGCCTTAGACAACTAAGCTATTGTCTAGATCGAAACTGCAGGGGTTAAATTTACCATAAAAATTTTATTTGCAATTTCTACAAGCTTATCTATATTGGAGAGCCAGCATTTTAAACTTTTTTTTGTTTTGTTTTTTAATCTGTATGAAAGCATGTGTGTGTAAAAAAAAATTTTTTATGACTAGATGTAGATCTTCAAGTAGGCCTTTATTCTAAAGCAAAAATTGTTTCAGTGAATACAATATAAGGGCATGTTGAAAGTGTAAAGGTGTATGTGTTTGGTGGGTGGGGGTATAACACAGTTTGTAAAGATGGGTTATTCTAAATAAGGTGCCTTTCTAGATCCAAATCTATGACAAAATAAAAATCAATAAGTAAAGAGTTGACTAAGTAGCAAATAAAGAAATGATTGTAATACTGGTTGTTCCACTGAATATACAAGGGCCAAAAAGTGTAGTGTTGGGGGAGGGGGTGTTTCTTTAAAAATGTATTATATGTGTGTTTGGGGGCATTTTAATGTAGATAGATAAGACTACTACTGATGAACCTAAGAAGAGTTTGTGCATACTCTATAATATTGGTTTTCAGGCCATTCGATTGAATGATGAAAGAGACAAAAAATAAAGGTGGCTTATAAATCTGAGGGCTAGAAAATTATGTTAGTTGTGGGGTAGCATTTTTATGCAGGCTTTATTATTGATGGATTCAAAAGTATTGAAGGGGATATACACATAAAGCAACTGTAGCGCAGCATGGGTATCAGATATAGCTATGTGTTTCTAGAATTCGAGGACAGCTGTTTCATAAGATTATCTACAATGGCCAAACTGATAGGCCTAACAAGTGTTTGTGTTTTTGTTTGTAAAAAATAATAGTAGCTAAGTAGTGAATAAATTTTTTTATTTTTTTTTATTGTAATAGGGAAAAAATGAGCAGACCAAATCTACACTTATCTTGTAGTTAGTTAAGCACCACTAGTGATCTACTGAGTAGTTCTATTAATTTCTTTTATATTCCAGCCATCTCCCCTGCATTGTTAGCCATCCATTCTTGAAATTCTTTTGTTTTGATCTCTTGCTATGTCTTGCTTTGTCACAAGATTTTAAGAAGTTATTTGCTGAAACTGAAATAAATACTTTTATGTTTGTTTTTAGGTACTTCTTATGGTGAAGAGTGGTTCAGGCAAGACCAGTATGTGGTCCATAATACTTGCTAATACTATTGCAAGGGACACAAGAAGAATTGGTGTAACAAGTAAGTTCTACCTCGCACTCATGCACACTTAATACTAATGTTTTCCTGGATTGCCAAAATAGATATCTAGGGTTAGGTTAGGCCATATTTAGGTTCATATATCTCGTTAAATCAATTGCCTGGTTGGCAACTATTTCTTGGATAACTTGAAAAAAAATCATTATTATTATTTTTTTATTATTATTATAGCTCTTATATACCACTACCTTCATGCTTATAGCATGCTCAGAGCACTTTTGGTCCAATCTCATTAGTGGACCAGTGGGGGGGGGGGGGGGGGAGGGGGTATCAAGGAGTTGGTTTTCCGTGCTGCCTTTAGGGGCTCAGTAAACACAACTCTGCCCTAGTCAGGTGTCGAACCTCGAGCCCCCTTCACCTAGGTAGCCAAGCGCACTTGGCCTCTCGACCACGCTTCCCACCCATTAAAACATATGACTATAACAATTTCACAGTTTTATCTCCTTTCATCATCCTTTTACTACTATAAAAGTATAGATATACTGAGTAACTCTATATTACAAACAGTATACCTATGCTATATATACATTTTGAAGTAGGACTGAGAACTCCTGAAATCTTTTTTTTGTTGCTGTTGTTGACTCTCTCTCTCTTCAACTACCTCCATTGATATCTAAGTTGTTGTTGACTCTCTCTCTCTTCAACTACCTCCATTGATATCTAAGTTGTTGTTGACTCTCTCTCTCTTCTACTACCTCCATTGATATCTAAGTTGTTGTTGACTCTCTCTCTCTTCTACTACCTCCATTGATATCTAAGTTGTTGTTGACTCTCTCTCTCTTCAACTACCTCCATTGATATCTAAGTTGTTGTTGACTCTATCTCTCTTCAACTACCTCCATTGATATCTAAGTAGATTGCTTTGCAACCTTCTCCTCGGCCATCTTCTTTTTTAATCCTTCAATCATTTTCTTCCCTTTAATTATTGACATTTTAAACTAAGAACCACCATCACAGTCTAAAGCCCATATCATTAGGTCTGGGTTGTGGCCACTCATGTTATGGGGTACCTATATATTTCTAATAATATTTATAATTAAAGTCTAGACTATACTTTAGTCTGACATTGATGTCTGCAGTTGGTCTATCAGGTTTGCAGACATCAATGTTAGTATGTGGGAGGAAATTGGCTAGGATCAGACAGACTGTGCAGTGCTGGTGAGACAAGCAAGCTTTAAACTTAAGTTTTGAAAAAGTACCCTTCAATTAATATAAAGATCATATTATCCTTATAATCTAATGTTTTTATTTCAGTTTCCTCTTCTGATGATTGGAAAATTACATTTGAAAGTATCACAGATCTCCAGTGGCTGGGAAGTGGAGCTCAGGGAGCTGTATTTCTTGGCAAACTCTGTAATGAAGAAGTAGCAGTCAAGAAGGTCAGAGATGTTAAAGAGACAGACTTAAGGAAACTGAATCACCCAAACATTATAGCCTTCAAGTTGGTTTTCTTGTATTTTTGCATTTTCCATTGTCTTTTAAGTCATTGACTGCAGTGGGTTTTTTTTTTTTTGTAAAGATACTTTTTTAGAAAATGTTTTTTCCTAATATGACTAAAACAAAAATTTGTAATATAAGTACTAGCAATAACAATCGTCACCAGTACTAAATCTGTCAGACTTCTTTTTTAATTTAAAACAATAAGTTTTAGACATTCCTGCTAAAAAACAAACATTATTGTTCCCTGGATGGGATCAGTGACAGCTGGGTTTAAAGTCAATTTAAAATTTATCTTTTTAAAAATGTATGCAAAGTATAATTTTCATTATTAATTTAAAAAATCTCTAAGTTGTATATTTATCTCTGTATATCATCCTCACCTGTCCCTTAGTATTTTCGTTTTTTTTTTTTTGTCTTTTTGCCTTGAATAGAATCTTTTCAGTGACAGACCCATCCATTCTTTAATGTTGTCTTCCCATCACTTTCTCCTTCTGCCTCTTCTTTTTTCCTGGTACTGTTCCTTGAAGAGAGAGTCTTTGCAAACCCTGAGAACCTTGTAATTGGTCATTAAGTTTTAGTACCCATTTTTTGGCAGTAGTCAGCAGGTCATTGTGAGTGTGATCCAGTTTTGAATCTTCTCATAGAAAATAGTTGTTTTTTTATTGTGTTATAAACCAAAGGAGGTGATGGGGTAGACAGGGAATTAGGACAATAACTGTACAGGATAGACACAAGACAACATTTTTCCTTCTGCATCAGTAAACATTGTCAGATGTAAAATGAAAATATTTTACTTTCTGATGTTTTGAGTAATTAAGCAGCAGTAAGAACTCACATAAGATTGAAATCTTGGTTAGATTGTATCACATTCATAGCTGTATGGCTTGATAATTTTATTTGCACAACTATACATGCTAACTCTGTTTTTTTTAATCTTAATCCTCTAAATCTGTTTATTTGAATCTTTCTCCAAACCTCTATATTATATTATGAAAGATGTCATAGTAATAGCAATAAGTTTCCTATGCTGAAAGCTAAGTTTATTTTATTACAAAAACATATTGTTATATTAATTGTCCTATGCAGGAATTTAAACATGCAGATTATATACTACAGTAGCTATGTTCCTTTGTCAGAGATTTTCATTCATACTTGAAAGTGCAGAGAGAAACATCCTTCTTGTTTTAGAAATTCTTTAAAATTCTTTAATGATGTAGTGGTAAATTGTTTTCTTAGTTTTACCTGAAACTGGGTTTTTCTATTAGTGCAATTAGCTAGAACTAATATGTGTGTTTCTATCTATTTTTGGAATGCTGTCTCTACCAACCTCTCAGCAATCATTTTGTGATTATGTTTAAAAAGAATTATTTCAAATATTATTATTTTTTGTTTTCTGCAGTTTTCTTGTGGCATCCAATGATATTGTCAGGAACCAGCTGAGAGTGGAATGAAAAAAAAAGCACTAAAATGTCATTTGTTGGCACTGTGGCATGAATGGCATCAGAAGTCATTTGAAATAAAATGTCTAGTGAAATGAAAAAGTAGACATTTGGTAAGTAGCCTGGTGCAATTTCTCCTGCCTAAAAAAATAATTTACCTGTATTTTATGATATGACTTTATGGTCTTAGGTGTCCACACTCATAATCACAACAAATTTCCGTAAGGATCAATAAAGCAGTCTTAGTCTTAGTATTGATATGCAAGATATGATTCCTTAAGTTTTCATCATTTTTTGTGTGTTGTTGTTGCTGTAATTTCTTTTTTTTCGATAAAGATGTATATATAATTTCAATGACATTGTTATAAAGTCAGTCAGAATAAACATTATAATTGACATTTTAGAACTAAAAATGAGAAATAAGATGTTTAAGATGACCCAAAAATTTAACCAGCAGACACAGCTGTACATTAGTTTTCATGCCTGAAATCTTTGTCATGTGTGATACTTTTATGCAAACAAGGTTTAGTACTATTAATTGACTAAAATATGTGCAATATTTACCACACACACTAAATAAATGAAATTTATAAAATTATTAACACACTCCTTAAAAAAAAAAGACCATCACCAAAGAATAGTAAATATCTTTCTCTTTTTTGCAGGAGTGCAAAGCTCAAAAATAGACCATCATTTAGACAAATTCTCATGCACCTTGAGATTGCCTCTGCTAAATTACTTTGGTTCAGTCGGGAGGACTTTTCTGAATCTCAATGAAGTCTGTAACTGAAAGACACAGATTCTGTCATTATCATCAAGATATTCTAAGAAAGGATCTGAGGTATTCTCATTTTCTAATTACAATATATGGATAAAAAACCTGCAAACAACAACACCGCCTATTGATAACGCACTAACCTCTAGACCATCGGAATGTCCAAAAAACATTCTTTTGGTCCGAGTCATTCGCCTATATGTAAATTACCACCCCAGTAGTCAATTGTCACTGGTTCGAGCCTTGGTCGGTGCAGTCCCTTATTTTCATCGCATTTAATTCACTACTTTCTCTCATTTAAAAATCTCTGTCCCATGTGCTGCTGTTTATTTATGTATGTATCATTGAATGTATCCAAATAAGTGTTTCCCAAATTTTTGTAATAACAAATTTTTGCACATCTTATTTAAATTAGACCCAGCAGTGGTAAGTTCAATGCTAACAAATGGATTTTGAACCCAAGAACCCAAGTTATGTGAAATAATTTTGGATCTTTTCACCTCTTCATTCGTAAGTTTAAATACCCCCTAACCTAACCCTTACTTATTTATGATGTTGATGTTTTATTTTCTGCATGATTATTTTGTATCATGGCAAACATTCAATCTTAATAATGAATTTTTTTTTATCAGATGAGAACAATTACTGACTATCTACAATAATAGTAGAAAGAGTATAATTTGTCCAATCATAAAAGTTCTAGAAAAGCTAGATCGACTTGGTAAAAAAAACTGACACATAGGTCAGAGTCTGAAGTCACCATGTAAGTAAATTTTCTTGTTGTGTATCTTTATTTCCCCAATCTATAGCTCACACTCCACTCCTTGGCCATGTAGGCATAAAGAGAAATGAAAAGATAGACTTACGAAAGGAAATAAAGAGGCAGACTTTTAGGCTAAAGTTAAATGACAAGGTAGACATAATGTCAAAGTTAGGGTCCTCAATTGAGGAACTGATAAGACTTGTAATTTACTACACTGTTAAGTAAATATTAACTAGCAATCATAAAGAAAATCTTTATCCATCCATCCATCCCAGTGGCGCTACAGCCCATGGAGGGCTCTGGCCTGCTTCAACACATCCTTCCATTCAGATCTCTCCTGGGCCTTTTGTCTCCATGCCCTGACCCCAAGCTGCTTCAGATCTGCTTCTACATCATCAATCCATCGCATTCGGGGTCTGCCTTTAAGTCGCCTGCCTTTTGGTTTTTGTATGTAAACGATTTTCACTCCTCTGTTATCTGACATTCTTTCAAGGTGACCTGCCCAACGTAGTCTGTTCTTTTTTATTTCTGTCACTATTGGTGGGTCTTCATACAATTGATATATCTCATGGTTAGTGCGTGTCCTTCACCCTGTTTCATCCTGTATGGCACCATAGATTTTCCTAAGAATTTTCCTTTCCCAAGTATTAAGTAAATTTTCAGATGTTTTAGTCAGTGTCCAGGTCTCACTTCCATACATTGCTGCTGGTCTTATTATGGTTTTGTATATTATTTTATTGGTTTTCCTTGAAATTGTTTTGCTCTTAAGTAAATGGTGGGTGCTATAAAATGCATTGTTGCCTCCTGCTATTCTTTCCTTTATTTCTGCTAGTATGTCATTTTTGAAATTAATAGTACTTCCTAGATATTTGAAAGTTTGGACGTTTTCAAATTCATGGTCTTTGATTTTGATATGCTGTCCCTCTGTTTGATTGTCTCTTGTCATTGTGATGTACTTGGTTTTACTGTCATTGACCTCAAGTACTGCTGGTCGAGATGCTTCTTCTAGTTGTGTGAAGGCTTTAGCGATGTCAGAGGTTTCTTTACCCAATAAGGCAATGTCATCGGCATAAGCAAGGTATTGTAGAGGTTGGCTGTATATCGTCCCTGTTGGTTGTGGACCCGTGTTTTCTCTCCTGAAGTAGTTAGTAATAGTTCCCCTTGTGTTTATGTGTATATTTCTTATAACTCTCTCCAGTGTGAAATTGAAAAGCATGCAGGAAAGTGCGTCTCCTTGTCTTAATCCTCGTTTAATCCTAAATTCCCATGAGGGTTCTCCTTGTATTATGACTTTGCTTTTTGAGTTGTTTAATGTCATATGTACAAGTCTTGTCAGCTTGTTGGGTATTCCAAAATCCTGTAGAGTGTCATATAGGTATTTCCTTCTGATAATGTCATAAGAGTTGGTGGATTGGTATGTTGTTGTGACAAGAGGGACAATAAGGGTGGCTACCTTTATTTTTTTATTAGAGTTAGCCCCCTTTATTACTTGATTTAAGTCCCTGTCAACTGTTTACAAGGGCCACTCTCTCTTGAGTCTTTCAACTGACCAGTGTAGCTTGAACTAAATCTATATAATGTTTGACTAATACTTTTGTTGTACTATTGTTGTGTTTACTCAAGAGGAGTGTGCCACTGTTGTGGGAAGAGTATTTCAATAATGAGATAAGTAGACTTTATCAATTTGTTAGTTGATTTATGTAAATGGTATAGGTCTACTTAGTCTCTTATCCTCTTCTGTATGTCTTTTATTTTAAGACATCTTTTTGTTTAGATATGAGACAGTAGTGTGTCTCATGAATGACGTCATTTCATTGTTAAGTCATGTATGATATTATTGTAAACTAATGTAAACCCTCGCTTTGGTTTTTGACATAAAATGTCTCATGAATGACGTCATTTCATTGTTGATGCATGTATGATATTATTATAAACCATCTTTTTGGTTTTTCGGCATAAGACACTAGTGTGCCTCTGTGATGGTGGTCCTTTCATTATATTGACCTGAAACTGTCTTGCTACTTTGCTTTGTTTCATTATGTCATTTTCTTTTGTGAGCCTTTATTGCCATTTATATTTTTTCATGATCTTTTTCTTTTGTTTGTAAATAAACTCCTTTTTTTGTTGCAACTGAAATCTCAGAAGTATTACTTGTTTGTCTCGGTAGTTTTATACATCTAGAGGCTATAGTTATTAGCCTAGATAATATAATCGGGACCACAAAGTACCGCTGGACTAACTTGCCGATGCAGTACAGGTCACTGGTCTTATGACCTATTCTATTTATAGGTCACAGTTGTATTCATGGCATTTTTCTAGTATACATCTTAGTGTGAAGATGTGATTGGTTGTGGATTTGTTGGGTCTGAAACCACATTGGTAGTTACCTAAGATTTCTTCTGAATATTTTCCAAGCCTCTTAGTTATAAGCCTAGACAGTATGTTATAAGCCACATTTAGTAGAGAGATTCCACTGTAATTACAGCACTTTAGCTTGGATCCTTTTTTGTGTATTGGGGTTATAAGAGCCGTTTCCCATTCTGTTGGTATTACTTCTTCTTCCCAAATTCTTGATATTAGTGTGTGTATTTGGGAATGTAAGTCTTTCCCTCCATATTTAATTAGTTCTGCTGTGATTTGGTCCTCTCCTGGTGCTTTGTGATTCTTCATGGTCCTAATTATTTCTGATGTTTCAATGAGTGTTGGAGGTTTCACTAAGGGATCTGGTCCCCCATGTGGCAGTTCATATTCTCCATTGTCTGAATCTTCTGTGGTATTAAGGATCTCCTCAAAGTATTCAGTCCATCTTTCAATTACCCTGTTGTTTTCTGTAATAAGGTGACCATCTTTGTTCTCACACATGTGTGATCTAGCTTGAAATCCGTTCTTTTCATCTTTAATTTTCATATACATTCCTCTCATGTCTCCATCCTTTGCTAGTTCCTCAATTTGAGTAATCTTGGACTTTTCCCATTCCCGTTTTTTCTTTCTCACAACTTTTGTGGCTCTTCTTCTTGCTTCATTGTATTGCTGTCTAGTGTTCCTGGTTTCTCTCTGTAGCATTATCATCTGAGCGTTGTTTTTCTCTTCTATAATTTGTCTGCATTCATCATCATACCACCCCATTCTCTCGTTCTTTTGTTTAAATCCAACTACCTCTTCTGCTGTTCTTTTGATAGCATGCTTTATTATTTCCCAATGCTCATTTATGTTATTTTTGCTGTCCTTTTCTAATGTTGTTAGTTTCGTTTCTGCAACAAGTGGATCCTTTGTGAGTTTTTGACTATCTTATTGCTGTGCTCTCTGTCTTTGGTAATTGTGTATGGTACTTATTCTTTGTCTAAGTTTAGCTTTTACTATTAGGTGGTCTGAGTCAGCATTTACTCCTCTGAAACTTCTTACATCTAGTATATCTGATCCATGTCTCTTATCTATGAGTATATGATCTATTTGATTCTGGGTGTTGCCATCAGGTGAGATCCAGGTAAACTTATGAATATTCTTTTGTTGGAATTTCGTCCTTTTCATGATGCAAAATCCATTAATCTTATGCCATTATTGTTGGTCTCTTCATGTAAGCTTTCTTTGCCAATTATTGGTCTGAATGCTGGTTCCTTTCCAATTTTTGCATTGAAATCTCCTAGGACTATTTTGATGTCATGCTTTGGTGCTTCATCATAAATTCTTTCCAGTCCATCATAGAAGGCTTCTTTTGTGTTATCATCTGCATCTTCAGTAGGGGCATTAACATTGATAAATGATATGTTGAAGAATTTTCCTTTCAAACGTAGTGAGCAGAGTCTATCACAGGTTTAAATTCAATGACATTACCTACCATTTCCTTTTTAACAGCAAAACCTGTACCTAAGTTGTTAGTGCTTCCACCACTATAAAATATAGTATACTCCTTGGTTCTGAGAATTTTTGAGTCTTTCCACCTGATTTCCTGTAGGGCTACAAGGGGTATCCTATATTTCTTTAACACTTCAGTAAGTTGGGCTAGCGCACCTGCTCTATAAAGGCTTAGCACGTTCCATGTTGCAAAACAAAAATCATGTCCTTTTCCAGGCCTAGGTCGTTTTCCGTTGAGATCTGTCCGGGTTTTCTTGTGTGTATTAGCTTTCGTAACAGTATTTTTTTTATATGATAGAGTTGTTAGCCCTGTGCATAACCATCTAGGGGGCTGCCCCTTTCAGCTCTCTGGATAGCTGCCTTTATTTTTGGGTAAGGTGCCCTAGCCTTTGTGGATCCCTCCACTTCCTACAAGGCAACAGGTTTGATTTTGGTCCACCACGGGTATTTTATTTCCCCTGTACCCACCATATCTGGAGGGCATTCCCCTGTCTGCCACCTGGGAAAGCGCTCGATGGGAGATCAAAAAACTCCACACAAGAAGGAAAATTTTCACCAAATGGTATTAGGATGCACAGGCTGAGTTATGTACAGATAAATGGCCTGCCATTAGACCTATAAATGTTTGACTTATTAAATATGTATGAGACAAAATATAAAAATGGTATTTCTTTACCTATCCCTTAGTCTGTTGTATCATTGGGGCACCAAGCAAGACTTTTTTACGTCTTTCTCCATTTCTCCCTGTCTTTTGCCTTCTTAAAAACCTATTTCAATGGTAGGCCTGTCCATTCTTTTATGTTGTCCTCCCATCTCTGTCTGCCTCTTCTTCTTTTTCCTGGTACTGTTCCCTGAAGGAAGGTCTTTGCAAGCCCCGTAGATCTTGTTATATGGCCATAGATTTTAAGCTTGCATTTTTTTACAATAGTTAGCAGGTCATCATGGGGTCCGATCGCTGCAGTAACCCTGTCTCAAATCTCGTGGTTTGTGATGTGGTCTTTGAATGTGATAACTAGGATCCTTCTGTCTCATCTCAGTTTCATTGCTAGGATCCTCCTCTCTAGCTCTGCAGTCAGCGTCCAAGACTCGCAAGCATATAAAAATGTGGCCATGACCAGGGAGCACATCAGTCTGATTTTGGTGCTGAGAGCTAAGCCCTTGTCTTTCCATATTATTTTAAGTTTTGAAAGTGCTGCTGTGGACTGTGCTATTAGGACCAATAGTTTTGTATTCAGAAAAAGAAAAAAAAAAGAAATGAATTTTAGAATGTTATACATCTAGTTTTTTTTAAGAGATAGAGATGAGGTAACAAAAATAAAAACACTTTTTTTTTCTCTTTTGACTTTAGGCCTGACTATAAAAAAACACAGAAGGGAGCATGATAACCAGGTCTAAGCTGGTACCACCACACCACCTCCTACGAAAATGCGTGCCAGGAAGTCTCGTCATCGTCGCAATAACAGCAGAGTGTCTATGAAAGACATTACCTCTCCGCTCAAATCTCAATCTACATATGAAGCTTCACTGGACACCCAAACATCAGACAAACTAAACCCTGCAGGGCTTCATCCTACTGACCTATGCTAAGACATTAAACTTTTTGGGACCTGCCACTGCAATCAGGGAGTATCGAAGTGAAGATGAAGCTGATGGGCAAGAGACTAGGTTAACAACATTAAAAAACGTCAAGTTCGTTGTAGCAAAAACTCATCCATTTCTGCCGCTAGGCACTCGCCAATCTCAAAACATTCTCCTGTAAGTAAAAGCAGAACTCATCCTATCAAGACAATAACTTTAATGATGTCTGCTTTGGCTGTGATGGTGGCTGCAGTGATGCTACTTGTAGCAGCAAACGCTCATCCCAGGTCAGTGCTGATGTGGAGAGCACATGTGACCTATCCCCTCTGCCCAGCCCAAAACAGAACTTGGAAACTATGAGTGAAAAATCCTCTCCGGATATGGACCTCTCATCCCGACCTGAAACCTTTATTTCAATGCTGACATAACAAAGAGATGGTTTGTTATTGTTGTATTTCAAAAACACAAATGTCTACTAAAATTTAGGCCTACTTTCTCAAACTCTTTACAAAGATAACCTGCTAATCATAAATATGTTAAAAGATGACGTTTGTGATAGGCTTCTTATAAAGTTAGTTCCAATAAAAATTAAACTGAGTTAATTCATGGGTATCAATTTTAACCAGGTGAAATAGTTTGTATTACAAATGTCTGATAAGTCCACTTGGGCATTATTTGTTTATTAAGAGCTCTGTTTGATTAGCCAGTGCCCTAGGAATTAAGTCGCTTTCCTAAAAATAAGCATTTTAAAAAATTTCCTTAAAACTTAAAGATGACTCATTTTCAAAAGCTAATTGCATTCAAGGTTTGGGTGGCAGATTGGCTTAGCCAATACGCAAGGAACTACTGCAGGAAAATAGTATTTATTGACTATTGCTAACAACCAATATAAAAAGGATTTTCAGCCAGTGCATGTTTTCAAGAGGGGAAAATTCCTCTTAAATAAATACACACAATGATTTTGTATGCAGTTTTCTTTGCTTCTTTTCTCCTCATTTTCATCTTTGCTAATGACACTTTTATTTGTTTAATAACAATATTTTATCAAATCTTTGAAATATAAAAAATAATTTGAAACTAACATATCACATTTTTTAAAACTGTTTTGTTATGTATCTTATAACTTGGTAACCACTATTGGCATTCCGAGATAATAATAAAAATAGATGCACATTTTTTTCATGACTTTTTTTGCATTCTTAAAAAGAATGTATGCATCCAAAACAGTGTTACCCAACCTAGAGCCTGCAGGCCATATCTGACCCATGATGCAGTGCAGTTTGGCTTTTGAAGCTTCTGCTCATGGTGCAGAGACTAATTTCATTGGACTTGGCTTTTTTTTATGTGGCCCATGACATGTATAAGAAATTCAGCCTTCAGGCTGGAAAAGGTTGGGCAGCACTGACCTAAATCATCCCTTTTGAGTTTTGTCCACATCAATACATGATTTTATTTCCTGTCCAATTTTTCATAGACCTAAAAAACTTGTTGGATTTTTTAAATGTTGATAGAACAGAAAGAAAATAAAAGTTTTCTTTTTCAGGGTGGGGTGCTCTGTAACCTTAAGTTTTTGGACTAGTATTTAAAAATAGTATTCAGTCCTACAAAAAGATTAGTTTATTGAAACTTAAAATTGTTTTGTTGTTTTATAAGGTCAATTTTAAAAATGTCATCACCTCCAACTTGAATTATTCTCAATATGAAAAACAAAGTGTGAATTATTTTGTCACAGAAACATTTATTAAACATAAACTGAAAAAAAAGTTAAATATTATATAAATATTGTATATTACAATAGCTCATGGTTTTTACTAGCGAGTTTCACTTCAATTTCTCTGTGGCTAATTACTCTTATTTCATACATTTTCAAGTGTATATTTGTTTGTATAGATCTTTATTTATTTTAACACACATCTTATTTTCTCTAGAACTGTTCTTAAAGTTTACCAGTGACATTTTTATTAGATGTCCAGATGATACTTGTTTTATTTGACCACATACATTTGTCATTATTCCATTCATTAGACAAACTGCAAACGTTTTGCTGGATAAAACTTGCTTCATCAAATCATTGGTTTTGCTGGCTGGACTATCAACTTAATTCTACCTTTTATTGAAAAGAGTTCATCTTAGTTTATGCTTTTGTTTAACTTTTTCACTCTCAAATCTACTAAACCTTAATCATAGAAAAGTACTGAAACATTTTTTTTCTTTGCCATGTCTACTACCATTGTTAAAATAGATAAAATTGTGAGGGAGTTTTAAAAATATAATTTGCTAGATTACTAGCACAACCACTCTCTGAAATAAATTTTAGTGGAAAGGGGAGGGGGGGGGGCAAAAAAGTGTTTTCTATGTTTTTTTTTGTTTTTTGTTAATGCTTTATTTCAATTGACATTTATTTTCTTTTGCTATTCATTCTCTAAGTACCAGTATGAATAAACCAAAACAAGCTGCTGAGGGAACATCTTATTAATACTTTTATATATATATATATAAAATGTATTTGGAATCGTTTTTTTAGCCTTTTTTTTTCTAAAGCCTTTATTGTTGACTTAATTTAAAATATTCTTTTATCTCAGATTTGTGATTAGTACATTAAAAACAACAGTTTTGTAATAAGATATATTATTATTCATCACTGTTACTTATCCATATATTTTTTTTACATTTAAACACCTTGTATATTGACAGAAGAACTCTTTTGTGTTCTCCTGATTCCTACAATCATTCTTGTGGCAGCCATTTTATTTCTTGTATTTGTAGGATTATGATTCAGTTGTTATTGTTGTGAATTAGTCCTGCAAATGGTTATTATGTATTAATATGGTTAAAAAATTTTTTTTAAAATTATTCTAAAGACAATCTTAATAATGCCTGGCCTATCCTGTCCTGTCAGGACTTTATTTATGATTAGATTTTTAAATGTCTAGGTAATTAAGTAAAATTTTAATTGCAATATGTGTGTGTATTAAAGAATAATTGTTATCTTTTGCTTGATGATTCTACATAGTCTCAAAGTTCAGCCTAACAGACAATACCATACACACTCAGTTTGTTCATAAAATAATAAACAGTATGTATGATAAGTTAAAATAAAATATGAATTTAATAGAATAATATTTATACAATAATATCAAAAGGAATAATGTGAATGATAATTTGTCACAAATAAATATAAAGATAAAAAGTCATCAATTCATTGTAAGTAATAACTTAAAAAAGCATCAATAAAGTAAGCACCAATAGGTTGCTTGAAAACACAGACTTCAACATCACAGTTTCATAGCGTAGGCCAAAAATTTGTCTCTGTAATAAGTTCTGTATAAACTGCCTATGGACATCAATCATGATAGCAGCATACTAGAACTGTCGTTAACTTCTGACCAGCAATACAAAGATGACGACGACAATGTCCAGAGTAATACCAAAAACCCACAGCATTGAATCAACGATGAAATAATTAACTGAAACCCTATAAAAATAACAGACAATCTCTAAAACTACAAATACGAACGAACCCGTTTAAAGAATATCGTTACAATATAAAATATAACCCACCCTAAACAGAGGAGTTTGAGTTTAGGCACATCGGCACAATTTAGGCCATTAAGGATCACTCCCCCTTTACATAACAAGAGCTAAATTCTATACATTTAAATCATTAAAAACAAGGTCTATTCACAGTTAACCCTAAACAGAGGTCAAATTGTCCTAACAAGAACAAATCCAAGGCATTATGCTAAGGCTGACCAGTAGTATAAAACCAAGATTCATTCAGGACCTCAAAAAGTACATCTTGTCTATCAATTACAATAAGGCGAAAATGCCCCCAAAATAAGATAAATTACGTCACTCATGACAATGTGACAAGGAATAAAATGTTGCACAAAAAATTATTACCATGTATGACGTCATCGCCTACAGAAGAAAGCGGCGCTATTTGATTGTGTACATTTTTACAAATATACTCAACAACATTACTAACTGCGACAAGCTTAATTTGGGCAGTCTAAACTACATTGAATCACATATGTGTATGTACATAAAGTGTTTATAGTGTATATGGTCTTATCAAGTAGATCTGTCATGAAACTTGTAGAAGGTAGATATCTCCACAAAAGCTCTGCGTAGGTTCTCCTGGCTCCACTAACACAAATGTTATAAGTAGCTTCTATGCTTCTTCTTGGTTCTCATTTTATGTTAAAGTGTTCAGATGACTAGACCAATACATGAGATGAGTGGTTTCCAAATC
Organism: Biomphalaria sudanica; assembly: GCA_036873155.1. NCBI lineage: Eukaryota > Metazoa > Mollusca > Gastropoda > Planorbidae > Biomphalaria > Biomphalaria sudanica. The sequence continues at coordinate 341,854 of JAZGLO010000194.1, read as the reverse complement.
AGGGAGCTCTCTGTATAGTTTTCTTTCTATTGAGGTGTTTTGGGGCCAGTGTCTAGTACGTGCCTCTTGGTAAAGAGAGCAGTTTTGGAGGACATGATCAGCATTCTCTGGTGACACTCCACATGAGCAGATTTCACTAGTTCCAATTTTGAGCTTCGGGGTTCTGTGCTTTTATTCTAGACAATTGTATTGTGCTAGCATTTTAAACATTATTTTATTGTGCATTAACGTTTATGTAAGAAACATTTTCCTTATTACTGATTTTATTATGGATAAATATTTGTACAAAGTAAAAAGAATAAGATCGAACTGTAGGCATACAGTTGAAGGATTATATCTAGGCCTATATAGGTCAAATTCACACACCCCCCCTCCACCAAAAAAAGTTATGAAAAGTTTAATTAATTTTATTTAGTTTAATTTAACTATATTTTGAAATTAATGATAAAATTTTAGTTTAACTACTTTATTTTAGTTGAAAACTTTAGTGCAATCAAACTCATTTTGATATAATAAAAATTAAACAATTTTGTTTTTAAAGCCATAATTCAAATAATATTCTCAGCCTGTCCCCAATTCATAGTTTGAAAAAACTGGATTTCTTAACATTCATAATCATTGGCTGTACAGTGTACAGATAAAAGCAACAAGAGTGAGGTACAATTCAGTATTTAATCACAGTAAGAGCACAAACAGCATTAAGTTACACAATTTCAAATCTAGAATTTCATTCAAATTCACTGATCTTTATGACAATTGAAGAAAGCCACAATACAAAGTTGACACTGTGAAAAGTCTTCTAAGAAAAAACTGTCATGCTGTGAAAACTCACTCTTTTTCATATTGGCTGAAAGAAAAAAAAAGAAATAATTTTATTTAGCTTTTATATTTTAAACATTAGAATACATTGAATACCAAAGCACGATATAGCTGGAGTATATTAAATTAAGATGTGATGCTGTGTTGAGTTTATAAAAGTTAAGGGCTAGTAGCGGATTCTTTGTCCTCACATGAAATGTACCATGTAATGATAATGCAAAGAACAATCCACAAGTTGTCATTTGTACACTGTAATTTAAAGAAATTTAACAAGATTTAAAAAAAAAAAAAAGGTTTAAAAAAAAATACTGCAGGTTATAACATGCTGTCTTTACCAAACAGAATGAGAATTTGTAACCAAAAGTATGTTAAGAACTTACATAATAATTTGTATCATATCAAATCATATACTATCAAATATCTTAGTTTATGAGAACTGATCTGGATTTCGAAGTTGACTATAACAATGGAATCTCTAATTGCAGGGGGCGGTTGCCCCACTAGCCACCCCCTAAGGCCACTACTGCTTTAACTGAATGTATTGAAATATAGCCAAGAATAATCTTCATTTACATGAAACATTTTATGAGACATTGTCAAATATTTATAAAGATATTTAAAATTAGTTTTAATTTATTTGCATTTTTATATGTATATATTGTGGACACACCTGATTTCTGTATGTGTCCGCAGACCGCATATTCTGACGGGCCGCATGTGGCCTGCAGCCCATAATTTGCTAACCCTGCTATAGACTATACTCTAGGTCTAATATTTAATTTAAGTCATTGGTTAATATGCATGACTGAATGCAAGACGCGTGGGATGTAATCTTCTTTTTTAAAGTAACGTCTGTATTATACAAGAAGTAGAGCAATCCCTTTTCTCCATTTCAAGACTTGTCTGTTTCAACAGACCACAAGTGAGTATCTTTACAGAAAAAAAAAAAACAAGCACTAATCTAGAGCAAAAAAGTGCTAAAAAGAAAGTGTTAGGCAAGATACTTACCGCTCCAGTTCACTTTTGAGTCTCGGAAAAAAAAAAAAAGATTTAAATCTTCTTTCTCTCTCTGACATCTTTTAGAAAAAAAAAATGTATTGTCTAAAAATTTTCATAACTTTTTTTTTATTCTTACCTGGATTTCCTTTTCTTTTTGTCTCGTATTATAATTGTACTTCTGAAGAGAAAAAACAAATATTTGTTCATCAGATTCATATTTGTTCATCAGATTCATATTTGTTCATCAGATTCATTTTCTTATTCTCTTCTTATCACTATTTTACTTACAGACCTTGTATTAAATAAAAAGGTAATTAGGTCCTACGCCTTTCAAACTAGTCATGCATGTTAATCAATGACTTTTTGGCTTAGTCGTTGGTTTTCCTGGATGATTTGAGCAATCCTTTCCATTCTCTAATGGCACTAGGGAAGAAGGAGAACTTGCAGGAATTTGTTTAAGCGTGTGAAATAAGGGGTGGGGTGGTGGTGTCTGAGTGGTTAAGCGCTCGGCTTCTAAAACTGGGGTCCTGGGTTCGAATCTTAGTGAAGACTGGGAATTTAAATTTCTGGATGTTTAGGGTGCCCCCGAGTCCGCCCAACTCTAATGGGTACCTGACTTAAGTTGGGGAAAGTAAAGGTGGTTGGTCGTTGTGCTGGCCAAATGGCATCCTGCTATCTGACCGTTGGCAATAGAAACAGATGGCCTTAACATCATCTGCCCCATAGATCTCAAGGTCTGAAAGGGAAACTTCATATTTTTTTTCTGTATGGTCCTTTAGATCAACTTTGATAGTAAAAGATATAACTTACCGATTTAAATTGTGTCAGCTGTTTCACTAGCATTACTTTTTCATGCTCAACATCCTGAAAAGAGAGCAATTTAAAATATAGACTAATTGCCTTGGAAGATATGATATAGGCTACATCCAAATAGCAAGACAAAGATTTCAATCAATTTCTAACACTAAAAATTCTAAAACATTGTTAATGTTTTGTTCTAGTATAAAGTAAAGTAAAGTACAAACTTTTGGCCAGACAGATAGGCAGAGTGAGTTGATATAATTTTGTAAATACTTACCATTAACCTTGACTTCAGATTACTAACTTCACCACTGGCTCTGACTTGGGTTTCTCAAATTCTCTTCACTCCTGGCTGTAACTTAGAGATGTCATTTTTTAAGGCATTTGACAAAGTTTACCACCATTACTTAAAAATTACAACTGTTAATATCTTGATGATCATAGATTCAACAACACGTTTAATGAACAAATAATGGAGAGTAGTTTAATAGTAACACTGCATTCAAGGCAACCGCCATGTTGCATGGAATCATAACAAAACATAAAACTCAAGGGAGACTACTCCAACAAACACATAATATGTTTAAACTTTAAACTATTAGACTTAATGTTCTTAACATAATAACAACAACATTTTAGCACATTACACCAAAGGGTTTAGAAAGTACCACATACATAAAATTCTATTGCTTCTTCAGAGACAAGTTGACTCATTCTCCTTCCTGGGATCATCTGTCTAAATGATAAAAAGATAACAGAAAACACAAAAATTATATATTGAGAGAGAGAGAGCTGTGATAGGCCCTATTCATATAGATAGACAGATAGATATAGCTTCATTTTGATACGTAACAAAACTTCGTCCTGCGGGAGGTTTGGACTAAGATGTAAATTATCTTCAAAACTGAAGGAAATCAGAAACATGTAAAACATTTTACAAACAAACATTTTACAAACACTAAATAGCAGCGCCGGACTTAACCATTGTGACCAAGAAGTCATGGAAAGAGTAAAAGTAATCTACTATGTATATTTACAGGTTACTAAATAGCAGGGTCAGACTTAACAATTGTGGGTCCCTATGTGAAACGGATTTCGCAGGGCCAGGTTTGGGTAGGGAAGCGGTTAATAAGTGAAATTTAAGAGTTTGTATTAGAAAATAAATTTGTCTATGCATTTTATTCATTTTTGGCAAAGTCAAACAGTATACATAATAATTATTTTTCCTTTATAGATCCCGCTCAATAGCAAGAATTACCAAATGTTTCAAACTATCTTTGAGAATTGTTGACCTCAAGTAATTCATCACTAGTTTGAGGTGCGAGAAGCTTCTTTCACCTGATTACACAATTACGTTTAATGCATAATGCCATTTTTATTTATCGTGCATAGGCCTTGCAAAATTGCGGCATATGCTAAGCGTATGGTCGACTAGTAAAAAATATTTTATTTATTCCATTAGTAAATTATTTTGCCTATTTTCTATTTTTAAACTTTTACTTCTGTATCAGACTTTATTATAGAACTTACTGCTATTGAAGCTTCTCTTGTGGCTTGCAACACATTTTCCTGCTCCAACTCTTTTTCTCTCTGTGTCAAATTAGAAACCTGTGTTTCAAGTTCTTCTTTCAGTCTGTCTAAATAGCTTTGTTTTTTAACCATTTGTGATTCTTTTTCTGCCAATTCTTCTCTTGTGGCTTTCATGTGATGTGTTAACTTCTCAAGGTTTTCCTCTTTGATTTTTAATTCATTTTCTCGCTTCTCGCAGGGTGATATTTTGCCAGTGTACAAATGACTTTCTTCTTGGGTTGCCATCCATTAGGGACTCATCTCACCTAGAGGCATAGTGAAGTTCAGTAAACTCTCATTGGACACCAGAGATGGGGGCTTCAGTATTCTAAAGAAAAAAACAACATAAAAGGATCAATTCATTTGTTAATTAGATTTACTCAAAGTAAAGTAAAGTTCCCCTTTCAGACTTTGCGATAGGCACTAAAAAAAGTATTAACTGAACTAATTTAGCAAGTCCTTAAACTTAATAAAAAAAACTTAAGCACTATCAATACATAATTTTAAATAAAACTTTTGTTTTTGTTACCTCAGAGCTACTAGAGATATGAAGACATTCCCTAAGGCAGTGAAAGACTTGTTGATGTTTCCAGCTTCCTGTGTTTAAAGATTAAAAAAATAATAATAATAAAACATTTGAGTAAATTTTTGCAGTATACTTCTTTACTTTCTTCTTCTTCTAGCCAGCTTTAGTGCTGCTGAGCTGTGAGCTCTTTTTAAATATTTAAGTTTCGAAGCATCTAATTAAAACAACAAGAAATTTATTAATTATCTAGTAAATTTATTATTTTCATAGGCTAGTAGCAAGTCAAATGTGTACATTTAATATATAAAATTAATTATATTCTCCATTATTACTTGCATGATTTTTAAAAGACACTAAACATTTTTTTTTTTTAATCTTCATTGAAACATTTAAACTTAGCTAACCAAACATTTCCTTTGTAAAATTTCACAGAATATAAGTAACTTTAGCAAAAACATAAAAATCAGCTAGAATCCATTTTGACATTAGTTTACTATCATAGACTATTTCATGAGCAATTATCAGAAATTAATATTATAACTTTCTTCTACTCAAAAAGAAAATGAAGAATTACTTTGAGCCGAGTGCTGTCAGTGTTGGTATCTTTCTGTCTCTCTGACCCTGCCAGATCAATTAGACTTATCTGTGATATACAACTATTTTGTACACCACCTACATCCTCCTAGTGGATAAACACAGACAAAAATAAATGACTACTTGTACATTAAGTGTGCATGTTTTAATTAACATTAACATTTAATTGAAATAAAAACTATACCTTTGACTCTAGTTTAACAGTAAAAACAGCATGTGAGCACAAACCCTCTCTGTTCATGGAAATAGCAGCTACTCTATGATTCAACCAGCCCTTGATTAGTACCTGAAGACAACAAAGTATGACCCATTCCTTTAAAACTCAATTCAGGCAAGAAAAATCTTACAAAAAACAAAAATGTGTAAAACTAGAATTAACTCAATGATGGCTTTAATACCTGATAAACATCTCTTGGGTTGCAGATAACTTGCTCAATGAGTCCATTTACAAAGACACCTTTGTTCATATTCTCACGTAAGCGAAGACCTTGTGAAGCTGTATGCAAAAGATCAAAGATTTGCTCTTGGTAAATTTCTAAAAAGGAGCAGCAACACAAAAACTGTTTTTTTACTGCCATGCTGTGAAGAGAATTAAAAAAATTTTATGATTCATGTTTTAAACAAAAGCGGGGCAGAAAAAAATGAAACATTTAAATCAAATAGCTCATTTACATTTGTATACAATAAAAAAAAGTTACATCTTGTTGGTGAGCTATTACACTAAAGAGATACTCCAAACTTCTGGGAATCAGACCAAGACTAAGAGCTTTCCAAGTTTTCAGAGGGACCTTTAAAAAAAAAAGATTTAAAAAAAATGTCTCTGTTAAATGTTTTTCTTAAACATTGGCAATAATGCCATTTTTACTAGAACAATATATTCAAATATAGATATTTATAACTACAATTAAAATATAACTGATATTTTGTCCTTTGAAAAAAAGCTTTCCCTTTTGTATGCATGTCATGTCTCCCTACTTGAGAAATGCTGGCCAAAAGAACTCATAAAATCTAATTCCCTTTTAAGACCTTGTGGTCTATAGGGCAGATGATGTAAAGGTCAACTGATATTGTGGCCTATAGTTAATTAGGGTGTCATGTGGCCAGCACAATGACCAATCACATTTACTTTTCCCTAGCTAATGTTGGGTACCCATTAGAGCTGGGTGGACGCCCGAAGATCCCGAAATTAAAAATCCCAGTCTTCACCAGGATTTGAACACTTGTTCGGAAGCCAAGCCCTTTACCACTCAACTACTGCACCTCCTTCAGAAAATCTAATTTAATTTAAGGTAATTTTAAAAATTAATATTCGTTGTAACCAAAAAATAATACAATATCCTAAATGCCAAGATTTATTTTTTTTAATGATGAAAGAACACTTACCAAACATAGTCAAACTTTTTCCTGAGCCAGTCTGACCACTGAGAAAGAACAAAATAAATAAAATGTTAACAATAGAGAGAGTGAAATGTAAGTGTACAAACCTCTACCACTGCCCCTCTACCACTGCCCCTCTACCACTGCCCCTGACAGAGTCTTTAAATTAAAAAAAAAATACTAATACAAGTTTAAAAAAAAATCTGAAACAAAGGTGAGCTTTAAAATTATTGAAGCTGAAGAGGAAAGAGCTGACTTGACAAACACTACTATGCATTTATCACTCCATCTTCTAAATACCTTCAATAAATTAGATTTCATGACTTACTATGCAAATGTGGTTCCATTGTAGCCATTTACACTATCTTCAATAATCTTTTTACCCACTAGTGAAAACACAGCTTCCTGGAAATGAAAAAAAAATGTTTTAATAAGCACAATATCTTGAAATTTATCTTCAAATCTAAAAGATAAAATTAATAAGCAATAACCTAACCAATTGGATACAGGAACCCTAGAATCAATAGAAAGCTATCCAAAAATAGCTATCCACATACACACTTCATTCTTCAAAGCCACCATAAATGATGGTCTTAAGTGTCCTCCAGGTCTTTGCCGAAAATAAACACTTAAGGATAAATGCAAAATGTGGAAAGCATTGGTCAAATCTTGAAGCCAAAAGGACAGTAAGAAACTAAGTCTATAACAACTATCACTATCAGAGAGTGTCTTTACAGACTCATCTAGTCCAAGAAATCTTGATAACCTATCATATAATGTTGAATTTTAACATCACTGTGACATTACAATGGATCCCTTGTAACATAGGCATCATGGGAAATTATCCGTGGAACAACCCAACAGACCATTTAATTACCACACTCAAAACTCAATGTTAGCAAGCAATTGCATGACCATGCAAAAATAAGCTTTATCTAAACAGTATCAATTTCCTTCCCTTAAAACAGATATCTACTTTCTTTCAACTTAGAACAGGACACAAACCTGTACATTTTCACCATAACAGAATAAACCAGACGCACCAACCACTCTGCAAACATTGCGCCTAGCCTCTTGAAACTGTCAATCATATCTTCTTTGAATGCTCCAATTTAATTCACCTTAGGCAGACAATATTACAACAACCCAGCATAACCAACACTCAGTATGGCAGTGTGCAACAACAACAAAAAAACCTTTCTAATTTTCCCTTAGCACAGACTGCAAAGGAGCTTACAGCTCAGCAGCTAAAAGCTGGCTAGAAGAAGAAGGAAATCTTCAATTCTTCAAAACTAAACCCATTTTATTTTTCTAATGTAAATCATGTCTCTTGTGTATATATAAATATACACATTTTTATCTCAAATCATACATGATTTTTTTCCTGCTTGCAACACTGACTTTCTAAGACGGCAGAAATTTTGATAGAATTTGCAATAAAAATTGAATAAAGTCAACATTTCTTTTTAATTTTATAAACTAAGTTTCTCTATGTGATGTGCTTGTTCAGGCTGTCTTGAGGTCAACTATAGATGACTGTTGAATTTCAACCAATTACTCTGCAAGCGTTTGAGTTTTATTGTTCTGGTGTATTCAATGTAGTTGATCAACAATTCAGAATAAACAAGACGATCGATTTAACGAGTAAAGAGATGTGGTCAACACTGATGAACAGTTCATACTATATTTATTCCAATAACTGGCCACAGTAAAAGTCTCTGTCAAAATAAACATGTCTTTACCCTAGAGAATTCTATCGCTAACTGATTTTCCGGTCTCTAACCCAACATATCCCAAACGTCACTAGTCCCGCTCAATACTCGTCATCTATGGTGCGTCGCTAAAAAACTAATACTATAAATAAAGTGTCAAACATCTACTACTGTCAGGACTTAAATTAAATTATGCACATTAAAAAGAAATATTAAAGAAAAAGTAGTTTATAACATCAAAAACATCCACTGACAATATACATATATTACTGAAGTGAAAAGGTTACCAAAATACTAAAAAAACAAACAAAAAAAAAAGTATTAAATTGCAGTTAGCCATTAATTATTGGCAATGCGACTGACCCTGCACAATTAATTATTGAAGTGTTCTCACAGAAACTACAAAAATGATTTTTACTCTTTACTAGCTTGAATGGGGGCACAGTGGCTGAGTGGTTAAGCGTTTGGCTTCTGAACCTGAGGTCCTGGGTTTGAATCCTGGTGAAGGCTGGGATTTTGAATTTTGGGATTTATAGGGCATCCCTGAGTCTATCCAACTCTAATGGGTACCTGACTTTTGTTGGGGAAATTAAAGGCGGTTGGTCGTTGTGCTGGCCATATGACACCCTGCTCCTTAGCCGTAGGCCATAGAAACAGATGACCTTAACATCATCTGCCCCATAGATCGTAAGATCTAAAAGGAAAACTTTACTTTTTTTTTTTTACTAGCTTGGATAAAACATTCTAATTCTAATTTTAAAAAATGGTTAAGAATCAAATTTCTTTTTTTTACTGTGACCAATCTGTGTGATGTCAGCATCTGCCACGTTGTCATAGGTGAAAACTTTGGGCTCTGGCTTTGTGTGAAGGATAATGGCATTGTCTGAAGTGTTAACATCCAGAACTCGTGCAAAGTCACTCTTGCGGATACTTGGATCAGGAGGATGAACTCTTAGAAGTATTCTGATTGAATCTCCTTCTAAAGATCTGCTATAGACAAAAAAAAAGCAGGTTTACAAATACTGAATACTAGATTTATGCTTAAAAAGGCAAGTGACTTAGTGACAAAGCACTTAGAGCAAGTGACTGAATGACAAAGCACTTAGAGCAAGTGACTTTGTGACAAAGCACTTAGAGCAAGTGACTTTGTGACAAAGCACTTAGAGCAAGTGACTTAGTGACAAAGCACTTAGAGCAAGTGACTTAGTGACAAAGCACTTAGAGCAAGTGACTTAGTGACAAAGCACTTAGAGCAAGTGACTTAGTGACAAAGCACTTAGAGCACGTGACTTAGTGACAAAGCACTTAGAGCATGTGATTTAGTGACAAAGCACTTAGACCAAGTGACTTTGTGACAAAGCACTTAGAGCAAGTGACTGAGGGAAAGAACTTAGCTTCTAAACAGAGGAGTCTTAGGTTAACACATCTTACTGGTTTTGAATTCAAGGATGCACCTGAGTTCACACAACTCTAATGGTTACCAGAGCTATTAATATTCAGAAAAAAATAAAAAATTAACTTTAATTATTACCAGACTCTAATCTGTTATACTAACTGTAACTAATTCTCCATAGTGACCTTAGACTAGACTATTTCTACTTAAATCTCTAAGATCTAGATTTCTAGATTGTAAAAATATTAGTTACGGTACTATAAATGTATAATAACATACTACTAGTAACTAATTTTTAACTAGATCTAGATCAGAATTCTAGATCTCTATAGATCAAGTCAATCTATATAGAATTATAGATAGTTAATTCTAGTAGTAGATATCTATCAATATCAACATTATCATATTTGTTCAATTTTTGGTAATCCTGTAGATAAGCATCCTGCGCTCACAAAGTGCCTATAATTAGCCAGAATAAAATTTAACTAAAATTTAATTTATATAATAGATGTAAATAGTGCATCAATAAATTACCTTTGAGACTTCAATTATGGTCACTGCCCATAAGTAGCTTTATGTACAAGACTTAAATGTTGCAGAGTTTTTTTTTTGAAGTGTTAGGGGAATGAAACAATTACTTAAGTTTACATTTTTACCACAGGTATACATGCCTATATGTCTGTGCTTTTCCTCAAACGTTTCTAAGGACAATATCAAAGTAACAGAACAATATTTGTTATGGGAGATTGCATACAATCAATTTAGGCCTATTTTGAAAATACAATTTGTAGGAAATAAAATGCTTGATGGCTGCTTGGTGGTTTGGCTTCCTAACCAATTGGTTTCGGGTTCAAATCTCGGTGAAGAGTGGTTTAGGAATTTCTGGATTTTTAGGGTGCTCCTGAGTCCATCCAGCTCTATCTATCTATCTGTCTGTCTATCTATCTATCTATCCGTACTTCCGTCTGTTTGTAGGCCAGTATATTTCTCTCTCTCTCTCTTTCCCAGCACGAGCTTTTCATGGGATATCAAATGTGGGCAATTGGCTATCAGGTTTGTGTTGTACGCTATGTTGTCTCACTCCTGCATAGTTTGAACCTCGCCAGCCACACCCTCCCCCCCCCCCCCCCCACCAACGCCGTAGGATGCAATAAGCTTCATATTGAAAAGAACATCCGAAACTTGTAAAACATACACCTCTATACATTATATGTGTTTTGAAAGTCATTTACTGTCAGTTGTTACTGTCTATGCAAGATAAATGATCCAGCACAGACAATTTAACGATTTCTTTTTTTTTAAATACTATGTGGCCGTGGGGGATGAGTGGTCTCAGGTTCGAATCTCGGTGAAGGCTGGGTTTTTGAATTTCGGGATTTTTTAGGACACCTCCGAGTCCATCCAACTATATACCTGACATTAGCTGGGATATATTAAAGCTGTTGATCGTTTGTCAGCCACATGACATCCTCATTCGTTAACCGTTTGTCAAAGAAAAATGACCTCTATATCATCAGCCATATAGACCGCAAAGTCTAAAAGTGGGTAGTTAATGAACTTAATCGAATCCAATCGTTATAGAAGACCTCAACATTGACCTGCTTCGTCACAACCTTTGACCCAGTTTAGACCAATAGATCGTCTGTGTCTTTGCCTTGGATAAAATCCCTTTCAATGACAAGCACGTCCTGTTAATTGTTATGAACGAATAATAACAAGACTCAGGATATAACTTATAAGACATGAAATCAGCCATTTTGGTTGACAACAACAGTTACAAGGGATGTTACATCCAAACACCGAGTGGTGGAACCTATATAAAATACACACATGAACACGTCCATTCCTTTGATGTTGCATTCTTCTTTCTCCATCTGTTTCTTCTTTTTTTTTTACCTGGTACTTTTCCCTGAAGGAAGGCATTTACAAGCCCTGAGGATATTGTGATATGGGCATAGAGTTTTAGTTTGCGTTTTATTGAAAGTAGTTAGCAAGTTATCGTGGGGTCCAATCGCAGTGCTAATCCTGTCTCTAATCTCTTCATTTGTGATGAGGTCTTTGTATGTGATACCTAGGATCTTTTAGTAGCATCTCAATTCCATCCTTCCCTCTAGTTCTGCATTCAGAGTCCACCAAACTCTAATGACTTTAGTTGAGGGAAATAGAGGCTGGTCGTTGTGCTGGCCACATGACACTCTCGTAAACCGTTGGCTAAAGATATAGATGACCTGAACATCATCTTCCCTATAAACCGCATGGTCTGAAAGGGTTACTACTTATTACTTTTTAGTAGTATGGCTGGTTAACTAAGTTATTATAGTGTCATGTTAAAGCGTGTGGGTTCGATCCTCGTACTGCCTAATTATTTTTCTCTTTAGAATGAAAAGAAAAAATAAAAATACATGACATCATTTATTAAAATTTCTGAATTTATTTATTTTTTTAAATTTAAACAATAGGAGTAGGAAAGGCAGGGAGCATTTTCCAAAGGCTGCAGCCTATTTGGACTAGCCAAGCCATTGGACTCGAGACAAAAATACACCTTCTCAACACAATCGTCATTCCAACTGCTACATATGCATGTGAGACATGGAAGTCATCTGTCAAACTTGAGAAAAGACTGAGACGGAAATCCTATGCCGAATTGGGAGTCGAACACTTAGTGAGGTTGTGACAGAGCGTCGCATGAGGTTTGCAGGACATGCCCTACGTCAAAATGAATTACGCACACCACCACCAGGGACGTCCTCGTATTACTTGGCGAAACATCTTCATGGAGGACCTCAGAACAGTGGACACCAGGTGGGAAGAGGCTTCAGACATTGCCAGTGACAGATCTTTACGGAGAAAGCTTGCCGCCCAATGCGCCGAACGGCGCGGGAGGGCCTAAGTAAGTAAGTAAGTAAACAATAATTATTAACAGTTACTGTACAGTGTGCCATCTAGACATCAATAGCAACACTAGCTTCCTAAAGTAATAAGTGATTTGAAACAAAATTATTCTAAAATTGAGACTCTCTTAAACATGTTGATCTTCAAACGATGGAGATTAGTTTAACACTGTAAATAGACAGGGTAAATAATCCACGATATAACCATTTCTATGGATTGATCCTAGTACCCTCCCTTTGCTTCTACAAACCTTTAATAATAAAAAAAAACAACATATATATATATATATATTACATTTCTTTTTCTTATTAAAAAATAAACATTGCATTACTACAAGAATAAATTATTTATTTGAACAATTTAATAATGTGATTTGATGCGTCGCTAAGCGCAAGTGCTACCGAAGCAGTCAATTAAAATAAAAACTTCAATATGCACATGATCAAGATTAAAAGAAATGAAAAGTAATCTCTATCTATAATTCTCTTCTTCCCTCGGCAGTTGAAACGAGAAGACGAAGTAAAGGGAAGATCACTCTCTTATTTCTGCGGATAGTCCACGAGAAAACAAAGAGGGGGGGGGGGGAAGAAAATGTCACCAAATAGGAGGGCCGGACCGTTGAAATATCACTTTTTTTTTTTATTTCTACCTCACGTTAAAAAAAAAAGGGGGAGAGGGGAAGTAATCTACTCTGTAGTAACTATCGAGGCGACACAAAGCACGCTCAAGAGTTTGGACACCATGGAAAGATCACTCTTTTTAATTTTTGCAAGTCGGACGGAGGGAGTTATCCTAGAGGCGAAAACAAAAAAAAGAGGGGCGGGGGAAGAAGTACTATTCATGTCACTAAATAGCAGGGCCGGACTTAACCATTGTAGAGCCCTATGCGAAACGGATTTCGCTGGAGCCACGTTTGGGTAGGGATACGGATAATAAGCGCGGGTCCTATAAAAGTGCGGGTCCCACTGCGGTTGCATAGGTTGCAGGGGCCTAAGCTCGGCCCTGCAAAATAGCGGCGTATGCTAGGCCGCCGGTCGACTAGTAATAATAAAATCGGTAATTTAAATTATAATTACAACAGTAATAATGAACAACAATACCGCAACTATCAGATCACACGATTCACAAAATTGTCATCAAGAACCAAATGACATTCTAAGCCATAGACATAGCAACACACAATATGAGAATATTGATGTCAATAATTTAATAAACGTATATATTAAAATGACTTAACTTGACTTAATCCTGTGCACTCCCAGGGGAGCATAGGGCCGCAACCACACCTCTCCACCGAACTCGGTTTTGAGCAGCTTTCTTCATCTGCTCTCATTCCAGTACCCTCAGCTTCACTGATGACTGACCTCTTCCAGGTTTGCTTGGGTCTGCCCATTTTCCTCTTTCCTTGTGGGTTCCAGTCAAGTGCCTGCCTTGCAACATTGGTAGCTGGTTTTCGTAGGGTGTGTCCTATCCAGCTCCATTTTCGTTTTGTGATGTCTTGGGCTATGGGCTTTTGTCTAGTTCTCTCCCACAAATCGATAGTAGTTATCTTTTCTGGCCACCTAATTCCTAATATCCGGCGTAGGCATCTGTTAACAAAAGTCTGCAGCTTTTCCATATTTGTTTTAGTGACTCTCCAAGTTTCTGAACCGTATAGGAGGACAGACTTAACGTTTGTATTATAGATCCGTATCTTGTTGTGTAGAGATAATGCCTAAGAGCACCAAATAGTTTGAAGAGTTGAAAAGGCAAACCTAGCTTTATTGATTCGAATTAGTATATCATCATCAGCTCCGCCGTCTTTACCAACTCTACTTTCCAGATATGTGAAGTGGTCCGTATCAAGGATATTCTCTCCCTGTAGCATGATTGGGTTCTCTTGTCTGTTGTTAATCCTCATAACTTCTGTTTTCTTGTTGTTGATTTAAAGTCCAGTCTTTTTCGCTATTTCTGAAAGTCTGGTCAGTTTGGTCTGAGCATTTTGTTGTGTATGGGAGAGGAGGCAGATGTCATCGGCGAAATCCAGGTCCTCTAAACGTTGTGTTAGCGTCCATTGTATGCCGCTTTTATTATCTACGACTGTCTGTCTCATGACCCAATCGATCAACAGCAGAAATATCAAGAGCGAAAGAATACATCCCTGTCTTACTCCTGTTTTTACTTGAAAATAGTTGGTCAGCTTACCATTGTGTATTACTTGGCATGATGAGTCATCATATAACTGTTTAATGATATTGGTGAATTTTGTTGGAATTCCGTAGTGATTCATCAGTCTCCAGATTACGTCTCTGTCAATACTGTCGAAGGCTTTCTCAAAATATATTAAAATAACAATATAAAATTCTATAATAGGATTTAGCTTCTGAAAAAAGGCAGAATTAACTGTATGAATAAACCGAATTTTGTTTTAATATTTCTTAGTATTTTTTTAACAGATTTAGAATTTAACAGTTCAAATAATTTTTCAACATTGGGCCTGGAATAATAATATTTTCTTTTACCAACCTTAGTCTGTTTTGTTTAAAATGTTCACACACCAGCAGGTATTGAAAAAGAATCACCTATTTTTTGGTGTACAAAATGGACACGTTCTATCTTTATAATTCGTCATATTGCAACGGCCTAGTTCTATTGGAAGATGGTATTACTACTTCTAATCTTTAAAATAAGTAATTAAAACATGGTCATTTATTTCAAAAAGATGGGCAGTCTTCAGAGACGGCGTTAGCATTGGACGGGGCTTGTGCAAGTGTCATTAGGGGCGCGAATATTTGTAGGATGGGCTAAAGGTGACGAAAGATTCTCTTTGTGGTGGGGCTCCAATCTCTTTCTCTCTTTTTCTCTCTATCTTTCTCTTTCTATCTCTATTTTTTTCTTTCCCTCTCTTTCATTAAAATAATGATACACTCATTAGCCTAATATAGCACTTAAGAACACATCAGATACATCAGACTCTTTCATAACACACTCTCTAAAACACAGGCTACACACAACACAGTATGAACTTTCTTACCAAGGGGACTAACTCTTCATTCAAACACATACACATAAACACAATGTCAACATGTCTGTCTTTTTTATCTCTTTCTTTCTCTCTCTCTCTCCTCTCTCCCTCTCGTCGAGTGTCATCGGGGCTCCAATCTCTCTCTTTCTCTCTCTGTCTTCCTCTCTCTATTTGTCTCTTTCCCTCTCATGTTAGTTTAACTAATAATAATAATAAGGCTTGTCTTGGAGTCCGAAAATCAATGAGGAATGCAACATTTCTTGTGGATATGTAGTCCCAGCCGTGACCTACATATTTTACCACAACAGGGCAAGCATAACCATTGTCCGCCGGTGGTCGATTAAGATTTTCTGTGCGCGACGCTAACACTAGACGCTGGGTACATCAAACTCTTTAATAACACACTCTTACATAACACGCACAACAATAGGAGGTTTCTTACCAAGGCGAATAACTCTACATACAAACACATACACAACACAATGTCAACATCTCTAATTTTTTCTTTCTCTCTTTGTGTTTCTCTTCCTCTCTCTCGTCGTTTGGTATGCTTTGATTCTAGTATCCTCCCTTTGTTTCTACAAAACTGTATTTTAAAAAAAACTGAAGATAGCATTAGGGGCACGACTGAAGGTGACTAAAGATTCTCTCTTTAGGCACTGGAAAACATTGAAAAAAAAACATAACAAAAACATAAAAATAACATTTTTAAAAAACACAAAAAAAAACAACAACAACAACAAAAAAAAAACAATGTTACAAAGACTTTTTAAAAAAAAAACTAAAAAAAAAACAAAAACCGACAGAAGCGAGGATTTCTACCCACTGTTCGCCTATCTGCTTCCACTAACATTTCTACCTAGGCGCCACCTCAAGGTCAGGGGGATCTGGAATTAACTCGGTGTCATTGAACCAGCTGTCTCTGCACCATTTGTCGTGGCGCCTTTATTGACCTGAACCTATCCCTTGGTTTGTTAGCCCGTTGGGGCACCACTCATGATCGGTCAACCGTCTTCCTCCATCCCTCTCTGTCCTTTCAAAGACAAGCCCCTTCCATTCTTTTATGTTTGTTTTCTAATCGCTTTCTCTGACTGCGTCTTTCTTTTTCCTGGTCCTGTTCTCTGAAGAATAAAGGACTTTGCAAGTACTGAGGACATAATGGTATGGCCACAATATATTTTTTTACAGTGGTCAGCAGGCCTTTATTAACCTATTATAATGTCTTGAATTACTTTCCTTATTTCCGACCCAGTGCAGTCTTGCCAATGTTGGCATTATTTTGACGAGAAACTCGTGCGCTAATGGACACACGCGATGGCTGTGTTGAAGCACGGAGATACTTTTGGGCTGTATGACACGTTGCGGGATTGACTGCAGACGCTTTGTACTAGATTGACACGTGATATGACGTAACGTTTATAATACATAACATACGAAGATGAGGGTACGCAACAAGATCCACTTTATTCACAATCTTATAATAACAAGCGAGGAAGATTGTTTTATGTGTTAAGTTATGGACCTAGATTTAGTCTAGAATCTAGACTTGAGGGAGGGATATTATAGATCTAATTGTTATAACAATAGGCTACATGTTAGAAATTTAGATTTTGGGTTTTTCATCACCGGAAAATTTATATATAGATGTATTTAAAAATATTATTTTTTTTTACATTTTTTTTGTAGTAGCGGTATCGTAATATTATTGGGTTGGAAAGATTCCATGTCTCTCACAAAGCAACACCAAGTATGCAACCATTAATAACCTTGACCTTGTGCTAGTACACGTAGGGAAAAGGATAAGGCCATCAGACGTCTGCCCATCCATACTGACAACTCTTGTTACCGGTCAAGTCTGAGTGTCAAATTTTAGTGACGTCACTGGGGGGTTGAGGAGTTAGAATATCCAATCAGGAACAAGATAACAAGTTTATATTAAATGTCTTGAAAACAAAGATTTAAAAAAATAATAATCGACACATAATTTATAGCTGTGTACCAATCAATGATTGTAATTAATTATCCTATTAGGTTATGTACCCATCAATAATAAATAATAGGTAATTAGTAGTGTGTCAAACAATCAGTGTTGGTAACTGATAATATACCATTCAGTGATTGTAGGTAATAAACTATTTGTTTTATGTTGGATAACAAACCTGACAACTCAGGGCTCCAAAGTATCAGTCAGTTTAATTGCAAATACATTACAAACACTGTCTTTACAAAAAACTAGTCTCTGCTCCGCACTGACTTCACACACCGTGCTGGTTCTCGCCTCGTACTGGTCACATTGCGAGGTAACGTGAAGTGAAGTCTTTCTGACACACTCGCTCTTATATAGTGTCTCTACTGGCCTACTCGAACCTTCTTCACCGCTCCAGTTGATCACTTTCACAGTGACTTGCGTGCGTAATATTTACGACATTGGTCCTTGTCGAACTGGTGTGTACTGTCACTGGTCACGGTTGACCGCTCGTCCTGCGCTGGACTGTGGCGATTTGGGTAGGTTAAAAACACACAGCACTAACCCCATCTGTGTCACCACCAGGTTTACAACAATAGTTAAAAGTAAGGCAATCCATCAATGAGTAACGGCACCTATTTTTTTTAATTTTTTTTTACAAAAAAGCACTGGGGAAGATCATTAACTTATTGCACGAGTCGCCGTGGTCTACATTACATCACGATGAAGTTTTGCACTGAGCCGATTTCTGCGCTGATCGCGAATGACCCGCTCGGGAAAGACAGCCTTAGGAACTCTCCGTAACTAGCCCTTCCTTGATGTTAGCGCTACCAGAGAAAAATCTCAAGCAGAGAAAATTTACGTCATAGACGGTTGTGATGGTAGACTGGCAGACGTCTGTGGCGCGGGAAGACTTGTAAGACTAAGCCGGAACTATTCGATGGGTCAACCGAACTGGACACATCGTAAAAGTATAAATGTCAATTGGTTGAGACGGGGGGCGGTGGTGCGATATGAGCTACCACCCCCAGCTCCATTTTGTTTTATCTGCTCTAAAAACTCCAAGAGGGATTAGTAACTGTGCCATTTCACTCCTGACTTAGGACAACAAAGAGTGTCGTGACAAGCACACAACCTCACAACATTCCCTATATAGTAATGCGCTAATAGGTCACTTTATATCTGATATGGTCTTTTCAATCCTTATGCAGTTGCTTCAGAATTGCGATGAATCTTAGAGGGAATGCAAGCCAAAACAGAATCCTCAACAAGCTATCGTACCCTCTGTGTCAAATGCTTTGCTGAGATCAGTGAAGGTGTATTATGTATTTAGCAATCTTACGTTATGATTGAAATTAAAACGTGTATGCAAATTCCCTGAATGAGATTTTTTTTTAAATAGTGACATTAGCTTCTTTCCAGTGTTTTGGCACTTTATTTCGATTAAGCAATGCCAGAGAAAAGTATTTTGAACACTGGTGCTAGTTAGTTACTTAGTTCTTTGATTTGGCTAACCTAGCTGTAATTCCTAAGGGTCGAGATGCTTTTTTTGGTTTTATATTAGCTAGCCATGGGTGTGGCAAAATATGTAGGTCACAGCTGGGGCTGCGCAGCCACGGGAAATACTGCATTCCTCACTAATCTTCGGACTCGAAGAAAAGCCTTATTTATTAGCTAGTAGATTGTGGCATCTTTGTATAAATCTACCAAGCGCCAATCTCTCTTTTTGTTTTTGGCTCCTGTAGCCGAGAATTCTCATGGAAAGTATTTTTCTAATGTCAGTTTTGTTTCATTATCAATATTTGTCAAGTCTCTTCTTCCTTTGTTTTATTCATTTTCTTAAAGTATGATTATAGAGTTTTATTGTTATACATTAATTAGGGAAAAGTAAAGACGGTTAGTCGTTGTGCTGGCCACGCAACACCCTTGTTTACCATGGGCCACAGAAACAGATGACCTTTATATCATCTGCCCTTTAGTGGTAACATTTTTTATGTATTTGCTCCACAGTTGTCCATAGTTTAAAGAAAAAGCATATATCATATTAGATGCAGTTATCAGCTTACTGAAATTTAGAAAAAAAAAAAAAAAAAAAAAAGAAAATAAATATTGGGGCACTGTATTATAATTTTTTTAAACTTATTTTTATTTAATTAGCATAGGCAGACAACAAAGCACTAATACGCTCGAGGTTCTTGCCCATCCATTCCACATTTGTTTCTACCTTCTCAACAGCCTGCTTGATGGCGCTCTCTCCATTTCCAAATTGGCCTTCATGGCTGGCTTTAAACATCTTGAGCTGAAAATAAAGGTATTAATTAAAGTGCATTCCCCAATCATTTTATCTTATCTATATATATAGTTCTCTTCTTTCCTCAAGAGTTTGGACGAGAAGAAGAAGTAAAGGAAAGATTACTGCGGACAGTCAACCCACGAAAAAACAAGAGGGGGGAGAACAAGTGGGTATTTACACATTGCTACGGATGGCTGCGCGCTGGAATGTCAAACCCTGCCCGGGAATCTCATTTATAAATGTTGTGACTTTGATTATGATATTGCATTAATGGAATTAAAAACTATCTCATACAAACATAAGATTTAGATCTTATTAAAATTTTATACAATTTAATCATACTTTTCTAATGAAAAAATATTTAAAATTTTAATACCTTATTTAAATAGCTTATTTAAGTCTACAGGTAACTAATATTTAATAATATTTAACATCAGTAGATTTAAAAATGAAATGTACACAGTACTGTTGATTATTTGAAATTTGTAATCTTTCCTTGTCGAACCTATAATGCCTATGTGGACACAATGTGCAGGGGCGGACTGGGTGTCAAAATCGGCCCGGGCCTTTCTATAAAATTCGGCCCACAAATTCTCTATCATGTGATGGGCATCCATTTCTATGTGTATCGGTCTTTAAAAATCATTGTTAAGTTTGAAAATGTATCGATATGCATGCATACAGTGAACTCTATGCCTTAATAAGCAATATAGCGTCTTTTTTAATCAGCAATTATGTAGGCCCTAAAAATATGAAGCCCACTAGTAGCACTGTCTACATTCTACATTTTATTTTCGGAAAATGTGTTTGATTAAAAGAGTATTACACTGTAATGTCTGTGAAAGACTTTTGTTTAAACACGACGCTTAGATGGCCTTTTATAAAAATAATAATAACATAATAAGAATATTATAAAACCTTGAACAACTTCATATGTGCCATAGTGACTTCGATCAGGCCATTTCGGTGGCTCTACCAGCCAACCGGGCATTTGCCCAAATGCCCATATAGCCAGTCCGCCCCTGACTATGTGCCTTATATGTTACACAGTTTCATAAAATTAACTGAAGGATCACTGGAGATGCTGCTGCCTTGACAAAATAGGTGAAGAGTTGAAACATTTTTGAAGAATCAATGACAAAGTTTGAGAAACAACCTACGTTGGACAAAACCTTTTGATTTTACACAAACATGCATCTTATACAGGGGCGGACTGGCTATATGGGCGTTCGGGCAAATGCTCAGTGGGCCGGTATCCAAATGGGCCGGTAGGACCAGAGTAAGCACGGATGTCAATATTAAATTGTTAAATGTTTTATAATATTCCTTTTTCAGGGGAAGTGGCCCCTGAGCGAAGTAGTTTTTTTTAAAAATCTACTCTACTACGGCCTATTAATTTAACCTAACATATTTTCCTAAATGATGTAATAGCCTACATCAATAGAGCTTCATCCTTTTAGGGCATATACACTTTGCGATTAAAAAGAAATATTAAGCCTTTATTCCTTATAAGGACATAGTGTTCACTGTAAGCATGTGTACAGCTATCAAATTTAACATAATAATTTTGACGACAGGTAGACCGTAGACCTTGAGCTGGATGTCCATCAGTTCGGATGGTATAGAAATGCCGGGGCCGATTTCGACACCCAGTCCACCCCTGATCTTATATCATTAAATAAAACATTTAACCTACAAACCAACTTATGGGCGTACTGACGTGACAATTTGAAACATTGAAAGCTTCTTAAGTAAGTAATTATGTAATTATTTCTAAAAGACATATTTCTTTATTCAGCTGGCCGAGTCCACCTTGTCTGTAAAATGTAAAATATTTTACATGTTTCGGATGTTCCTTTAGAGTTGAAGATTACTTCCTAGTCCAAACCTCCCGCAGGACGACAGGGTTGGGAGCAAGCAGGGTTTGAACCCTCGACCATTGATAAATCCGAACGACAGTTCAGCGCTCAAACCGCACGACCAGGCAGCCATCCAATGTCTTGTAAGGAAGCATTACTATTGGCACATAACATGTTCGTTTTATCATGGAAAATAAAAAAATCTGATTGGTAGATTACACGGACAACTTTAATGTGTTATCAACGCCGTTGATCAATCCTGAAGCAGCATGCATGCATCACGTGACTGTTAAGAAAATAACGAGAACGTTTTGATCCATTGCTTCTTCACATTTGAAGCAAGATGGCTGCCAAGAGACTTAAATGTTTGACAAGATTTTCTTTGTTTAAGACAATGTTATCTTATTTTATCTTATCTTTTATAATAAAGACATTACTTCAATTAAAGAAGATGGTTACGTCCTACGCGCCATGCATTTTAACCCATTCCATGCTCTAATAGCAGTAGGGAAGAATGAGCATTTGTACAAATTTGTCCTAGCTATGGACTGAGGAGTGTGCCTTTATCTTTGTGTCTTTCTGAGTATTTTATTAAATTTTGTTATTGTATTTGAAGATTATGGTTCAGTGTTTTATGTATAATTGCTACTTTACTTTTGAGTCTTCTCTACTGAAGGCTTTCTAAATTTAGTGATTTTACTAAAGGTGTTACTCTAGTCAAATGTGAATATTCGTTTGTGCTCACTGCTCTATTTTGTGTCTGTTCCAGTTTCCTAATGCTTTCTTGAGTTGAATTGTCCCAAACAGAGGATGTATATTCTATTATTGGCCTAACCAAGGTTAAATAACATTTTAGTTTTATGTTCTTATTTGATTTATAGAAATTTCTTTTAAGAAACTCTAATGCTTTTTTGATAGTTTCATCATGACATTTTTTCTGAGTTGTTGGATGCTAAAGATTTAATTTTAAAAAGCTAAATTCGGTATATTAGACATTACCTATGTAACAGACCTTTTTTTTTTTATAAGTTTAACTTGCATGTGTTTTTTTTTTTTCATACTGCTACTACAAAATACACTCCTAAAGTTGATGAATCGCCAATATAAGTCTACCGAATACCGGTAAACATGGCAAGGGGTCTACGAAACAATTAAGTTTGGGAACCACTGGATTAGTGTTTTATGTATAATTGCTACTTTACTTTTGAGTCTTTTCTCCTAAAGGCTTTATAAATTTAGTGATTTTATTAAAAGTGTTACTCTAGGCCTACTCAAATATGAATATTCGTTAGTTATGAATCTCACTGCTCTATTCTGTGTCTGTTCCAGTTTCTTAATATTTACTAGAGTTGAAGGGTCCCAAACAGAATATGCATATTGTTATTATAGCTTTTATATAGCGCTACTTTCATGCTTAAAGCATGCTCCGAGCGCTTTGGTCCAATCTCATTTGTGGCCCAGTGGGTGGGGGGGAGGGGGGGGGAAGGTATCTAGAAATAGGTTTTCCGTGCTGCCTTTAGGCGCTCAGTAAAATAACTCTGCCCGAGTCGGGTGTCGAACCTCGAGCCTTCTTCTAGGTAGCCAAGACAAGCCAAGTTCAAGCGCACTTAGCCTCTCGGCCACAGTTCCCATATGTCTAACCAATAATTAGTAATTATAATTATAATCACGAAAAAAAAAATCAAAACTTTACAGAATAACTATTTTTAATTTCATACCAGGCTCTAGGTCTACTTACCTCTGAAAGTTCAGTGTTTGTATTAAAAAACTTGGTGATAGTGTCTATTGCATTTGCCCAGTTGAACATATGTTGGCCAAATCTGAAATGTAGTAATCCTATAGTTTTATTATTGTTTTATTAATGGCATTAAGCGGTTAAATAAGCTGCTTTTGATTTAGAACAAAATAGATAGAATATTAACTATTATTAGGTGACCATTATAGTAGAAACATAATAACTATATTTATTTGATGAATAAAATACATAATAGTTTATCTTTTTTATATAAATAAATTCTAACCACAAGAGAGGAAAACTTTGAAAACACAGACCTTTATATATTATACGGTATAAACTGTAGGTATGTGTTTGATCATCCACCCATAAAAGTGACTTAGCTTTATTAAAAATATTTTACAAAAATAAAAGTGTATATTTTCTTATAAACCTAATAAAATACCCAGAAACACACAAACATAAAAGCACATTTCTTATACCATATGGTAGGACTTATTCACATAAGTAGAGACGCGGTGATAGAGTGGTAGAGCGCTTGGCTTCTGAAACGAAGAGTCCTATTAACCGTGGGCCACAGAAACAGATGCCCTTTCCATCATCTGCCCCTAGATGGCAAGATCTGATACAAGCATCATATGTATTAGAGCAGTGTTTAACATGAATACCTGAGTTTAAGTTTCTAATTTTCATGCACAACTAGATTTTACACATGGATATCTGTAGTGTTACTGTAACTCTTATCCAACGTATTTTATAAACTTTTGTAATTTATAGTTGTGTCTGTTGTACCGTTGGGGCACCACACAAGAACTGTTAACGTCTTTCTTTCGTCCCTTCTTTGGTGTTGTCTTCCTATCTTTTTCTCTGTCTTCCTCTTCTTCTCCTTCTTGGTACTGTTCTCTGAAGGAAGGTCTTTTACGAGACCTGAGGACCTTGTGATGTGGCCATAGAGTTTGATTTTACTGGGTTTTTTTTACAGTGGTTAGCAGGTCACTTGGGCTAGATAATAATCTATCGTGGTGGAATATTTAGAGTAACTTATTTTAGTAACTTAAATTTTGTTCAGTTATATAAAGATAATTATAGTTGTCTAATGGAAATTTGATACAGGTGATACGTAGTCAACATGAACAATAAGAGTAACTGCTTATCTTATGGATGATGATACTTCAAAAGAGAAGACCATTACGTCCTACGCATTTCATGTGTCAATCTAGTCTTGCATGTTAATCAATGACTTATACTCTGCTAAGTCTTTGGTTTTCTTGTCTGATTTAGGCAGCCCATTCCATGCTCTAATGGCACTAACTAGGGAAGAAGGAGCACTTGTACAAATTTGTCCCAGCATATGGAGTAAAAAATATGTCTATCTGAGTATTTAATTAAATTTGTCTTACCATTTTTAAGTTAGGGTTCAGTATTTTATGGATTTTTGCTACTTTAGTATTTATCTTACTACACCACAATCTCTAATCAAATGTGAATATTAGTTTCTTATAAATCTTACAAATCTATTTTGCATCTGTTCTACTTTCAATATGTTATATTTATGAGTTGTGGGATCCCAAAACATAGGTTGCATATTCTAATATAGGCCTGACTAATGTTAAATAGCAAATTGCTGGGAGTAACTTAAGTATGATGAATGCTGTTTGTGCGTGTCTTTTGTTAATTGAATGACTAGACGAATGCTAATAAATTGGCAGACTAAAAATGTATTTCAACTCAGCTCTCTCGATTCTCTGTCCAAAACATGACTATGAGATTCAAATTTGCCTTTTACCTTTACGCGCAGACAATGCCCTGTTAGATTAGACTTTGCCTTGACATTAATAAAGCACAAGGCCAAACGATTAAAAAATATGCCTCTATCTAACCCAAAACCCTGTTTTCAGTCATGGACATTTGTATGTTGCTCTCTCCAGAGTTCCTTTTTTTCATTCACTCACAGTCGTTTGCACAACCTCACCCCATTTGGAGACCTGTGTCTTTCAAGAAGTGTTCACCCGTCACTAAATAGTGGCGTATGCTACGCCGTGAGTCGACTAGTATATTCTTACTGAGAGTTAAGAGAGTTGAAAGAGAAAGTTAAGAGCGAGAGAGAGAGCGCGATGAGAGAAAAAGAATTGAGAGAGCGAGTTGAGAGATTGAGTTGAGAGAGAGAGAGAATCGAGAGAGAGAATTTAGAGATTGAGCTGAGAGAGAGTTGAACAGATTGTGTTAAGAGAGAGAGAGAATTGAGACTGAAAGAGAGGAATGAGAGAGTTGTGAGAGAGAGCTGAGAAAATTGAGAGAGAATCGAGAGAATTTAGAGATTGAGCTGAGAGAGATGAGAGAGAGTTAAACAGATTGTGTTGAAAAGAGAAAGAGAATTGAGACTGAAAGAGGATGAGAGAGTTGTGAGAGAAAGCTGAGTTGAGAGAGAGTTGAGAGAGAGAGATGAGAGAGAAATTTGAGAGAGCAATAGGAAATAGCGTGTCTCAATAAAAGATTTGCGCTGTTCCAAGAATAAACTTACTAATTAAAAACCATCATTATAAAAGAAGTCACACCATATCAACAACATTACATCATCTAAAGAACACATTTAAAAGAATTATTGTTTATCTTTCTAAAGAATCTTACTTCTTAGTCAATTGTTGAAAATTTTCTCTGAAGAAATACCAAGCCGGATATCTTCCACTTGGGTTTTGAGAAACAAGTGCTAAGACACGAAGAGCGTCATGGTCTGGTATAGGAGAATTCTTTAGCAGTATAAGATTTAGAAAACTAAAAAAAAAAAAAAAACTTATTTTGGTTATAAAAACAAAAAGATATTTAAAGGCTTTATTTTTGGAATCATTTTACTTAATTTCTGAAAAATAATTTTTAAAAGTTTTCTTTTATCTTATCTTATATAATACAGACGTTACTTCAAAAAAGAAGATGATTACGTCCTACGCGTCATGCATTTAGTCATGCATATTAACCAATGACTTAAATTTTGCCAAGTCACTGGTTTTTCTGGCTAGCTCAGGCAACCCATTCCATGCTCTAATAGCACTAGGGAAGAAGGAGTATTTGTACAAATTTGTCCTAGCATATGGGACGAGGAATGTGCCTTTATTTTTGTGTCTTTCAGAGTATTTTATTAAATTTTGTTTTTGTATTTGAAGATTATTGTTCAGTGTTTTATGTATAATTGCTACTTTACTTTTCAGTCTTCTGTCCTGAAGGCTTTCTAAATTTAGTGATTTTACTAATGGTGTTACCCTAGTCAAATGTGAATTTTCGTTTGTTATGAATCTCACTGCTCTATTTTGTGTTTGTTCCAGTTTCTTAATGTTTTCTTGAGTTGAGGGGTCCCACACAGTGGATGCATATTCTATTATTGGCCTAACCAAGGTTAAATAACATTTTAGTTTTAAGTTCTTATTTGATTTATAGAAATTTCTTTTAATAAACCCTAATGCTTTGTTGGATTTTTTTATAGTTTCATCAATATGTGGATTCCATGCCAGTTTTTCATTTATTATAACACCTAGGTATTTTGCATTTTTAGTCTGTGTTACTGGTTTGCCATGAATAAGATAAGTGGAATTAATTTGTTTTAGTTTTTTTGTTACTCTTAACAACTGACATTTTTCTGGGTGGAAAGACATGCTCCAATTTGATTCCCATTTCTGTAATTCATGTAATTCTCTTTGTAAAATATCTGTGTCTTGTATTGTTTTTATTGTTCTATATATTATGCAATCGTCTGCAAAAAATCTGACTTTTGTTCCTGAACTAATGCAATTTGGTAAATCATTTATGTAAATTAAAAATAGTAGTGGACCCAAGACTGTTCCTTGAGGTACACCTGAGGTTACTGTTATTGGTGTTGATTTAGAGCCATTTATTATTACAGTTTGTTCTCTCCCTATCAGAAAATCTTTAATCCACTGATGCAGTGGACCATTAATGCCGAAATATTTTAATTTTTTAAGCAAACTATGCTGGTGAACGTTGTCAAAAGCCTTGGAAAAATCTAGTAAGATAGCATCTATTTGTTCACTATTATCTAAACCTTTTGAAAAATCAATTAGTCCTATTAGTTCTGTTTCACATGATCTATATTTCCTAAAGCCATGTTGGTATGGGGTGAGGACATTATGTTTGTCTAAGTGGTTTATGATGTTGCTACATATTATGTGTTCTAGGATTTTACATGTGATGCTGGTAAGTGATACTGGTCTGTAGTTTCCTGGATCAGATTTTTCTCCTTTTTTAAATAGGGGGGTGACATTAGCTTCTTTCCAGTCCTTTGGTACTCTGCCCTGGTTAAGCGATGCCTGAAAGAGTATTTTGAACACTGGGGCTAGCTCATTGCTTAGTTCTTTGAGTAATCTAGCTGGAATACCATCAGGTCCAGACGCTTTATTTGGTTTGGTGTTGGATTCCATTTTCTTGTACTACTAAATCTTCTATGTTGTCTACTTGGTTCAAATTAAGAAATATGTCTTTGTCTCCTGGGGCTGAGAATGCTGATGCAAAGTATTTGTTTAGGATGTTTGCTTTAGTTTCATTATCATTATGTATTATGTTATGTTCATCTTTTAATGGCGCTATGCCTGTTGTTTCCATTTTCTTAGACTTAATGTATGACCATAGGTTTTGTTGTTATCTTTAGATATTACATTGTTTATGTATTCACTCTGCAGCTGTCTGCTTACTTTTTGGGTTAGGTGTTTAATTTTTATATACTTTTTGTAAACTCTTTCTGCCTTGGTTTCTTTAAATTTTCTATATAGGTTTTCCTTCTGTTTACAAAGCTTCTTTAGTCTATTATTAAACCAGCATTTATTTATTTTGTTTGATGTGTATTTAGTTGGTATATGATTTTCTATAATGCTTTTAAGATGGTTTTTAATGAAATTCCAGAGGTTATTGACTGGTTGGTTAATGTCTTTTTCTAATAAGAATGTTTGTTGAAAGTTTAATGCAGCTTGGTGTAATTGTGTTAGGTTACATTTATTCTAGAGTAAGATTTTTCTTTTGCGTTTTGTATTGGCTACTGCTTTTATCTGACTGTGTATTTTTATGATCTCATGGTCTGATAGACCAGGGATAATATCATAATCAACTACTAATCCAGGTCTGTTGGTTAAGAAGAGATCTAATGTGTTGTTTAATCTAGTTGGCTTTTTAATGATTTGATCTAAACTTAGGTTGTGTAAAGTTTCTATGAAAAGCTCATTTATGTCCTTAAGGTTTTGGTGTTTATCTATGGTTAGTGTTTTCCAATTTATATCAGGTAGGTTGAAGTCACCCATAATTAAAAAAACTGCATTTTTATTTGTCTCTTTTAGTGTAGTAATCTGATTACATAGTTCCTGCATGTATTCTAGACTAGAATTTGGTGGTCTGTAAATGCTGCCTATTATAAGGGATGTTGAGGTGGTATTAATTTTACAAAATGTAGATTCTATATTTTTTGAGTTAGGTAAGGTAATTTCTTCTGCTATAAGAGTGTTTTTTATTGCTAAAAGAACTCCTCCATGATTATCAGCCCTATCTTTTCTAAAAATTTCATAATTACTATTAGTTATTATTAGTAGTATTAGTAGATCTAAGTAGATCTAAGGCCTTAATTAAAGTCTAAGTCTGACTAGATCTAAAATCTAAGGATATAATAATAAATTTAATAAAATATAGACTAAATTAAATAAATAATATTAAATATAATTATAAGGATTAGTAAATGATTAGTGAGACAAAATAGTCCTAAACTAAGAGTTGTTAATTTGAATTAATTAGTGGAAATAATGCTGAATTAAGTTAAATCTATAAATTAAAGATATTAGTTGAATTGCTTTTTATGGAATTTTGTTTGGTTTTAATACGACAAAACGAAAATTTAACTCATCTATGATAACTGTTAACAGGGAGCAGCCATCTTGTCAAGAGCGCGTAACTCAAATCTTATCCTTTTATGTCAGGTACCCATTGGAGCTGGGTGGACTCGGAGGTGCCCTAATGATCCCTAAATTAAAAATCCCAGTCTTCACCAGGATTCGAATCGGGACCCCTTGGTTCGGAAGCCTAGCGCTTTATGTCCTTAGACGTGTACAAGTAATGGAAAAAGGGACGTAACTTTTAATTCATTATTTCCCGCATTTTCAATTCACTATTTACTGCACTTTCAGTACACTATTTACTGTATTTTATAAATACACCATTCACTGTGCTTTCAATACACTATTTACAGCTCATTAATACACCATTCACTGCATTTTATAAATACACTATTTACTGCACTTTCAATACATTATTTTCTGCATTTTTAATAAAATATTTACTTCACTTTCAATACACTATTTAATTTACTGCAATTTCACCACTATTTACTGCACTTGTTCTTATACAGTATACATTTTTATACATTTTTACTTGCACTTTCAATACACAATTTACTGCACTTTTAATACACTATTTAAATTACTGCATTGTCAGTGCACTATTTACTGCACTTTAAATACACTATTTACTACACTTTTAATACACTATTTACTGCACTTTCAATAAGCTATTTACTGCAACTTTATAAATGCATTGTTTATTGCACTTTCAATGCAATATTTACTGCACTTGTAATACCCGACTATCTTCATCGGCCCGCCCACAAAATACTTCTCACATGAAATAATTTTTCAATAGCAAAGCAAAACTATGAAATTCCCCAACCAGCAAGACATTATTGGGATGTCCTGATCTTCAGAAGCATTATTTCTCGCTTATGTAATGATCTAATCTGTAACACACCAGAAAAATACTTTAACTATAAACATTATGTCGCAATGATGATGTGATGTACTCTTAACTAGTCCCTAACCCTAACAGTATTGTTATATTCTACAGCACCTTCCCACAATAAGGTAATGACCTTTACTGGTACTAGAGCAAGGTGGCTGAGAGGTAAAACAACTTGCTTCAAAACCAGGGGCCCTTGGGTTCGATTCCTAATTCCGAGTAAAGATTTTTTATTTCTGGATCTTTAGGGTCTACCCAGCTCTAATTAGTACCTGACATTAGTGAAAAAGTAAATACGTTTTTTTGTTCTTGTACTGAAGCATTCTTTAACCATGGGCCACAGAAATAGATGACGTTTGCATCAGAAGGAAGGTCCTAAAGGTTTACTGTACTTACTAAACTGATACTTAGCTAGAGCCATGAAAACATAGAGTTTCACAGAATCACACAATCATTTCATTGAAAGATGATCATTGAGACAGGACCGTCTTTACACATTGCAGGGCCCAATTTAAAGGGCGCTTTCGAGGCCCCTCTTCTATTTTCGATGTACACTATCTACTGTTCATTATATCGTTTTATCAACATTTATTATATAACACGCATAAGAAGCAACTCAAATCCAATTCGCGCCAGTGGGTTAAATTAAAATAACGTCAAAAAATGTTAAGGCTTTAAGTTCTGCATCTTTTCTTTGAAAGCCTATGACAAGAGTCAGGAATGATAATAATGTGCTAAATGTAGATCTTACTCTAGAAAATTATATCTACCATAACAGATTGTCTGAAAATGGTTTAAGTTTTTATCGATCTGTTTATAAAAACTAAAAAAAATAATTTTAATCAACACGGGTAAATCGCGCGCGTTCGAGGCGTATAATTCTTCTTTGCCTCCATCATTTTTTTGTGTTGGCCTTGCAGGATGCGTGAGAACATGCGCAAAGAACCTGTTTTCTTTACGGCTTTGTAAAAAAAAACCTCGAAGTCAGCATTCCTTTAGTATAGTTCCATGATTCAACCTTCTCTAAACTACCGCCATATTGTTCCCTCTCTACGCCTATCCTGCAGCGTCATTCGTGCGTCTGACTACTTTTACTGTCGCTAAAAAACAATACACGATATATTTATCTACAAACCTAACGTACTCTCTAACTAAACTAGGTCACTACAAAGTTTACCGGTTGAGAATCCATGGATAAACTGAACAAGATAGTCCTCCCAGAAGAAAGGATTTTTCTGCGGCTTCATTGGTCTCCTCGTACATCTAAAAAAACGAAGTGAAAGTTTGTACAAAGATTATATAAACTCAATCTGTCTGTCTGTCTGGCCAAAAGTTTGTTCACGTTATTTCTCCCAAACCTATTCTCGGATCAAGCTGTAATTTTGCACAATTATTTCTTTAACCTGACAACACAAGAATCAATAAGAAAATATTTACCAGTTAGTTAATGAAGTATTGTTAATTAATTATTAATTTTTTTGGAACCTCGAACAAAGGAAAGAAATTGTACTTGACTGAAGTTGTGGTATAGAGCTGAATTAGTGGCATTTAAAGGTCACCACTTTAAAGTAAGTTTGAAACAAACACAAGATAACTGTACAATCTTCTATTTTCAAAGAACATCACTGGCGGAGTAGTTAGCATGTCGAATTGTGGAGGTTTGAGCCATGAGTTCAAATTCAAGTCATTCCCTCCCTCCCTATTTTTATTTTATAAATGCTTTTAAAAAGCGATTATAAGAGTTAAGGGGGCTCGAGGTTCGAAACCCGACTCGGGCAGAGTTGTGTTTACTGAGCGCCTAAAGGCAGCACGGAAAAAAACTTCTCCTAAAAACCTCCCCCCACTGGTCCACAACTGAGATTGGACCAAAGCGCTCTGAGCATGCTATAAGCATGAAAGTAGCGCTATATAAAAGCCATATATATATATATATATATATATATATATATATATATATATATATATATATATATATATATATATATATATATATATATATATATATATATATAAGTAGTATTTTCCATAATAAAACATCAATGTGAAATATTTAACAGACCTTAAGAGCAAAGTTCCATTCGTGGACTCCACTAGCATGGATGGCATAACAATACACAGTCGGTTTTAAGTCGGGTTCAATTCTAATGAAATAAAAAAATACCATGAGACTTTAAGTTCTTGATACATACAGTGGTTATAAAGTTATGGAGCTTTTTATTGCACCTAGTTTAGTTACCCTGCCTTGCACCAGTGTTTTTGGTGCGTACGAGCGCACTATTGAACGTTGGGCTAGAAGAAAGTGATTAGTGAAAGTCCATAGACATCAATAAATATAGACTGGCCGATAAAAGAGTTTTATGAAACGAAAATTTGTGACTTGCAATTTTGTGTACTTTATTACAAATGACAGTTAATCTAACAAAGTTTTAAACAGATAGGTCTTAATGTTCTTCTTAAAAGTGGTGTAGCATGTTGTCTGTCTGAGATCAATGGGGAGTGAGTTCCAAACCTTTGGTCCGTGAACTGAAAAAGCCCGCAGACTGTAGCTTTTGAGGGAGAAATGTGGCACTACTAAAAGCGTTGAGTCCATTGAGCGCAGGGCTCTCTGGGGGACATATGGAGTAATTAGTATTCGGAAATCCGACAACAATAGATATACATGTTTTCAAGTTACATGAAGTTATTTCCATTTTCCAGTCTGTATTTATTAACGTCTATGGGAAAGTCCATGAATTGTTGGGGAACTTTTGTACTTCCTGAAGGCTATAGTAGGGCCTGGAGCGAAACAGGGAACGGCTCTGTTTGGTCCGTATTCAGGTTTGGGAGAAAATGATTGGTAGAATTAAGAACAAGACTGTTTGAATATAGAAGGCTGTTAAGTGTTTGTCCTGGTAAATTAACACATTATCTTATCTACTGTAGAACTTTGTAGAGTTGCCTGCCTTAAATTTACAACATTGTTAGTTTTGTTTGGAAATAACTATGGTGTGCAATGTTTTTAGCATCCATAAAAGTAGTGACATAGTCAGGCAGACGAATGACGTTGCAGAATGTGGGTACATGATAGGAGAACAAGATGGCCAGGAATGAGAGAAAGAAGGATATTAATAGAGATTAAGCGCTTGTCTTCCGAATCAAGTGTCATGGGTTCCAATCTTGGTGAAGACTGAGATTTTGAATTTGGGGATTTTAGGACATCCCTGAGTCCACCAGTCTCTAATGGGTACCTGACTTGGGGAAAGTAAAGGCGGTTGATCGTTGTGCTGGCCATATGACACCCTGCTGTTTAACCGTTGCCACAGAAACAGATGATCTTAAGTTTCTGAAAGAGAAATTTTACTTATTTTTTTTTTTACTTAATTTTGTCTTGATTAAGTATATTTTAGTTAATTGTGATGTCCCTTGGCTAGTCTAAACTCGCTCAAACGAAGAAGTGAGGCAGTTTTGAGTTAGAAAACATACAAAGGAAATTCTCCCGTCGTCTCATCGTGGCATCTCCATGGAAACGTCCGTCCGGGGAAGCGGAAAGGCTAAGAATGAGAGCAAACGGGGCTACCAGTGCATATTCCATATTTTAAACACCTAGGATTCTTCTGAGCCAGCGAAGGTGAATTGACCCCTTAATATAAGAATCCGAAGAATGTAAAACAAACACTTTGAGTATATTTTAAGATAAAAGGGAAATAAATCTTATTCCAACTTACAAATTATTTTGGGGATTATCCATCCATGTCTTGAAAAGACGTTTGCTAGCATCAAGACATTCTTGAATTCCATTTCTACAAGCCAGATTTGCTATGGTTGCTCTAGCTAGTCTACAAACACAAATTTGTCAAAAAGAAAAAATCTGAATGCCTAAAGAAGATTAACATCCGTGTACCAGTGGTTTCTAAGGGTAAAGAGCATGAAATGGGTTGTCTGAGCTAGCCAGGAAAACCAGGGACCTAGCAGAATTTAGGTCATTAGTTAATTAATATGCATGACTAAATGCATCGCGCGTAGGACGTAATCATCTTCTTTTTTGAAGTAAAAGGCTGCTGACAATAGTTAATCCCAGGCAGTGGCGTCACTAGGGTGGGTGTCACCCCCCCGCTCCCACGCGGAGAAAAAGTTTGTGTTTAATGTTTGTTTGTTTAACCATAATACACATACTTTATAATTAACTACATTAATTGATTGTTAAACAATTATAAAATGTTAAAGCTTTTCAAAAAATTTCAGTTGTTACAATTTATCTATAGTTCAATTTTGCAAGAATGCAACCTTAAGTTGATTATAGTGTTGTTTCTTTTTTCTTTTCTGGATTTCAAACTTGAAAACGTATCAATCACTATAATTAATTTCTTGTAAGATTTCCTTTTTAATAAATTTACTGGTTGTGAAAGTGTCGTCTGTTCATTGTCAGACGTGTTATGCTTTTGTTAAAGAAAAAGTTTAATTAGCCACCACATTGTCAATAGTTTAAAGGTAGGCCTACTCTTATGTATCGTTGACCTAGTGTACAGCTTCCCCGCTGTAGTTGTTGAGTTTTATAAGTGCTATCTTGGGTTGTTTTAAATAGGAAGAATCAAAGAGTTTTCCAGGTTTTGGAGGAATGTTTCTGCATCGGTTAGAAAAACAATCTTGACTGTGTGAGCTACTTGGATGATTTGCTAGCATGGTAGAAGCTAGTTCAGGATGTGATTTCTGATACTTACAAAGGGTTTTTCTTTTAAGCATTGTGACAGAATCTATCTCAGGTTTAGTGAGGCTTTAGCGAGGCTTATTGTAAGACTGAACTTTTGACATATAGCTGCCAATGCATTTATTTGCCTTTGTAATTCATCTTGTGAATAAGAGTTCAGTGCAGCAGCATTGGCAAACAGCAGTTTCCTAATCAGAATACCCCAAATGATCCCTTAGTCTAATAATCCACTCTTGATATATAGCTGCCAAAGCATTTACTTGCCTTTGTAATTCATCTTGTGAATAACAGGTCAGTGCCACATCATCGGCACACACGTTTCCTAATCGGAATACCCCAAATGATCCATTATTCTAATAATCCTGAAATTCTTCCCGGAGAAGAAAACTCAGGTGCTGCGGCATCAATGAAAAGATTTTGTTTTATTTTAACACGCACTTAGGTATATACCCTTAAATAGACTTTAGCTCGAGGACTTACGCATCTGAATTTGAAGCAACAGAGTTTCCATAGTTGTCCATTCCATAATACTGAAAGGCATCTCTTAATAACTTCTGCATAAATGCCTATTAAAAAGAAAGAAAAAAAAGTCAAGTCTAGTTTTATTTACTACTGATTAGGTATTTTTAATATAACTCACATTACCCTAAAATATCATTCTTTAGATTTGGTATTAGATCACTTGCGCCATCCTTGTATGTAAAAACCATTTTCGAACAGTATGATCAAAACTTATTTAAATGTCCAAGGTGCATATAAATCTGGGTTGTTGACTTTCATCTGGCTTTTTTCCCAGATGCAGCGTCAGAGAATTGTGTTTCGACAAATGTTTGTTTGTCAATCTCCTATTTTAAAAAAGGAGATATATCTGAAACTACAGACCAGTGTCACTCGCAATTCACATGTGAAATAATAGAACTTGTAATATGTAACAACTTCATTGACTACTCCATATCAATACGGCTTTAGAAAATATATGTCATGGAAAATTCAACTAATAAGGCCTAATTGATAATCTATTTTAAAAGGTTTAGATAATAGATGCCATTTTATCAGACCTTTCTAATGCATTTGACAAAGTTAACCACCATATATAGCTGAAAAAAAAAAAATATTTCGGGATTATTGTCCAGCAATGGATTTAGAATTTTACTGATGGGTACAGAACAAAGTGAGGCGCGGTGGCTGAGCGGTAAAGCGCTTGGCTTCTGAACCGGCAGTCCCGGGTTCGAATCCTGGTGAAGACTGGGATTTTTAATTTCGCGATCCTTTGGCACCTTTGAGTCCACCCAGCTCTAATGGGTACCTGACATTAGTAGGGGAAATTTAAAGGCGGTTGGTCGTTGTGCTGACCACATGACACCCTCGTAAATCGTAGGCCATAGAATCAGATAACCTTTACATCATCTGTCCTATAGGTCTGAAAGGGAAGCTATAATTTTTTTTTAACTAGAACAAAGTGTAATAATAAATGGTCCCACATCAACACTAATCCCGATGACAGTAAACTCAGTCTTTGGCTTTTTACTCTCTACTGAGTTATAAAAATGACAAAACAAATTGCATTTGTTCAGAAACAAAATTAGATTATTTTCAGATAACTACCTACTATAGAGAGAGCAATAAAACAACACAAGATAATTACTACTTAGAAGAATTACAAGAACGTCTTTCAACCCAGATAAATGTCAATTATTAAGAGAAGCAACCTTTCCCATGTAAAACATAACAACAAAAAAAAACCTACTTATTTTATTCATGGTGAACCAGTTCAAGAGGCAGACAGAAAAAGCAATGGAAAACAACAAGAAAGAATGAAATAACATTTTGTCATTGAATGAAATTCTACTCAAGGAAGTATCCATAAGGTGCATTGGTTTGACCACATACCAGACACAGAAATGTGACCTAGACTTAGGACAGGTCATAAGACCAGTGACGTGTACTGTACTGGCAAGTTAGTCCAGTGGTACTTTGTGGTCCCAATTATATTATCTAGGCTAATAACTATAGCCTCTAGATGTACAAAACTACTGAGACAGACAAGTAATAATTCTAAGATCTCAGTTGCAACACAAAAAAAAAAGAAGTTTATTTACAAACAAAAGAAAAAGATCCTGGAAAATATAAATGGAAATAAAGGCTCACAAAACAAAAATGACATAATGAAACAAAGCAAAGTAGCAAGACAGTTTCCGGACAATATAATTAAAGAAACATCATCATAGAGGCACAATAATGTCTTATGCCGAAAAACCAAAAAGATGGTTTACAATAATATACATGCATAAACAATGAAATGACGTCATTCACGAGACACACTACTGTCTCGTATCTAAACACTTGATGTCTTTCAAAAAAACATACAGGAGAGGATAAGAGACTAAGTAGACCTATACCATTTACATAAACCAACTAAGTACTAACAAATAAATAAAGTCTACTTAGTTCATTATCGAAATACTCTTCCCACAACAGCGGCACACTCCTCTTGAGTAACACAGCAATAGTACAACAACACAAGTATTAGTTAAACATTATAGAGATTTAGCTCAAACTACACTGGTCAGTTGAAAGACTCAAGAGAGAGTGGCCATTGTAAACAGTGAACAGGGACTTGAATCAAGTAATAAAGGGGACTAACTCTAATAAAAAAAAATAAAGGTAGCTACCCTTATTGTCACTCTTGTCACAGCAGTCCAACATGAACAGTATCAATGCCGTAGTAAAAAGTCCTTACTTCGATGGACGAGAGATGTAGTCGCATGCCAGGCCATCGCCTTTCCAAACGACTTTTGTACCAGGAGTTGTGTGCCGGAAAGCGCTCACAGAAAGATCAATACAAGCGCTTTAAAGAAACTCTCAAGAGCTCCTTCAAGGAGTGCGATATTGACATTCACGGCTGGGAAGCACTAGCTCTCGATCGCTGTTCATGGCGTGAAGCTGTGAATCTCGGAGTCTTAAGATTTGAAGCAAGAAGAGTGGCCAGGGCGAAAGAGCGCCGAATCAACAAAAAGCCGAGAGAAGAAGCAGGCCTATCTGCAACTGACCAAACCTAACCATGAAACGTATGCGGCTGGCCTTTAAAACGAGGATTAGACTTTACAGTCACCTTCGAGTCCATAGGAAATGAGAAATGTGCTCATCTTCGACCACGAAGGAGGAGCTCTATTCAAGGTAAAAAATTAAAAGGAATGGAGAAGAATGGTTGACAGATCTTATGGGGTTAACCATTCAACAGACTAAGGGATAGGTGAAGTTGAAACCAGTTTTTTTTTTCTTTTCTTTCCTATTACCTAGTCTATTGGACCGTTGGGGCACCATGCAAGACTCGTCGACCATTTCTATGGGTGTCAATTTGTGTCTAGAAGCCTTTGAGAGAGCACTCCAACAGTCTCTTTCAGAGGCCATCTACTGCCAGCTACTTTGCTCTATGCCAGTGAGGGCAAAATGGCGCCTGATCTCATTTTTATATATTTTTTTGGGTGGGGGTTGTTTTTTTTGTCACGCCGTTCAACTTTGAGTTCGCCATGCAAGCACGATTTCTTTCCATTGTTCGAAAATTAAAATAAAGTAATTAATTACCAGTAACTAATGGTTAATTTTTAAAACAATTATTCTTGTTGAGTCAGGTACAAGAAATAGTCGCCCAAAAATTGAACTTGGTCTGAGATGGGGTGTTTAAGAAATAACCTGTGCAAACTTTTATCTGACAGACACACGGACAGACAGACAGAGTTGTATATAGTATAAAGTAATTATATGTGTACTGACTGACCTGGAAGCTTTCAAATGCAGAACTCGTTATTAGCATTTGACTAATGTGATTCAGTTCCATTCTCGCAACAGTCCATGGGACATACTCTCTTTCATTTCTAAGGTAATCCATGATTGAGAAAACAGTTTCTAATTCTAAGTTATCCGATCTGTGATGTACATATTAGTATTCAGCATAAGTTTGAAAGAAAAAAAATACAGGACAAAATCATAGTAATAAATGAACAGTATTGTTAGGTCAAAAGAAATGAACTCTACATGATAAGATATAAAATCTACATGATTAGCTCTAAACTCTACATGACGAAGTCTAAACTCTACATGATTAACCTCTAATCGATGAAACTCTACAAAATTAAATCTGCATGATTAAATATACATCATTAAGTCTAACTCTACATAGTTAACTCTAAACTCTACATGATTAACTCTAAACTCTACATCGATTAATTTTAACCTTTCATGATTAGCTCTAAATTCCACATGATTAACTCATATACATGCTTAAATCTAAACTATAATGATTAAACTCTACATGATTAGTTCTAGATGATAAACTCTCATTTCTACATGATTAAGCTCTACACGATTAATTAAATCTGAACTATACATGATTAACTCTAAACTCTACATTGATTAACTCTGAACTCTACATTGATTAACTCTAAACTCTACATTGATTAACTCTAAGCTCTACATTGATTAACTCTAAACTCTACATTGATTAACTCTAAACTCTACATTGATTAACTCTAAACTCTACATTGATTAACTCTAAGCTCTACATCGATTAACTCTAAACTCTACATTGATTAACTCTAAACTCTACATTGATTAACTCTAAACTCTACATTGATTAACTCTAAACTCTACATTGATTAACTAAATTAACAGTCCAAAAGCTGCTATACGTTAAACAGGATTAGAAAATAACTTATAAATGTACAGCACGGTGGCTGTGTGGTTAGGCACTTGGCTTCCGAACCTGGGGTCCTGGGTTCGAATTTCGGTGAAGACTGGAATCTTGAATGAGGGCGCCCTTGAGTCCACCCAACTCTAATGGACACCTGACTTGAGATGTGAAAGTAAAGGCTGTTGGTCGTTGTGCTGGCTACACGATACCCTGTTCGTTTACCGCTGTTGAAGGAACATCATCTTCCCCCAAAAATAGCAAGGTTTGAAAGGGGAACTTATGTCTGTACAGATAACCGAAAGTGTACAGGGCAAAGCAGTGGCGTAGCAAGGTACCTGTGGGCCCGGGTTTAAGAATATGTTGGTGGGCCCTTCCCCCCCCCCCCGTCCCTACGAGGCGAAATTCGAGTGTAACAAAATTGGAGTAGTCTGTAATATTGGTACAATTACCAAAAGACTTTGAAATGCAAAAAAAAAAAGCTCAAGTGCTAGGAACCCCTTCTCTCTAGGGTTACTAGGCTTCAGGCTGTAGGCCCTAATGGTCGTGGGTCCAGGTTCATTGAACCCCTTCCCGCATTGGATGCTACACCACTGGGGCAAAGCTAGGTAGCGTTCGTTAAGCTTCTTTAAACACACAATCTCTAAACCCACACACACACACACACACAAATCTTACAATTCTCATAACACGTCACTGCGTATGTACAGTGGCGTAGCTAGGGTGGGGGGGGGGGAAGAAAGGGAAGAATTTGAAAATTCCCCGGCCCCCGCTTGAGGGATGACCACTATTTTTTTTTTTACATTAAAAATGAAATATTACTCAAAATGCAGCTCCCCCCCCCCCCAAAGAGGTCAAGTCCCCCGAGGCCCCAAACGATAAAAAAAGTCCTAGCTACGTCCCTACCTTATATATATATGTCGCAACTATCTATTCAGTTGTGTAGTAAAAATGTTCACAGCTCTAATAGCGCCGCTTTCATCAATAGGAGATGACGTCATTTGTGCTATTTTGTTTTGTTTTTTGGTGTGCACTAGTTGCTCTCCCGTTGTCGCTTTGTCGTAATTTTTCATATGACGTCAAAAGCTTTTCTTCTTGGTCGTATGGTGCATTCACGCCATATTGCTCGACTGAAGCAGGCTGTATCTTTTGAGTTCCTGAATTCTCCTTGTGTCTTCGTTATTGGATAGCCTTAGCGTTGGCCTTTTTAAATATATTTTTGAAGAAT
Source organism: Biomphalaria sudanica (assembly GCA_036873155.1). Classification (NCBI taxonomy): domain Eukaryota; kingdom Metazoa; phylum Mollusca; class Gastropoda; family Planorbidae; genus Biomphalaria; species Biomphalaria sudanica. The sequence goes on along the minus strand of JAZGLO010000194.1, from coordinate 300,942 downwards.
TATTTGACCCATGTTTAGGGTGAGTTTTATTTCACATTGTAAAGTTATTTTACTATGGATTCGGTCGTATTCGTATTTTGTAATTAGATTAGAAGCTTAGAAGATTCTGTTATTTGTCTTTCTATAGGGTTCCAAGTTTTAGGTTGTAAGTCTGAGGTTACAGGTTTCAAATCTCAGTTTTCGTTTCAAGTTTCAAGTTCTAGTTTTCAAGTTTCTACATTCAGTCTTTGGTGTTACATTTTGATATTGTGAGTTTTGGTGCTACTCTGAATTGTGGTTATCCTCATTGTTGTTGAACATTTATCTAAGCTAGATGATACTTGTGTTGTCATGAACATTAGTATATGAAGCACTCTGAACCTGATTACAGAATCTATCTTTGTTTTGTACTGGAACATTGATGAGGTCACTATTATTTCTTTAAAATACTGTTTAAGTATTTGATTAAACTATATTATGCTATATTTATCTTTGTATTCATTTATCATTCCCATTAGTCATATATCATTTCATTGTATAAATCTCACGGGATTAAATTTATAGTTTAATTAAAAAGCATCATGCACATCGTTTATTAGTTTATGTACAACTGGGTGTGTATGGTGTGTCTGTTAGGCTGAACTTTTGGACTTTTCAAAGTAATAATAAATTATAAATTAATTATAACACACACGCACATTGCAATTAATATTACTTTTAATACCTGGGCAACTTAATAATTTACTGATGAAATCTTAAGACCTGACATATATAATTATCCTGAGATTAAGATTATATATAATTATCCTGAGATTAAGGTTGAGTGCAGTGTTTATTTTTACTACGCAACACAGACCTAGTTGCAACCTGAATATTTTTTCACTTCTCGTGCAGACAAAGCCGTTATCAGCCGACGGCCTATTTAGGTTTTCTTTCCTTCTCTGTACATGTCTTCAGTAAGGACTTTTATTTGTGTCTCAACCTTGTGTCCCGCAGCCTTTCAAAAGAGCTCTTCAATTGTCTCTTTCAGAGGCTATCTTCTGCCAGCTTCTTTCCTCTATGCCAGGGAGGGCGAAGTGGCGCTATATAGCGCTAACGGAGGGGTACCTCTGTTATACTGTTCTCCTTTATGGTTAACAAAGGCAATCGCATTTGACGTGAGCGGGAAATGTGTCAAATCGTAATTAGTGCTTCTATACGATCCACACCGGCCCCTAGCAGAACATAGTTAAAACTCAGAAAGACACAAAGATAAAGACACATTCCTCGTTCCATATGCTAGGCCAAATTTGTACAAACGCTATTTCTTCCCTATTGCCATTAGAGCATGGAATGGGTTGCCTAAGCTAGCCAGAAAAACCAGTGACTTAGCAGAATTTAGGTAATCGGTTAATATGCATGACTAAATGCATGTCGCGTAGGACGTACTTATCTTCTTTTTTGAAGTAACGTCTGTGTTTTATAAGATAACAAGATAGTTATTTGTAATGTAGCCATGCCAGCGTATGCCCATTTTGAAGCGAAGTCATATTTGATGGAAGCGTTTATAGAGCGTTCGATGGAGCACCCAGGTCTTAAAGATAGATAGATAGATAGATAGATAGATAGATAGATAGATAGGTTAGATAGATAAAAGCTGAATAACAATTGGTAAAAATATTTCTAATCGCACAGATTTATACATTTTACTATGTCTAGGTAGAGGGAGAGAGAGAGATAGATAGATAGATAGATACATAGATAGATACATAGAATTGCAGTTGAACTAACTCGTGGTAGATATAGAAGACGTTGAGTAAATGTCATCTGTTTCTATGGCCCAAGATGTCATGATGTCAGTATAATGAGCAACCGCCTTTACTTTTCCCAAACTAATGTCATGTAACCATTAAAGTTGTGCTAGACATTCATTATAGTAAACATTTTATTCCTAAAATAGTTTACCTTTTTTTTTATCTGATATTTACAAAAATTATCTTTGAATAGAAATATTGATACAATGATTATTACCTCTGTTATGCAGGGGCCTGAGGGCTTTGCACTGGGGTTTTGTTCCTCCTCATGTGGCTGGTGAGACCTATACGAGCTGGGAATGTTCGGCTGCAAACTGGGCAGGTTATTCCAGCTGGAGCTAGTGTCATTGGTCTTGCTTTTTTTTTTCTCCTTGACACTTTTAAAACATTGATTGTTTACGGACAAGCTACATAGTTTTAAAACTATTTACATCTCTGAAGAGACCAGATCCCAAGAGCTCACCATTGAAATTACGAAGAAGAGTTATACGTAGAAAAATTAGTCCAAATTAGTCTATTGAGAGGAGGCGCGGTGGCTGAGCGGTAAAGCGCTTGGCTTCCGAACCGGGGACCGGGGTTCGAATCCTGGTGAAGACTGGGATTTTTAATTTCGGGATCTTCGGGCGCCTCTGAGCCCACCCAGCTCTAATTGGTACCTGAAATTAGTTAGGGAAAAAGTAAAGGCGGTTTGTCGTTGTGCTGGTCACATGACACCCTTGTGAAACCGTAGGCCACAGAAACAGATAACCTTTACATCATCTGCCCTATATACCATAAGGGGAACTTTACTTTTATGTCTATTGAAAGCTAAACTTACTTTAACAAGTTCCAGGCATCATAGATGAGTTGAGCTCTGTTTAAGACTGGTATAACCTAAAAGAACAAAAAAAAGTAGTTGATGACTTGAACCAATTTCATGGAAACACCGCACTTTTGATAGTATCATGTCCTTTTGCATTTGCTCATATTTGATATGTATATACTTATGTAACAAAATTTAACTACATTTAAAGAAATTTTAAGCAATAAATTATTGTGTAGCGCTCGCTAAAAAGCGAAATTTAAAAAGCATAATATGGAGGCTGGTGGCTGATTGATATAGCGCTTGGCTACCGAAATGGAGGGCTCCGGCTCAAATCCTCTTGAAGACGGGACCCTTAACTTTGGTACCCTAATGGCTAACTGACATTAGTTGGAGAAAAGCAAAGAGCAAAACAATTAATCAATAGTCAATTAACCAATTGATTATTTCTTTATTGATTTTTGTGTTGTCAGTAAAAGTAATAATTGTGTAAAACTTCAGGTTGGTCAGAGATTGGGTGTCGGAGAAATTAAGTGCACAAATCATCATGCAATTTCATTCAATATGTAACCAAATATTACCAACCGTATGATCCGTCTTCAGTTGCCAGGCGAGAGCTTCCCAATTTTCTAATTCATAATTAACTCTATAAAATCCAGTGTAATTGACGTTACAGATGAACCATGAAGTATTAGATTCTGGCGGCATATCACTATATGGGATAACCTCTGAAAAGAAAAAAAAAATATAAAATACTTTTTAAAATCCCAAAGTTTATATTAAGCATAGTTGTATCATTTCATTTAGATCAGTCATGTAATTAAATTTGTAATAGATCTAGACCAGGAATGGGCAATCTTTTTCCATCGAGGGCCGCATTAAAAAAAATTAGTGAATGGGGGCGCATATATATATATATATATATATAATGTCTTTCAATTCATATTTATACTGTATTATTGTCACAGTGAGGCTCTCAGAGGCTGATAACGCGAATGTTGTGGGTTAGATCCCTATACAGGACACCATTTAATGTAACAACTCTATTACTGGTTAATTTGTTGGGTGTTACTTTGGGTTCTTGTGCGCGTGTTTTGAGTCTTATGTGTAACGACAAACATTGAGATTCACAGAATAACACCTTGTCAGCAGACAATATATATTTATTAATATAAAATAATACAGAGGCAATCCAGCCATAAGGCTCAATGTCTTAGAAAAATGGAAAAAAAAACAAACTTAGAAGACAGCAGCCAGCCGCTCCATCATAACTACGTCAAGTTGTCGCAAAGTAGGCGACTGCTGTCAATCAAGACAAGAACACAGCGGTACAAAAACTCGTTCGTACCTCACTCGGTCAGACTTTATCACCGCCACTCATTGATCAAGAAACATGAAAATGACCAAGATGCCTACGTGTAGGCGCTGAATAAATTCTGTAGGTTGTTTCTGTTCTATTTATGTGAATGTTTCTGTTGTGTTGTCTTTATATGAGAAAAGAGTCCTTGTAATCACAACAAATTTCCGTAAGGATCAATAAAGCAGTCTTAGTCTTAGTCTTAGTCTTAGTCAATGAACTATATCAATAATGAATCAATAATGAATCACAAATTATTCGTCCAAAGTGTGAATTTATTTCAAAAAGACAAAAATACAAATCTCCTGCTCTTACTAAAAATCAATGTCCTTCCTCGCTGAGGACCAAGTAACAACTGCCGTTTTCACTTCGTGGTCAGTTTCAGACCGGGAGCTTTCCCGTGAGCACGAGATGATGAAGTGATTACAAAATCACTTCACGTCACAGTGAGTCTCACAGAGGCAGGGACAATTATACATTCACTTTTCTTTTTTTTTTTAACACTCCCTATTGAGGAATTACAACAAGAGTTAGCAATGATTGAACCCGATATTATGATATTTAAAAAAAAAATGCTATTGTCCTTATTGTCTTTTTACACCACAACATTTCACCACAAATGTACAGTTATACTTAATGTGAAGTATTTAAACTATTTACACTCGTGCGTAATGTTTCAGACCTGTTGAACTAGCAGCTTACTAATTGTTATCCTTGTGACTGCTGTCAAATTACAGTCAGTCACCATCGACCTATGATTACACTTGTTTAGTTTACACACACACACACACAAAATACTTTTTCGCACATGTATTTGTACCCAAGTATATATATATATATATATATATATACAGTTGTTTAGTGCAAAGGGACTTAAATCAAAGGTAACAAATGATTGTTTACTAGTAGACCCGCGGTGCAGCATAGGCAGCTATTTTGCAGGGCCGGCCTTAGGCTACTGCAACCTATGCGAACACACTAATGCTAGGAGTAAATTATTAAATTTAACCATTGTATAACTTAATAACAGATTTTCCACGGTCTTCTGATTTACCAGGAGCTCCTGGAAATCTCCTGAAATAGCAAAACATACGAAAAAGTCCTGGAAATCTCCTGAAATAGCAAAACATACGAAAAAGTCCTGGAAATCTCCTGAAAAAGCAAAATATACGAAAAAGTCCTGGAAATCTCCTGAAATAGCAAAATATACGAAAAAGTCCTGGAAATCTCCTGAAATAGCAAAATATACGAAAAAGTCCTGGAAATATCTGGAAATAGCAAAATATACGAAAAAGTCCTGGAAATCTCCTGAAATAGCAAAATATACGAAAAAGTCCTGGAAATCTCCTGAAATAGCAAAATATACGAAAAAGTCCTGGAAATCTCCTGAAATAGCAAAATATACGAAAAAGTCCTGGAAATATCCGGAAATAGCAAAATATACGAAAAAGTCCTGGAAATCTCCTGAAATAGCAAAATATACGAAAAAGTCCTGGAAATCTCCTGAAATAGCAAAACATACGAAAAAGTCCTGGAAATCTCCTGAAATAGCAAAACATACGAAAAAGTCCTGGAAATCTCCTGAAATAGCAAAATATACGAAAAAGTCCTGGAAATCTCCTGAAATAGCAAAATATACGAAAAAGTCCTGGAAATCTCCTGAAATAGCAAAATATACGAAAAAGTCCTGGAAATCTCCTGAAATAGCAAAATATACGAAAAAGTCCTGGAAATCTCCTGAAATAGCAAAATATACGAAAAAGTCCTGGAAATCTCCTGAAATAGCAAAATATACGAAAAAGTCCTGGAAATCTCCTGAAATAGCAAAATATACGAAAAAGTCCTGGAAATCTCCTGAAATAGCAAAATATACGAAAAAGTCCTGGAAATCTCCTGAAATAGCAAAATATACGAAAAAGTCCTGGAAATATCCGGAAATAGCAAAATATACGAAAAAGTCCTGGAAATATCCGGAAATAGCAAAATATACGAAAAAGTCCTGGAAATATCCGGAAATAGCAAAATATACGAAAAAGTCCTGGAAATATCCGGAAATAGCAAAATATACGAAAAAGTCCTGGAAATATCCGGAAATAGCAAAATATACGAAAAAGTCCTGGAAATATCCTGAAATTATTAAAAATCTTTTGAAAACTCAATACAAATCTCTGGAAATATAGACGAAACGTTCATTTTGGGGTGTCATTCAATATGGAAAACGCCAATCCTACGCGTGTTAAAAAAAACAAACTAATGAAGAATGACTTGAGGTCAACAATTCTTGAAGATAGATTGAAAAATTTGGCAATTCTTTCTATTGAATTTGATCTATGTAGAAAACAGAATTTTTTATGATATAGTGCGTAGTAAAGAATGAATAAAATGCAAAGACGAATATATATTTCAAATACAAACTCTTTTTTTTCACTTATTATCCGTATTCCTACCCAAACTGGGCCCTGCGCAATCCGTTTCGCATAGGGCCCCGCAATGGTTAAGTCCAGCCCTGCAATTTAGTGACGGGTGAATACAGAGTAGATTACCTTTCTCCCCCCCCCCTCTTTTTTCACCGCTTTAGTCACGTGGGTAACTCTAGTCCGACTTGCAGAAATAAAAGAGGGATCTTCCCATGACAATTTGGTGGTGTCCAGGCTGTTGAGCCATGAATGGAATTATACAGAGAGATAATGTTATAATTTAAGTGCACTCACTTGAAGTCTCATTTTTCCATAGCCAGTAAACATCTCTATCTGTCTGCTTAAAGTTTAGGTTTGAACTACTTGCAAATGTCAATGGAATGGTCCATTTGTAACTGAGGAAGATAAAGATATTTGAATGATATTTGAGTGATTCTTGTTATTTTTACAAAGCTTATATCAACTCACACTGTCTGTCTGTCTGCCTATTTGGTACAAAATCTGTACATGTCAAGTATAAACTTTGCACATTTATTCATTGGCAAAGAAAGGTTATGAATCAACTAAAAAGTATATATCTATATCTATATCTATATCTATCTGTCTATCTATCTATCTATCTATCTATCTATCTATATATATATATATATATATATATATATATATATATATATATATATAGTTCGTCCATTGTGGTTTACTGATGAACACTTTGTCATCCAGGGGGCTGAGGACTTTGCACTCATGTGGCTGGTAAGACCTACGCCTGGTCGTGCGGTTTGCCGCTGGACAGTCGTTCGGATTTATCGACGCGCTGTTAAAACTGGCTCACATGTTGTTGAGGAAGAGAGAACCACACTGGCAGAAGAAAAACGCCAGAGAAGAAAAGAGAGGCCCACGACATTAGCTCCAGTTGGAATAAAAAAAAGTAATCACTTAGTCAACTAATTAATTATTTTGTTTGATACCAAAAAGGAAAACTGATATGATATGGCTCCTTTTGTCTCGAAAGGTAATGGATGCGTCTAGAGGAGTCACTGGTTTTGGTTTAGTCTTTAGACGGGGCAGAACCTGGTGTGGCTAATCAAGCCAGTTCTAGAGCGGCAGACTTTGCCACAATTCATGCATGATGCAGGGCTAGTGGACAGGGCAGCTTTCTTTTTTTCACGCACAGTCTGTCTCTATGCTCTCCGGTTCTCGGCTATTTCTTCCCACATACTTTCGTTGATGTATGAGGCTCTCATGTCTCGCTTGCAGACATTTCTATATGTTAGTCCTGGGCGGCCCTTCGGTCTGACTCCATCGACAAGCTCAGCATACAAGATACCAAAATGGGAAACTAATACTTCAGTATTGACAGATAGCTAAATTTGCTGGGTTTAGTCCCCTTAAATAATTGTTAACGCTATTTCCTTCTCGTGCATTCTCCAATCAATGTGATTCTTTAAACATTATTTATTGTACCTAATAAAACATTAAATAAATTTTAAAAAAACATTAGTACATTAATTATCGACAGCATCTGTACATTTGATTGTTTGATATTCAATAAGAGAAATACGTTGTCATTATTGATATATAAATAGTTTTAAGGGCGGAGTTCTTCCCTTTACATTAAATTTGTTTTTTTTTAATGGGGTTTTAAAAATATTTTTTTTTTTGCTTAAATATTTTTTCAGCTTCGAGTATTGATGCTACACATGACAATATCTTAATCGTGAGGCGTAAATTGTAAGCTTTAGCTCGTGTCTATATAGGTTTAAATTTTTAACTAACCCTAACTAAAATTTAGTGCTGTCTGTAAAGTAACTCTGATCAAGGTCAATATCTTTAAATCTAATCACGCTTAATTCTGTTCTGAATTATATACGGGAAAATTAATAGTAAAATGGAAGAAACATTACGAACCTCCTCTTTTGAGCACAAAACAGAACCTGTTGTATTACACTTGAGTAATTTTAGAATAGCTTGCTTTAAAAGAATATTTTTATCCTATCTCATCTTGTGAAATAATGACGTTACTTCAAAAAAGAATATGCTTACGCCCTATATGTGTTTCTAGGTCAATCTAGTCATGCATGCTAATCAAATAGCTCATAACCTCTAATATTCCTGTTGAAAAATTCAAAACCTGCCTATTTACCATACTGGATGACCCACTTTGTGGGCCGCCTCTAAGTTTGTGCGAAAACATAAACTCATAAACTCTTTGTAAGCTTTTGTTTTTACTAGAGGAATAGTGCACAGTAGATGTCATTTCTGCTTCTATACGAGAAAAAAAAGAAAGAAATCTTCAGTCATGTTTAAAAAAGCATGGAGGCGGGGTCCCAGGTTCGAATCCTGGTGAAGACTGGGGTTTCTAATTTTTGGATCTTTAGGGTGCCATTGAGTTGACCCAACTCTAATGGGTACCTGAAATTAGTTGGGGGGACAAATAAAGGTGAGTGGCCGTTGTGCTGGCCACATGACATCCTCGTTAAGCGTGCGCCTCAGAAAGAGTTGACCTTTACATCATCCGGGAGAACTCTACTTCACAATCACATAATGCGCAAGATATCTTGTTTTACCTAGAGAGCAAATCAAGCTCTACCATTACTATTTTACATTGATATGACAAAATAAAAAAACAACAACAAGGTTACAACGACACTTTGTGTGGAAATACAAACTCAGAATCGGCCCCGAAAAGGTCCATCCAGGCAGGTAAAAAGGCAGGTTTCAATATTTTCAAAAATAATATCCGAATGAAATTCTATCAAAGGCAAATGACAGAGAAGAATGGGGAAAGAAGGTTGACAGATCTTGTGTGGTGCCCCCAACTGTCCAGCAGACCAAGGGATAGGTGAAAGTGAATTTGAAGTTAGATGTGAACCAGGCCTAACTGCTGTCAGATAACGAACAACAATTTACGATAAATAAGTGTAAGAGTTACTTGACCATTTTTAGAGGCCCCTGAAAGGGAAAAAGACGCTATTATGGGGTAAATTGTATATTGTGGGGTAAATCTTTTATTGTGGGGTAAATCTTATATTATGGGGTACATCTTATATTATGGGGTAAATCTTATATTGTGGGGTAAATCTTATATTGTGAGGTAAATCTTATGTTGTGGGGTAAATCTGATATCGTGGGTTAAATCTTATATTATGGGGTAAATCTTATATTGTGGGTTAAGTCTTATATTATGGGGTAAATCTTATTATATTGGTTTAATCTTATATTGTGGGGTAAATCTTATATTGTGGGGTAAATCTTATATTGTGGGGTAAATCTGATATTATGAGGTAAATCTTTTATTATGGGGTAAATCTTTTATTATGGGGTAAATCTTATATTGTGGGGTAAATCTTTTATTATGGGGTAAATCTTTTATTATGGGGTAAATCTTATTAAAATAATGATATAAATCTTACTTAAATGGGGAAGTATATTTTCCTGTCTCTGGTGCATTACGATTCAGTAGGAATCTCTCCTGTCTTACTACGAGACTGTTCTCGCTATTGCAGTCACGTGTAACTGTAACTAGAGGATGGTTCATTTGTAGAATCCAAGTGTCCATCACCTCTTTCACATTTATGTTTTTGTTATCACGCTTGACTTGCTGAAATGATAATACGTATAGTGCATAATCATTTTAATTTGTTTGTTTGTATAACGTTTCACATGTTTCGGAAGTCCCTTCAGAGTTGAAGATAGTTTACTTCCTAGTCCAAACCTCCCGCAGGACGACGGGGGATGGGAGCGGGCAGGGTTTGAACCCTGGACCATCGATGAATTCAAACGACAGTCCAGCGCGCAAACCGCACGACCAGGCAGCCATCATTTACTCGGTGGTGGATGTTTGGAAATGACATAGTGACAGCTGCACTCGCTAGACCGTTGCCATCAGTCAGACGAGGCATATAATAAGATCAAGGCCGGCCCTAGGTAATTGGAGGCCATAGGCGAAGTGAATAGAGAGGCCCTAGGCGAAGTGAATAGGGAGGCCCTAGGCGAAGTGAATAGAGAGGGCCTGGGTGAAGTGAATAGAGAGGGCCTGGGTGAAGTGAATAGAGAGGGCCTGGGTGAAGTGAATAGAGAGGGCCTGGGTGAAGTGAATAGAGAGGGCCTGGGTGAAGTGAATAGAGAGGGCCTGGGTGAAGTGAATAGAGAGGGCCTGGGTGAAGTGAATAGAGAGGGCCTGGGTGAAGTGATTAGATGGCCCCAAATGAAATTTAAAAAAGAAAATTAATACCGAAAAATCTGCAATGAACTGTAGACCGTTCCGTATCTGTATCTAAATCAGCACATACGTTAAAAGTTATACGAATGAGTATCATGGACGATTCATAATAATCACCGGACTAGAAATAACGTCTCGACATGTCATAAGAAACAAAAGGTCTTCTAACATATGTAGCCTAACAAGTAGATCTAAGAATTGATGAATAAACTTAGCCATAGAGTTCTGCTATGTTTGAGAGCGAGGCTAGTAGACATAGAGCCATAGAGTTCTGCCATGTTTGAGAACAAGGTTAGTAGACATAGAGCCATATAGTTCTGCTATGTTTGAGAGCGAGGCTAGTAGACATAGAGCCATATAATTCTGCTATGTTTGAGAGCGAGTCTAGTAGACATAGGGCCACAGAGTTCTGCTATGTTTGAGAGCGAGGCTAGTAGACATAGAGCCATATAGTTCTGCTATGTTTGAGAGCAAGGCTAGTAGACATAGAGCCATATAGTTCTGCTATGTTTGAGAGCGAGTCTAGTAGACATAGGGCCACAGAGTTCTGCTATGTTTGAGAGTGAGGCTAGTAGACATAGAGCCACAGAGTTCTGCTATGTTTGAGAGCTCGGCTAGTAGACATAGGGCCACATAGTTCTGCTATGTTTGAGAGCTAGGCTAGTAGACATAGGGCCAAAGAGTTCTGCTATGTTTGAGTACAAGGTTAGTAGACATAGAGTTAGTGTACTATGTTTGAGAACACGGTTAGTAGACATAGAGCCAAAGAGTACTATGTTTGAGAACACGGTTAGTAGACATAGAGCCATAGAGTTTTTCTTGGTTTGAGAACAAGGGGGCAGACTTAGAGCCAAATAGTTCTGCTATGTTTGAGAGCGAGGCTAGTTGAAATAGAGTGATAGAGTTCTGCTATGTTTGAGTACAAGGTTAGTAGACATAGAGCCATAGTGTTCTGCTAGGTTTGAGAACAAGGGGGTAGACATAGAGTTCTGCTAAGTTTGAAAACGAGGTTAGTAAACATAGAGCCATAGATTTCTGCTAGGTTTGAGAGCGAGGCTAGTAGACATAGAGCCATATAGTTCTGCTATGTTTGAGAGCGAGGCTAGTAGACATAGAGCCATATAGTTCTGCTATGTTTGAGAGCGAGGCTAGTAGACATAGAGCCATATAGTTCTGCTATGTTTGAGAGCGAGTCTAGTAGACATAGGGCCACAGAGTTCTGCTATGTTTGAGAGTGAGGCTAGTAGACATAGAGCCACAGAGTTCTGCTATGTTTGAGAGCTCGGCTAGTAGACATAGGGCCACATAGTTCTGCTATGTTTGAGAGCTAGGCTAGTAGACATAGGGCCAAAGAGTTCTGCTATGTTTGAGTACAAGGTTAGTAGACATAGAGCCATAGAGTACTATGTTTGAGAACACGGTTAGTAGACATAGAGCCAAAGAGTACTATGTTTGAGAACACGGTTAGTAGACATAGAGCCATAGAGTTTTTCTTGGTTTGAGAACAAGGGGGTAGACTTAGAGCCAAATAGTTCTGCTATGTTTGAGAGCGAGGCTAGTTGAAATAGAGTGATAGAGTTCTGCTAAGTTTGAAAACGAGGTTAGTAGACATAGAGCCATAGTGTTCTGCTAGGTTTGAGAACAAGGCGGTAGACATAGAGTTCTGCTAAGTTTGAAAACGAGGTTAGTAAACATAGAGCCATAGATTTCTGCTAGGTTTGAGAGCGAGGCTAGTAGACATAGAGCCATATAGTTCTGCTATGTTTGAGAGCGAGGCTAGTAGACATAGAGCCATATAGTTCTGCTATGTTTGAGAGCGAGGCTAGTAGACATAGAGCCATATAGTTCTGCTATGTTTGAGAGCTAGGCTAGTAGACATAGAGCCATATAGTTCTGCTATGTTTGAGAGTGAGGCTAGTAGACATAGAGCCACAGAGTTCTGCTATGTTTGAGAGCTCGGCTAGTAGACATAGGGCCACATAGTTCTGCTATGTTTGAGAGCTAGGCTAGTAGACATAGGGCCAAAGAGTTCTGCTATGTTTGAGTACAAGGTTAGTAGACATAGAGCCATAGAGTACTATGTTTGAGAACACGGTTAGTAGACATAGAGCCAAAGAGTACTATGTTTGAGAACACGGTTAGTAGACATAGAGCCATAGAGTTTTTCTTGGTTTGAGAACAAGGGGGTAGACTTAGAGCCAAATAGTTCTGCTATGTTTGAGAGCGAGGCTAGTTGAAATAGAGTGATAGAGTTCTGCTAAGTTTGAAAACGAGGTTAGTAGACATAGAGCCATAGTGTTCTGCTAGGTTTGAGAACAAGGCGGTAGACATAGAGTTCTGCTAAGTTTGAAAACGAGGTTAGTAAACATAGAGCCATAGATTTCTGCTAGGTTTGAGAGCGAGGCTAGTAGACATAGAGCCATATAGTTCTGCTATGTTCGAGAGCGAGGCTAGTAGACATAGAGCCATATAGTTCTGCTATGTTTGAGAGCGAGGCTAGTAGACATAGAGCCATATAGTTCTGCTATGTTTGAGAGCTAGGCTAGTAGACATAGAGCCATATAGTTCTGCTATGTTTGAGAGCGAGTCTAGTAGACATAGGGCCACAGAGTTCTGCTATGTTTGAGAGCGAGGCTAGTAGACATAGAGCCATAGAGTTCTGCCATGTTTGAGAACAAGGTTAGTAGACATAGAGCCATATAGTTCTGCTATGTTTGAGAGCGAGGCTAGTAGACATAGAGCCAAAGAGTTCTGCTATGTTTGAGTACAAGGTTAGTAGACATAGAGCCATAGAGTACTATGTTTGAGAACACGGTTAGTAGACATAGAGCCATAGAGTTTTTCTTGGTTTGAGAATAAGGGGGTAGACTTAGAGCCAAATAGTTCTGCTATGTTTGAGAGCGAGGCTAGTTGAAATAGAGTGATAGAGTTCTGCTATGTTTGAGTACAAGGTTAGTAGACATAGAGCCATAGTGTTCTGCTAGGGTTGAGAACAAGGGGGTAGACAGAGTTATGCTAAGTTTGAAAACGAGGTTAGTAGACATAGAGCCATAGATTTCTGCTAGGTTTGAGAAAAAGGTTAGTAGACACAGGGCCACAGAGTTCTGCTAGGTTCGAGAGCAAAGGGGGGGGGTAGACATAGAGCTATAGATTTCTGCAATGTTTGAGAACGAGGCTTGTTGACATAGAACCATAGATTTCTGCTATGTTTGAGAACGAGGCTAGTTGACTTAGAGCCATAGAGTTCTGCTAGGTTTGAGAAGAAGGCTGGTAGACTTAGAACCATAGAGTTCTGTTACATTTGAGATTCGATCAATATTTCGTTCTTTTCCTACTCTTATCGAAGTCCCTAGGCTGCTGCCTAGTTTGCCTATGCCTAAGGCCGGCCCTTGTAAGATTGTATTGAATCAACTCTTGACATTCAGAGGGTATGTAAAGGGAGAGGGCAGATAATGTTAAGGCCATCTAGTTCTTTGGCCAACGGTTAACAAGCAGGGTGCTATATGGCCAGAACAACGACCAAGCGCCTTTACTGTCCACAACTACCTATAAGAGTTAGGTGGACTCAGGGGCACCCTAAATACCGAAATAAATCCTTCCACTGAGATTCGAATCCAGGACCCCAGAATTGGAAGCTAAGCTTTAACCACCCAGCCACCGCGCATACTTTTTTAGGTAACTAAGAAATAGTGGTCTTTAAAGACCGCATCACAAACAAAGAGATTAGAGACAGGGTTACTACATCGATTGGACCCCCTGATGACCTGCTGACTATCGTAAAAACGAAAGCTAAAAATCTATTGCCATATGACACGATCATTAGGGCTCGCAAAGACCTTCAGGGAACAGTACCAAAAAAAAAAAAAGGAAGAAGAGGCAGACAGAGAAAGCGATAGGAAGACATCATAAAAGAATGGACGGGCCTGCCATTGAAAGAGATTCTAACTAAGGCAAAAGACAGAGAGGAATGGAGAAAGACGGTTGACAAATCTTGCATGGTGTCCCAACAGTCAAACAGACTAAGGCAGGGGTTCTCAACCTGTGGGTCGTGACCCTCTTGGGGGTCGAATGACGATTTGCCAGGGGTCGCCTAAGACCATCGAAAATATGGATTGTTATTGTCTATACTTCTATTGCTGTATGTGTGTGTGAGGAGGGGGGTCGCTGCAGAGTGGGGGTTTCTAAAAAGGGGTCGCCGAGCTTAAAAGTTCACTAAGGGATAGGGTTAGGAAAAAAAGGTTAAATAAAAAAGTGAATTATTGATATTCAGATCTATGAAAGATTACCTCTGTAAGAGCTGCCCAAAGGTCATTATTAGACGCATTTGAATACTGCCTGCTTGTTAGGTACAACTGTTTAAAAAATTGAATTAATATAATCTTCTTATAATATAAAGCAGAAAGTAAGGCGTATGTATGGATGGATGTGTGTATGTATGTATGTCCCGAATTAAAATCAAAACCGTTTGACCAATCTTGACGAAATTTGGCAAAGATGTTTCTAAGATCATCGGAGACCGTACTGCATGTTTAATGTAGATCCCACAAACGGCGGGTCCTAAAATAGACAAAAGTACCTACTGGTATATCTGTTAAAGAAAGAAACTTTTAAAACAAATCGGGTAAACCCGTTTTCACTGTATTTTATATGGGATATGAATATTTTGGCTGAGTGGGTAAACCAATTTTCACACTCTACTTTTTTTTTTCGTGGCAAAATAAAACAAAATATGTTGGGTTCATTTGCCATGTTTAACATTAAACAACATACTTCTAAATTCAATCCAATAAATCAGTAATACCCATACTAAGGCCCGCAGCCGGCTAGTTTGTAATAAAATGTATTTTTTTAAAAAAAACTAGAACTATCATTTTTTGTTAATTAGCTGTCATTTCTATCTCTCTAATCAATAACAAAAATTTTTTACTCTCCCCCCCCCCATATTTTGGTTAGATTGTTTGATCTGATGCCTGATTTGATGATTTGTATATGTTTGTAATGATAATGGATACGACTTCTGATCTGATAGTTAAAATAATTGATCTTTTTTGTCGGCCAAATTGGAAAACCATATACTAGATTTGTGTGAAAATGTCCGTCTGTTTATGCGTCTGTTATGTAAAGACCTCACAATAGAAAAGCTAATGAAAATCTGATTTAATTGATTTTTAGCTTGAAAATTTTAGGCGCACTTTTGTCACCTTAAAACAAACATTTTTGTTTATTAAATTAATATGTAAGACCAATTTTAGTAAATACATGTTACATACATTATATACATATAGTATTCACTATAAAAAAGTATAATCGTATCTTATATGATACAGACATTACTTCAAAAAAGATGAGTACGTCCTACGCGTCATACATTTAGTCATGCATATTAACCAATGACCTAAACTCCGCCAAGTCACCGGTTTTCCTGGCTAGCTCAGGCAACCCATTCCATGTTCCAATAGCGCTAGGGAAGAAGGAGCTTTTGTAAAAATTTGTCCTAGCATATGGAACGAGGAATGTGCCTTTATCTATGTGTCTTTCAGAGTATTTTATTAAATTTTGTTTTTGTATTTGAAGATTATGGTTCAGTGTTTTATGTATAATTGCTAATTTACTTTTAAGTCTTCTCTCCTGAAAGCTTTCTAAATTTAGTGATTTTACTCAAGGTGTTACTCTAGTCTTTTTTTTTCTTCTTCTTGAAACTGTCAGATAGAATTGAGCCTTCGGCTCTTGGAACTCTAGGCTAGCAAAAGTGAACAAGAGCTCCCTCTCACCAGCCTGAATGAGAACAGTGTACACTGTTCTGTCTTGTGGGTGGGTCAGACTCACAACAAGAGGTCGCGTACACTAAGATCCCCGCCATTTTCCTTTTCTATACCAGGCTAACTGTGCTGGACACGCCATTAATGTAACGGCCCGTTGAGGAACATCGCCTGGATTGTGACAAGGTTGTAGGAGCTTTTTTTACTCCGCACAGTGCAATGAGGATGTTCTCGCACCCCCTTAGGCAACCCCACGGGAGTCTTGTTTTGCTACCATTTAGCCTAATTGTTTCCTCTTTTGATCGTTTCCACCCGGGCGCCACTATGAGGCAGGGTAGCATGCCCAGGTTTACGCTAGTCAAATGTGAATATTTGTTTGTTATGAATCTCACTGCTCTATTTTGATTCTGTTCCAGTTTCTTATTGTTTTCTTGAGTTGAGGGGTCCCATACAGAGAATGCATATTGTATTATTGGCCTAACCAAGGTTAAAAAACATTTGTTTTTATTTTCTTATTTGATTTATACAAATAATATAATAAACCCTAATATAGCAAACGGAATGTGTTATGGAGTATTTATGAGAAAAGAAGGGTGGATGATTTTAGTTGTATAGGCTGAAGTATTTTTAATGAAACCACGAGCTGTTCTGTCGTCATGAAGGTTTTTAAAAAAGACTGATGAGGATGTAATATCAATATGAGATAGACAAGTAGATACACACGTAGATACACACGTAGATACACACGTAGATACACATGTAGATAAACACGTAGATACACATGTAGATACACACGTATATAGGCATACACACGTAGATACATACGAAGATAGGCCTACACACGTAGATACACAAGTAGATACACACATAGATACACATGTAGATACACACGTAGATACACACGTAGATAGGCCTACACATGTAGATACACACGTAGATAGGCCTACACATGTAGATACACATGTACAAAAATGTAGATACACATGTAGATACACATGTAGATACACATGTAGATACACATGTACACACATGTAGATACAGATGTAGATACGTAGGTACACACGTAGATACACATGTAGATATACATGTAGATACCCATGTACTCACATGTAGATACACATGTAGATACCCATGTACACACATGTAGATACACACATAGATACACAAGTAGATACACAAGTAGATACACAAGTAGATACACTTGTAGATACACAAGTAGATACACACGTAGATACACATGTAGATACACAAGTAGATAGACATGTACACACAAGTAGATACTCATGTACACACAAGTCCAAGTAGATACACATGTAGATACACATGTAGACCATTGGCCTCCTTCATTCGTAGAACGACTATGGTTCATCTAAGAGCACACTTCCTCATGTGGCTGCGAAGCCATATTTTGGATAGACACTCCCGTCCACAGATAGCGCAGGTTAAGGTAGCTTTTGCTTCGGTGGTAGAGGAGCTGGCAGTTTTTCGGATTGTACGTTATTCTTCCTGAGCTGAGACCCATGTAGTTTCAATGTCCATAGCTTTTTTGGTCACTGTCTCTCTCCATCTGGTGCGGTCTAGAGCTATGTCTTCCCAATTGTCAGCATTGATGTTCACTGATTTGAGGTCACGTTTTATTACATCTATGTAACCGAGGTTGGGGCGACCAGTTTTTCTTGTGCCAGTCGCGAGTTGACCATAGAGGATTACTTTCGGGATGCGCTTGTCCTCCATCCGACGAACATGTCCAAGCCAGCGCAAACGGCGTTGTCTGAGGGCTGTAAAGATGCTGGGAATACCTGATCGCGCAAGGATCTCAGTATTGCACACTTTTTCTTTCCATGTGACATTCAAGATCCTACGGAGACATCTCAAATGGAATGAGTTTAGTTTTCTCTCTTGCTTTGCGTAGGTGGTCCATGATTCACTGCCATACAGCAGTGTACTCATAACGCATGCCTTGCAGACTTCCATTTTGGTCACCGTAGTTAGCTTATGGTTTTCCCAAACTCTTGGCCTGAGTCTAGCGAAGGTCGAGGCAGCCTTCTCCATGCGTTTTTTTTATCTCCTCTTCTAGAGACAGATCATCTGTAATTGTGGATCCCAGATAGCAAAATTCGTTAACGGCGTCCTGCTTGTTATCGTCAATGAGGATGGAGGGTGGTGCTGTAGTAGGTGGTCCCATAACATTTGTTTTCTTCGTGCTAATAGTCAAGCCATATTCTTTACAGGCCTGAGAGAAGCGGGACATTAGTGACTGAAGTTTCTCTTGCGTGTGTGCCACTACCGCTGCGTCATCCGCAAAGAGCATATCTCTTAGGAGGGTGGCTCTGATTTTAGTTTTGGCCCTCAGTCTGGCAATATTTAGGAGTGGATTTGTCAAACGCATTGTGGATTAGCAGTGAAAATAGTATTCCAAAGAGGGTTGGGGCCAGAACATATCCTTGTGTACACATGTACACACATGAAGATACACATGTAGAAACACACGTAGATACACATGTATACACATGTAGATACACATGTAGATACACATATAGATACACACCTAGATACACAAGTAGATAAACATAAATACACATGTAGATACACATATAGATACACACCTAGATACACATGCATACACATGTAGATACACAAGTAGATACACATATAGATACACACGTAGATACACAAGTAGATACACATTCATACACATGTAGATGCACATATAGATACACAAGTAGATACACATGTAGATACACATGCATACACATGTAGATACACATGTAGATAGTAGATACACATATAGATACACAAGTAGATACACATGCATACACATGTAGATACACATATAGATACACATATAGATACACAAGTAGATACACATGTAGATACACATATAGATACACATATAGATACACAAGTAGATACACATGTAGATACACAAGTAGATACACATATAGATACACAAGTAGATACGCATGTAGATACAGATGTAGATACACAAGTAGATACACATATAGATACACACGTAGATACACAAGTAGATACACATGCATACACATGTAGATACACGTGTAGATACACATATAGATACACACGTAGATACACAAGTAGATACACATGCATACACATGTAGATACACGTGTAGATACACATATAGATACACAAGTAGATACACATGTAGATACAGATGTAGATACACAAGTAGATACACATGCATACACAAGTAGATACACATGTAGATACACATGTACACACATGTAGATACACATGTAGATACACATGTACACATGTACACACACGTAGACACACATGCACACACATGTAGTTACACATGTACACACACGTAGACACACATGTACACACATGTAGTTACACATGTAGATACACATGCATAAACACATGTAGATACACATGTTCACACTCTAGATACACATGTAGATACACATGTATTTACACATGTACACACATGTAGTTACACATGTAGATACACATGTATGTACACATGTTGATACACACTAATTTGCACAAAGTCTTACATTCATTCCTTTTCTAAAAGTTTCATATCCTAAGAAGTGTCTCATCATCTGGATTACTGAACCTCCCTGAGGATAAAAAAAAATTAAATTAAATGAAAAGATGGCTGTGGGCCCGGGGTGCTTGACCTATTTGGCGGTCCCTAAATTTAGCATACTATTTATTATTTAAAATAACAAAAAAACTCATTTGGGGGACACCCTCAAGTGGTGGCCTGGGGGATTTTCAAATTCCCCCTCCCCCACACCAGATACGCCACTGCCAGAGGGAGTTTGTGTTCTAGCCTTCAAACTCAAGGAACATCTGAAACATGTAATGCAAAGCAATTTTGCATCAGAACTGGTACAT
The DNA here is from genome assembly GCA_036873155.1 of Biomphalaria sudanica. Classification (NCBI taxonomy): domain Eukaryota; kingdom Metazoa; phylum Mollusca; class Gastropoda; family Planorbidae; genus Biomphalaria; species Biomphalaria sudanica. The sequence continues at coordinate 280,743 of JAZGLO010000194.1, read as the reverse complement.
TCAGAATACTAATTCACTTGCAAAAAAAACAAAAAAAAAAGAATTTCTTTCTTGTGTTTAATACGCAGACATTCTCATAGTCACCAGTTTTCTATACAACGCGAAAACAAGAAAAAAAAATGTCAATGCATTAATTAGTTTGGACCAGTCATGTAATTAAATTTAAAATAGATCTTAACTAAAAAATAATAAATATGTGCAAATAGAAATATTGTTATCAATTATTTTTTCTATCATGTTTTTAGTTTTTTCCAAGAGAGGGAAAGAAGTGTGTATCTCTATGAAAATGATCGTGATCGCTTTTTAAATGCATACAAAATTGTAAGACTTTAATTCGAACAGATGGCTCAAATCTTCTTAAAGAGACTAATTCAGCTTATACCACCATAACTGTCAAGTGCGATTTCTAACCTTTACTAAATACCAAATACACACACACACAAAAGAATACCGATAGCTAATAAACTAATTGGTTAATTTTTTAAAATTAATTTGTGTTTTGTCAGGTACTGCAAATAATTGTGCAAAATTCCATTTTGATCCGAGATTGCGTTTTGGAGAAATAAAATGTACTAACTTTCAACCAGACAGACAGACAAACGGACAGAGTGACTTGATGTAAGCTTTAAAGAAGACTATTTACCTTCTTGTACGATATAGCATCAAATATTGAATAGACTTCATTTGGATGACCAACTGGAACATACAATGGATGAGAGGAGACCAGACCATCTAAAGAGAGAGCTTCTTGCATATGGAGAGAAAACCTATCAAACTAATGAAATATAATTACTTTAAGAAAACCACAATTACATACATTTCTAAACATTATTAACAAAAAAAAAACCATTGTTTAACAAAAGAGCCGAGAACCATGAATACAAATGTCCGATATTATAATATTTTCCTAATTTTAAAAAGTTATCACTCAAAATATTTTCATTATTAACAAATATGTAGCTTGATAATGATGATGCTAGCAGATTATTAATAATAATATTCTTCCCCATCTCAAGATGAAACCAAAGCCAAAAACTCATCTGGGCGTATTCATGGTATATATATAAATATAAATAAATAAATAAATATATATATATATATATATATATATATATATAAATTAAAAGAATTATAAATAGTGCATCTTCACTAGATATCTTTTCATAAAGTAACAGAAACCATCACATCTGATGCTAAGATGATAGAAATAAACATATCTTACAAATATTTGCATTAACAAAAGTACAAGTGAAACAATTTTTTTTACTAGCATACAGAGGCGTCGTGATCAAAACGTGGGCTCGGATCAAGATACATTATTGGCGCCTACTCCCCCCCCCCCCCCCATTTTCCATAAATATGGCGTCCACGGCATCCTGCCCCCCTTCACTACGCCTCTGCTAGAATATTAGAAAGAATTATACATTTATACATGCTATGGTTAGGAAGTAAAGTCTAGCCTTAGTTGTAACCCCCATTTCACTACGCCTCTGCTTACATATTAGAAAAGATTGAGCCTATACATTTTATTCATGTGTACACGCTATTGTTAGGTCGTAAAGTCCAGCCTTAGTTTTAACCCCCATTTCACTACGCCTCTGCTTTCATATTAGAAAAGATTGAGCCTATACATTTTGTTTATGTGTACACGCTATTGTTAGGTCGTAAAGTCCAGCCTTAGTTTTAACCCCCATTTCACTACGCCTCTGCTTACATATTAGAAAAGATTGAGCCTATACATTTTATTTATGTGTACACGCTATTGTTAGGTCGTAAAGTCTAGCCTTAGTTTTAACCCCCATTTCACTACGCCTCTGCTTACATATTAGAAAAGATTGAGCCTATACATTTTATTTATGTGTACACGCTATTGTTAGGTCGTAAAGTCTAGCCTTAGTTTTAACCCCCATTTCACTACGCCTCTGCTTACATATTAGAAAAGATTGAGCCTATACATTTTGTTTATGTGTACACGCTATTGTTAGGTCGTAAAGTCTAGCCTTAGTTTTAACCCCCATACTTACAGCTTTCCAGTCCGGTTTTGCATAGTCCACGCCTAGAAACATGACAAAAAACGCAAAGCCTTCATTTAGCCATAAGTCATCCCACCATTTCATTGTGACGAGATTACCAAACCACTGCAAATATATGCAAGTATTCTTTTGTCATTTTTTAATGCAAAAGTTAAGTGGTTAAGCGATTGGCTCCCGAATCAGGGGGTCCTGGGTTCGAATCTCGGTGATAACTGGGATTTTGAATTTGTGGGTTTTTTAGGGTGCTGCCCGAGTCCACCCAACGCTTGATATTAGTTGAGGGAAAGTAAAGGCGGTTGGTCGTTGTGTTGGTCACATGACACATTACTTGTCAATCGTTGGCCAGTGAAACATGATCGTAACATCATTTACAAAGTTTGAAAGGGAATCTTTACTAATTATAATTATACTAATGAACGTGTAGGAAGAAACTGTAATTAATGAAAGAGCAATAGAACACGTTAACTCTTTCTCTCCGATGATATTATTAAGTTTCATTTGTTTCATTACCCTGATTCAACTTTTTAATAACCTTTTTTTATGTAATTAGAAAATGTTATATTAGGTAGATAATTACAGAAGAAGGCATTCTCTTTTAATGTAATACAAATTTAAGTTTATTAGACCAAATATTAATTTAATTGGGTTAAATCAACGTTGGTATTTTCAGTTGGGAGAGAAAGAGTTAATAACCAAAAAATATTTTTTTACAGTCTCGCTTATTACATTTGAATCAAGCATGCTATCATCTCTTAATGACTAGTTAATAAAACTTGTCTTCTCGTCCGGAATACAGTATCTCCCGTGGATAAGCAGCCCCAGCTGTGACCTACATATTTTGCCACATACAGGGCAAGCATAACCACTGTCCGCCGGTGGTCGATTAATTTTTTTCTGTCCGCCTCTGTCCTCGGCAGCGGATTTTCTTTTGAATGGTATTGGTCGGCGTAGGGTAATTACCACTTGAAAAATACGTAGCGTAGGCTGCGATAAGTACTGCCATTAATCTGAAAATTACGAGATTTATCTTCCTTTCATCTGTTTAAAACAAAATTAATTAATTATCTTATCTTATCTTATATAATACAGACGTTACTTCAAAAATAAATTTGATTACGTCATACGCGTCATACATTTAGTCATGCATATTAACCGATGACCTAAATTCTGCCAAGTCACTGGTTTTCCTGGCTAGCTCGAGAAACCCATTCCCTGCTCTAATAGCGCTAGGGTAGAAGGAGCATTTGTACAAATATTTCCTAGCATATGGAACGAAGAATGTGCCTTTATCTTTTTGTCTTTCTAAGTATTTTATGAAATTTTGTTTTTGTATTTGAAGATCAAAGTGCTTTCAGTGCTTTATGTATAATTGCTACTTTACTTTTGAGTCTTCTATCCCGAAGGCTTTCTAAATTTAGTGATTTTACTAATGGTGTTACTCTAGTCAAATGTGAATATTCGTTTGTTATGAATCTCACTGCTCTATTTTGTGTCTGTTCCAGTTTCTTAATGTTTTCTTGAGTTGAGGGGTCCCAAATGGAGGAAGCATTTAGTACTAGTACAGAATTAGTACTAAATGCTTAAGTAACTGGTTAATTTTTTTAAAATTTAATCGTGTTTTGTTATGGACTATGAGTCTCAACTTGATCCGAGAATGGGAAGTGAGAGAGAGAAAAACGTGTTGAAACGTAATAAGGGAACTAACTCCATATGTATGTATCCGCATCTCTCATGAAGTAGCATTTAACTCATTTAGAAATCAAACAAAATAATTAATCACCAAGAATTAATTTACTTTTTTTTTTATTGATCCATGTCTTGCCAGGTTTAATGAATAATTGTGCATAGTTTTAACTTGAGCTGAGAATGGTCAATGGGAGAAAAAAACATGTTCAAAACTTTTTACCAGACAGATAGACGTATTACCATAACATCTTCAGTGTGATCTTATCTTACCTTATCCGAGAGTATAATTAGAAGATCTCAAATGAGTGTACCTATTTGGTCATCTTACCGGTGATTTTGGTTGACCTTTATTTTGACTAACTCCACAGACAGGGCATAGACAGGTCAGAATGACCTATCTGCCAATCCCAAGTCAGGACATAGGAGGAAGGTTGCGGGGTAGCGCTAGGATATAAAATAGCTACAGAAAGTCAACAAAAGATGACTGGAAGTGTAGAAGACTCTTTTAAAGGATGGCTCAGGAGAAGGGAGGACGAAAATCTATTGTAGGCGCCCCATACTCCAAGAGGGATGACAGGTTGTAAGTATCTTCTTATCTTTTAAAATACAGAAGTTACTTCAAAACAGAAGTCCTACGCGTCATGCATTTAGTCATGCAAGTATCAAGTATTTCCAAAAGGGTGGACAGGTTGTAAGTAGCTTAAATTAGGAGTGACAGGTTGTAAGTAGCTTTAATAGTGGTGAAAGGTTGTAAGTAAGTTTGTATGTATGAAACTTGTTTAGCGCAACTTTCATGCTTTTATCATGCTCAGTGCATTATGGTGAGATCACTTTTGTGGACCGAACGATCACTTTTGAGTACCGAGCGATCACTTTTGTGGACCGAACGATCACTTTTGTGGACCGAACGATCACTTTTGTGGACCGAACGATCACTTTTGTGGACCGAACGATCACTTTTGTGGATCGAAATTTCACCTTTATGGACCGAACGTTCACCTTTATGGACCGAACTATCACCTTTATGGACCGAACTATCACCTTTATGGACCGAACGATCCCTTTTGTGGACCGTACTATCACTTTTGTGGACCGTACTATCACTTTTGTGGACCGAACGATCACTTTTGTGGACCGAAAGATCACTTTTGTGGACCGTACTATCACTTTTGTGGACCGTACTATCACTTTTGTGGACCGTACTATCACTTTTGTGGACCGAAAGATCACTTTTGTGGACCGAAAGATCACTTTTGTGGACCGAACGATCACTTTTGTGGACCGAACGATCACTTTTGTGGAGCGAACGATCACTTTTGTGGACCGAACGATCACTTTTGTGGACCGAACGATCACTTTTGTGGAGCGAAGGATCACCTTTACTGACCGAACGATCACTTTTGTGGACCGAACGATCACCTTTATGGACCGAACTATCACCTTTATGGACCGAACGATCCCTTTTGTGGACCGTACTATCACTTTTGTGGACCGTACTATCACTTTTGTGGACCGAACGATCACTTTTGTGGACCGAAAGATCACTTTTGTGGACCGAAAGATCCCTTTTGTGGATCGAAAGATCCCTTTTGTTTACCGAACTATCACTTTTGTGGACCGAACGATCACTTTTGTGGACCGGACGATCACTTTTGTGGACCGGACGATCACTTTTGTGGACCGAACGATCACTTTTGTGGACCGAACGATCACGTTTGTGGACTCAAACCTATAAAAGGTTTCCGTGCTGCCTTTTCAAAAGCAATTTTTAAAAAATGAATTCGAACTTCAGTTCACATAATGGATGACCGACTTTGCCACTGAGACGTAATCATCTCCTTTTTTTGAAGTCACGTCTGTATTTTATAAGATAAGATAAGGTATTCTAATGCTTGTAAAAATAGAAGGTTTAGTTATTCTTTTTCGTTAGTTTAAAATGGATAGCTTATTTGTTGTTATATATAAAGCCTGCAATTGAGAGAAGTTCTAGCTAAGCCAAAGGTCAGAGAGGATGGAGAATGACGGTCGAAGAATCTTGCATGGTGCCCCAACGGTCCAACAGACTAGGAATAGGTAAAAGGTAAAGATTATTTGTTGGGGTGCTAATGTGCGTGATTATTGCTACAGATTGTCTGATGCCTTTTTAGTATATTTTCAATATAAATCTAAATCATTAATGTCGTCCAATAGATCTTATCTAATCTTATACGATACAGACGTTACTTCAAAAATAAATTTGATTACGTCATACGCGTCATACATTTAGTCATGCATATTAACCGATAACCTAAATTCTGCCAAGTCACTGGTTTTCCTGGCTAGCTCGAGAAACCCATTCCCTGCTCTAATAGCGCTAGGGTAGAAGGAGCATTTGTACAAATATTTCCTAGCATATGGAACGAAGAATGTGCCTTTATCTTTTTGTCTTTCTAAGTATTTTATAAAATTTTGTTTTTGTATTTGAAGATCAAAGTGCTTTCAGTGCTTTATGTATAATTGCTACTTTACTTTTGAGTCTTCTATCCCGAAGGCTTTCTAAATTTAGTGATTTTACTAATGGTGTTACTCTAGTCAAATGTGAATATTTGTTTGTTATGAATCTCACTGCTCTATTTTGTGTCTGTTCCAGTTTCTTAATGTTTTCTTGAGTTGAGGGGTCCTAATTAATTAGGTAATTTTTTGATGGATTCAAGTAATGTTATCAAAAATGAATCATTGTGTGAGGCTATAACTTGATTCTAAAATAAGAAGTGGGAAAAATAACGTATATCCCACGTCTGACACCATGTAGAATATTTGTGTTACGCAAATAACAAACTAGTGTCTAAGACGGAAGACATATTAGGAACTCCATTTTTTAGGTTGTTGCACTGACGCGCTAGTGTGCAAATGTACATATAATACCATTTCGCTGTAGACACCTTGCAGAAAGGCTGAGTGAATTCATATAAGATTGGTAAGAAACATATACCTGGTGAGCCAGCTCATGAGCCACAATAACAGCCACACTGAAGTGTTCTTGTGCATCCGTAACTTTCTCTTTGTATAACATTGTTTTTTCTCTGATAAAATCAAGAAAATCATTTAAACCATGACGTAACTAAACGTAACACAACGTAACAATTTTTACAATAGGTTTCTAAGGTTTGTCTTCGAGTCCGAAGATTAATGAGGAAGGCAGTATTTCCCGAGGCAACGCAGCCCCCAGCTGCGACCTACAAGATTTGCACAAAAAGACATGCTTGCATCAGATTGTCATTTGTATGACCCCATGTATAACTTTACCTATAACTTTAGTTAATCGCCTTCGCCTAAACCAGTAAGCTTTGTGCAAGAGGGGCTCAATAGACATGGCTGGCTACGTACCAAAGAGAATGAAAACTCAAGAATTCAAAACTTTGATACATTGCAGCCTGAGGAGTAGAGACTCCAAAACTTTTAAAAAAATTCTCGTTTAATTAGGTAATAAATACTTAAGTTATTTGTATTATCTAATTATTAAATAATGATAATAAGGCTTGTCTTCGAGTCCAAAGATTAATGAGGAATGCAGTATTTCTCGTGGCTACGCAGCCCCAGCTGTGACCTACCTATTTTGCCACATTTTATTTATAAGCCTATATTTCTGTGTGATGTTCATGGAAAAAATAAGGAGTCAGCGACACGTAGGCAGTTTGCAGAACCCTGCGCTACACCCTGGCAGAGCTTGACCCAAACTGTATCGGCACTTGTTCCATTGGATACATCCGCTGCGTGTAGAAGGGTGGGAGAAACAGATATGTGGGCGATATCTTTACGGCCATAGTTAATGCCCAGGCATTCATCTCATTTCTATGAGATTATCAATAGTCGCTTCGCCACTGAAGGAGGCCATGGACATTTTTTAAAAATATACAAGAATCTTGCTTGTTTTTAATACTCCTAAATAAGTCATATGAAATGAACCTTAATCATCATCATCATCAAACTCCATTTGAGTGAGGGCTTGAGAGGCTTAAATCCTCTTTTGCAAAAGCCCTGGACAGAAACCCTCATGTCTTGCGTAGTTCAAAAATGTCGCCATACAGGTCGGTAATTTTTAGTTTCCCAGACCTGTGGAGACGTAGATCAGCAAGTCTGGGGCAGTCAAACAGAATATGAGGCACGGATTCCCCTTCTTCCCCGCAGCGGGGGCACCGTGAATCGAAATTTGGCCATAGCCGTGAGAAATATAAGCCAACAGGACAATGCCTGTCCTGCACTGTGCTATAATAGCTTGCTCAGGCCTGGACAGCCTCCACCACGGGAAAGTGCGGTCAGGGCGCCTCATGCGCTCCCAGATTCCACGGGCTTTTTGGGTCTTGCCCAGCACTCAAACCACTTTTCCATTTGTTTTTTTTTTTAAATTATAGCCAGGGCATGATGAAAACTTACAGCATGTTCAGTGGGTGGAATTTGCCCTCCTTGGTGGGCTTTTGGTAATTATTTTGTTTCATATAAAAAGGGATATAACTTTTTTTATTCTTGAGTGATATAGCTATAAAGGCCGAGTTTTTACCCCTTGATAAGCTTCTTTTCTTTTTAAAGAAAGAATTTTTTTGGTTAATTTTTGCTTGTTTAAATATATGTTTTGTCACTACAATTCTACATGCATATATTTTATATTCACTCATTCGCTTTACTTCTAACATTATTGTATTATTCTAACATTATTTTTTTAGTTTAATTGTTTCTAATACACTATACTACCTAATAATATCAGTGACTATATAATTCCCCCTTTCAGACCTTGTGTTCTATAGGGCAGATTATGTAAACGTCATCTGTTTCTGTGGCCTACGGTTAACGAGGGTGTTATGTGGCCAGCACAACGACCAACCGCCTTTACTTTTCCGAACTATGTCAGGTACCCATTAGAGCTAGGTGGACTCAGAGGCGCCCGAAGATCCCGAGATTAAAAATCCCAGTCTTCACCAGCATTCGAATTCCGGTCACCGGTTTGGAAGACAGGCGCTTTACCGCTCAGCCACCGCACCTCCAGTGCCTATATCAGTGATACGCGAATTTAGACCCGCGGGTAATGTCTGGTTAGTTATTAATCAAAGCTGAATTCAAGCATTGTTTTAAGAAAGAAATGTGTTTAAGTTATTCAAAGCAAGACCTACTTCATTTAAAACATAAGATTTGGGGATATAAACTAAACAAACAACAAATAACAATAGACACCGTATTATACACTCGGCAGACCAGATGTCATGAGTGAGAGAATTTTATGTTATTGAAAGAAAGGGCCTTTCATTAATTAATGCATAACGTAATTAAATTAAACTAGTTATATTCCTTTTTTTTTGATACGGTCAATAAATTGTTGCCTTTTTAAAAACATATATGATTAGTTGATATATATATATATATATATATATATTACTTTATTTGTGATGTTATTCCTATACCCTTAAGAGACCAATTCTTATGGTCCGACAGTTACGCTGGGCAGGGTTCGTATCCCGTATTGGGGACGAACATATGCCAAAATCAGTCTTTTTTGGTCAGCTGAAAGATGGTCGACGTAACAGAAGGGTCCCACGGAAACGCCTTTACGACCGCTTACGCGCCTACTTGCCTTAACTGACATAGAAGAGAGTACCTAGTTGCATGCGGCTTCAGAACGAGAGTGTCGGAGGTCATTTACAAAGGCCGCAGGAGACATATTTGAGACCAAAAGAAAATCCGCTGCCGAGGAACGTAGACAGTGAAAAGAAAAATTTAAATAGACCTCAGGAGGACAATGGTCATGCCTGCGCCGAGTCTAACAAAAAATGTAGGTCATTGCTGACGCTTTGTAGCCACGGGAAATACTGGCTTCCTCATTAATCTTCGGACTCAAAGCCTTATATAGATTTAAAAAATGTTTTATTATCGTAAAATTAAATTTAGACTTTAAATTTGAAAAAAGGAAATTCCCGCTGTGGTCCATACAAATAGACACACTCGTACGTTTCCCAAAAGAGCTCGGGAAACAAATCCTTCAACCGAGCGAGGTTCGTTCACCTGGTACTCTTTAGTAAAATAAGTCAAAACATTTTTTTTTGCTTCTAAAGATTAAACTAATAGGAAACACTAAATTGAATTCAAGAATTCTCATTGTTTTACTTGTAGGTAAGAAGTCCCCAGTTTTCCATGCCACCTCCAGGAAAATCTGGTATGGGTATCATATCTGAAAATAAAAGATACTGTTATGATTATAGTTGTGACACTGGTAGGGTTAACAGTGTGAGGACTAAGCTGAGTCGCGAGGCACTGGCCAGCGTGCTGGCCAGTGGTCAACTGTGTCGATGAAGGGGACGGAGCTACAGAAAAATGCTGGTATCTGAGCCGGCTTTAGATTATTGGACGCCCTAGGGCCTAGGCGAAGCGACTAGGGAGGCCCTAAGGAAAGTGAATAAAGTGTGCCCAGATGAAATAGAGAAAGCGAAAAATGAAGATCGAAAAATGCGCAGTAATTAAAAACCTTCTTGAACCTTGATCTAATTAACAAATAAGTTAAATTCATATAGCGCCTATAAGCACGAATATGTTTAATGGGCAATCTGTGATGACCAGACTGGACATCACGTCTTGACATATCAACATATGGAGGCACAAAATGTTCTTCTAACACATTGGTTCTCAACTTGTGGGTCGCGACCCCCTTGGGGGTCGATTGACGATTTGCCAGGGGTCGCCTAAGACCATCGAAAAAATGAATTGTTTTTGTCTATTCTTTTATCGCTGTGTTTGTGTGCGGGGGGGGGGGAGGGGGTCGCAGCAGAGTGGGGGCTTGTAAAAAGGGGTCGCCAAGCTTAAAAGGTTGAGAACCGCTGTTCTAACATGTGTAGTGAAACAAGTAGATCTAAACGTTTATGAATAATTCTTGAATCATTGTAGAGTCTTAGAGCTAGGCTGTAGACATAGAGCCATAGGCTGTAGACATAGAGGGATAGGCTGTAGACATAGAGCCATAGGCTGTGGACATAGAGCCATAGGCTGTAGACATAGAGCCATAGGCCGTAGACATAGAGCCATAGGCTGTGGACATAGAGCCATAGGCTGAGGACATAGAGCCATAGGCTGAGGACATAGAGCCATAGGCTGTAGACATAGAGCCATAGGCTGTAGACATAGAGCCATAGGCTGTAGACATAGAGCCATAGGCCGTAGACATAGAGCCATAGGCTGTAGACATAGAGCCATAGGCTGTAGACATAGAGCCATAGGCTGTAGACATAGAGCCATAGGCCGTAGACATAGAGCCATAGGCTGAGGACATAGAGCCATAGGCTGTAGACATAGAGCCATAGGCCGTAGACATAGAGCCATAGGCTGAGGACATAGAGCCATAGGCTGAGGACATAGAGCCATAGGCTGTAAACATAGAGCCATAGGCTGTAGACATAGAGCCATAGGCTGTAGACATAGAGCCATAGGCTGTAGACATAGAGCCATAGGCTGTGGACATAGAGCCATAGGCTGTAGACATAGAGCCATAGGCTGTGGACATAGAGCCATAGGCTGAGGACATAGAGCCATAGGCTGTAAACATAGAGCCATAGGCTGTAGACATAGAGCCATAGGCTGTAGACATAGAGCCATAGGCTGTAGACATAGAGCCATAGGCTGTGGACATAGAGCCATAGGCTGTAGACATAGAGCCATAGGCTGAGGACATAGAGCCATAGGCTGTGGACATAGAGCCATAGGCCGTAGACATAGAGCCATAGGCTGAGGACATAGAGCCATAGGCTGAGGACATAGAGCCATAGGCTGAGGACATAGAGCCATAGGCTGAGGACATAGAGCCATAGGCTGAGGACATAGAGCCATAGGCTGAGGACATAGAGCCATAGGCTGTGGACATAGAGCCATAGGCTGAGGACATAGAGCCATAGGCTGAGGACATAGAGCCATAGGCTGAGGACATAGAGCCATAGGCTGAGGACATAGAGCCATAGGCTGAGGACATAGAGCCATAGGCTGAGGACATAGAGCCATAGGCTGAGGACATAGAGCCATAGGCTGAGGACATAGAGCCATAGGCTGAGGACATAGAGCCATAGGCTGAGGACATAGAGCCATAGGCTGAGGACATAGAGCCATAGGCTGGTTCCGCTGTGTTTGAGATTTAATTTACGTTTTGCTTTTTCCTCTACAAAAAACCCTTTAGGTCTTGTGCGAGGCCCGAGGCGGCTGCCTAGTTTGCCTATGTCTAAGGCCGTTATGAAAATAGTAATACACGTGAATATCACCCGTGGGATCGTGTAGAATGGAAATGGCGTTTCTGTAATTTTTCAAGAAGGCCACGAAAGACCTGATGTAAAGAAAGAGTTTGCCAGACTCAGGCCATTTAGTGTAGTCCGCTAATGCTTGTCCACAGTGAGGTCAGTGAGTCCCGAGAGAAGATGGACGAGTCCAGGACGAGACAGAAGTGACCAGTAAAGTTAAGTATAGCGATTATAGTTAGACGTTTCGTGTTGCCGATTGTAAAGTTTTTGATTGTTTAATCATCATTCTCAATTAAGTATCACGTTATTTGAAGCAGATTTGGCAAGTTCTTGAATTGGATGTGTTGTGTTGAGTAGTATTTACAGAAAGACAGATAGAGAGAGTCATAGTGATTTTTACAAATCTTATCAAATCAATTTACTCTGTCTGTCCGTCTGTCTGTCCGGGAAAAAATGTGTACACGTTATTTCTACAGCACCCTTTCTGGGATCAACTTTAAACTTTATCTAATTATTCATATGCAGAGACAAGACATGAACAGATAAAAAAAATAAAAAATTATTCAATTATTGGCTGGTAATTAATTATTTTGTTTTGATACCAACAAGAGAAATTAATCCTTTAGTATTCACAGATACGGGTAAATGTGTAAGGTTAGTCCCCTTAGATAATTAGATGTACTGGATTCCTACGTATATTCATGGATCAAGTTAAAACTTTGAAGAATTTATTCATAGTACCCTGCGTGATGTGCATTAATTTAAATTAAAAAAAAAACAGGCTATTAAATTAATTATTGGCAATTAAATTTTTATTTTGAATAAGGGATATAACTTTTACAGTATTGAGAAATATAGTTGTAAGTGGGGAGTTCTTTCCTTTAGTTAAGATATGTTTTTGGGATAGGTTTTTTTTTTTGTCTTACCTAGTTTAGGCATTGGGTATTTAACATCGAAGAACTCTTCAAAGTAGAGAAACATCCTAGTACCAATATCCATAGAAAACTCAGTAGTTGAGATTACTTCCGGTCTTGACCAAGTTCTGAACTGTAGATATGAAATAACGTCTGCTAGATTTTACACTCTTTATTTGGGGGTGAAGGAAGGAGGGGATGTGTGAATGAATTACTTTTTAACCCTTAAAGTGCTGACCTATTTTACAAGAGCGCATACAAAATTACAATTCTAGTGTATTGTGGTTAAACTGCCACACACGTCTAAAGGGTTAAAGTGCCTCAGTAGAAAGAGTTCGCAAACACACACATTTATCATATCTTCAAAACGAGGCATCTAGAGGTCACTTACAAAGGCCGTGGGATACACTTTTGAGACCAGAAGAAATACCGCGGCCGAGGACTGACGCAGACAGCGATCAGGAAATTCAAATCGAATACCAGTGGACAATGGATATGCCTGCTCTAGATGTGGCAAAACTGTAAGTAACATCTTGGGTTGCGTAACCACCGGAAATACTGCATTTCTCATTCATCTTCGGACTAGAAGACAAGCCTTATTAATATTAATCGATGCATAGACCCAAGCACCTGGGAGACAGAGGCACATGACAGAGCATCATGGCGTCGCGTGGTGAAAACTGGCGCATAGGTTGCGGACGAAAAAGAACAACGCTGGCAGAAGAAATACGCCAGAGAAGAAAAGGCAAACGACACTAGCTCCGGCTGGAATAACCTGCCCAGTGTGCGGCCAAACATTCCGGGCTCACATAGGTCTCACCAGCCACATGAGGAGGCATAAAATCCCAGTGCAAAGCCCTCACCCTGGATGACAAAGTGGTCATCATCGAACCACGATGGACGAACTATATATATATATATATATATACATACACACCTCCATACGAACAATGCCAAATAATTGATTCGAGAAAGTTATAACAATAAATTGATCATATTAAATTGGGCACAGTAAATTGAATAAGTAAATTTCCCCTTTCATACATAGCGATCTATATGGCAGATGATGTAAGGGTCATATGTTTGTGAGGCCCACGGTTAACGAGGCTATCATTTGGCCAGCCCAACGACCAACCGCCTATACTTTTATCCAACTTATGTCAGGCACCCATAAGAGATGGGTGAACTCAGAAGCGCCTAACGATCCCGAAATTAAATATCACATTCTTTACCAAACTTCGAACACTGGACTCCCCGGTTCGATAGCCAAGCGCTTTACCACTCAGCCATCACACTTCCTGCACTGTCAATTGATTAAAGTGAATTAATCACTGTCAATGGATAAAGAGCAAAATACTAATTGTGCAGTTCAATAAACAGCTTACCAGTAATCCATTCCTAAGTGTACGCTGAAGATGTGAAAAGTCGGATACAACAAACGCCACTAAGTAGGTTGACATTATTTTGGTCTGAGCAAACACATCTTTAACATACGTTACGCCTTCCTCCATACTAAACAAAAAATACAGGGAAAAAAAAAACGTATATTATAAAATTCTGAAATATCAGGCTTAAGGGAAGACTTCTGTTTCTTTGGTAACCATTTTTAAAACAGAGATCCTTCACTATAAAAATAAATAGTTAAATAATAAAATGGTTGCGGCACAGTAGAACATACAGACGTGCTAAAACTTTACCTGACAACACAAGAATTAATTAAAAATAAATAAATCAACCAATTAGTTATTTGACGATTGGTAATACATTTGACTGAAGTGGTAGTATAAGCTTAATTATCTCCCTTATAGATTGTCGTCTGGTGCTAATTACAAATTAATTACATGACTGATCCAAACTAAATAATACACCCAATATAAGCCTTGTATTTTTTTTAGTATTTTTCTGTGTTTTGCTTGTTTGAAAGTAACATCTGTATTTTATAAGATAAGAAGATAGGACATGCATTTCGTTTTATGTATAGTAGACTAGCAAGTAAAGAAAACGTTTCCCCTTCAGACTTTGCGACCCATAGGGCAGACGATGTAAAAGTCATCTGTCTCTGTGGCCCACGGTTAATAAGAGTGCCTTGTGGCCAGCACGAAGACCAACCGCCTTTACCTTTCCACAACCAATGTCAGGTACCATTTAGAGCTAGGTGGACTGATAGGCAGGCAACCCAATATCCTGGTCTTCACCACGATTTAAACCCGGGACCTCTGCTCGAGAGCCAAGTGCCTTGCCGCTCAGCCACCGCGCCTCCTAGACTAACAAGTAACAAGCCAGTAATGTATGGGGCCAAATTGTAGCCTACGCTTAATGATTGTTATGCTTCAAATTGGTGCTGCATGTGTATGTTAAAGTCATTGGTCTCCTTCAGTCGTGGAACGACTATGATTCATCTCGAAAACACTTTTTCATAGGGCTATGGAGCCCCATATTGGAGAGACACTACATATATTGCAGGTCAAGGTGGCTTTCGCTGTGGCGGTAGAGGAGCTGGCCATTTTTCGTATGTCACGCCCCTCTTCGAGAGCTGAGGTTTATGTTTTTTCGCTGTCCATAGCTTTCTTGGTCACCGTCTCTCTCGAACTAGTGCGGTCTAGGGCTATGTTTTTATCAATGGTCAGTATCAATGTTTACTGATTTTAAATCTCGTTTTATCACATCCACGTAACGGAGGTGGGGGCGATTAGTTTTTTTCCAGAGCGGCGGAGTTTGCCACAGTTCGTGGATGTATATGTATCTGACTTAGAGCTTGCTGACGGGGCAAATTTCTTCTTCTTTCTCTTGACTGATGCAGCTTCGTTTCTTTTGCACTGGGCGAAGTTCGTACAATCAAGTACAGTCTGTCTCCATGCTGTCCGGTCTTGGGCTATCCCCCTCCCACTTACTTTGTTCGTGGTTCTCATGTCTCGCTTACAGACATCTCTGTAGGTTAGTCTTGGGCGGCCCATGGGTCTGACTCCCTCTTCAAGCTCAGCGTATAGTATGTCTTTAGGGATTCTTCCATCTGGCATGCGAGTGACATGACCGAGCCAGCGTAGTCTTCTCTGTGTAAGAAGAGCATAGATGCTGTGCATATTGGCCCGTATCAGAACGTCCTGGTTGGAGTCATGATCCCCCCAGGAGTCTATTTCTTTGTTGTACAAAGTTGTACAAATGATGCACACTTAGACAGTCGTGATTAAAAAAAACAACTCGACACTTTAATTGTACTAGGTAAACAGTTGATTCAAAAGATGTTTCACATTGTGTTGTATGAAAGGCGAAAGAAAATAGGTCTATTATGTA
This sequence comes from Biomphalaria sudanica, assembly GCA_036873155.1. Lineage (NCBI taxonomy): Eukaryota > Metazoa > Mollusca > Gastropoda > Planorbidae > Biomphalaria > Biomphalaria sudanica. The sequence goes on along the minus strand of JAZGLO010000194.1, from coordinate 264,579 downwards.
ACTAAGGCTAATACGACTGAATCACTTGACTAGATATTTATCAATCACGTTGAGTTGTGTTGATTGTTGGAAACACTAGTAAATTTTTTCATGTTAAACAAGGCTTTAATGCAATTCATTTGAAATATCGACACAAATTTAGCCATTGAAAAAGGTGCTTATAAACAGGGCCGGCCCTAACAATCACGGGGCCCTGTGCGAAACAGATTGCGCAAGGCCCAGTGTGGGTACGGATAAGGATAATAAGTGAAAATTAAGATTTTGTATTAGAAAATAAAGTCTTCTTTGCAAAGTACAAAATCATGATCAAATTAACTTTACAATACGAGCCTTGCGTGAAAAAAAAATGTATTACGACTGAGATTGTACCAAAGCACCCATTGATTTAAATCCATTTTTGAAGACCCTTTGTGTGTGTGTGTAAAACTATTTGTGGATCCTTTAAAAGCGAGACATTGCCTTTAAATAAACTAAATGTAACGGATTCTGACCCGTTGATATTGGAATTCTGTAAAAAAAATCTATATTGTGGAGTCCCCTGGGAATGACCCCGCCTGGTCCTTAATTCAGCTTTTATGTTTTATGCTGTATAATATTGGCGTTTATTTAATACGTGTTACGTGAAATTGATTCAACTTGAAACAAGTCTTTATACTTACAATGTTGTTGAGTTGTTAATGATTGGCATATTGGATAAAGACGTCATATTGCTTGGTCTAACTAGAGTCACATTGAAGGTAGACTTTATGGCTGGCTCATCAAAACATGGGAACGCCCTTCTGGCATCAGTGGGTTGAAATTGAGTTGCAGCCAGATAGCTTAAATTATATACTAAGTAATAATGTCTTTATCATATAAGATAAGATAAGACATTTACAAAAAAAAAGTTAAATTTTGTTTTTAAAGAAAAAAAATCTATTTAGAATGCATATAAGTGGAACATAATGTAAAACAACAATGAATAACTAATTTGTCATATTAATACGCGAACTGTCGTGGTACTATGTACACATGAAGTTAACTAAAGGGACTTTTTTGTTTGTTTGGAAATGTTTTTTTCCTTGAGGCTTTGAATAAGAGATTGACCCTTTACTTCCTCTTCTTCTTGAAACTGTCAGGTACAGTTGAGCCTTCGCCTCTTGGAACTCTAGGCCATCAAAAGTGAACAAGAGTTCTCTCTCACCGGCCAGAGTGTACACTGTTCTGTCTAGCAGGTTGTCAGACTCGCGGCCAGAGACCGCGTGCACAGGGACCCCTGCCATTTCCTTTTCTATACCAGGCTAACCGTGCAGGACACGCCATTTATATAACGACCCCTTGAGGAACAATGCCTAGATTTTGACAACTCCGCCCAGTGCAATGAGGATGCTCTCGCACCCCCTTAGGCACCCCCAAGGGAGTCTTGTTTTGCTACCTTTTAGCCTAATCGTTTCCTCCTACGATCGTTTCCACCCGGGCGCCACTATGAGGCAGGGTAGCATGCCCGGGTTGACCCTTTACAAAACAGTTAGACCAATTGGATAATCATTATAAAACATCAGTTAGGCCAGGCTTACATCTATCTTCACTTTCACCTATCCCTTGGTCTGCAGGGCCGTTGGGGCACCACACACGATCTGTCAACCTTCTTTCTCCATTCTTCTCTGTCATATGCCATTAATAGCATTTCATTCTGATATTCTTTCTGAAAAAATTGAAACCTGCCCTTTCGTCTCTAGTATGCACCACCTTAGTCTTTGTAACCTTGTTAGATTTGTTTTTTTGTAGTTGAAGAATATGGTTCAGTGTTTTATGTATAATTTCTACTTTATTTTTGAGTCTTCTCTTTTAAAAGCCTTCTAAGTTTAGTGATTTTACTAAAGGTGTTACTCTAGTCAAATGTGAATATTCGTTTGTTATGAATCTCACTGTTCTTTTTTGTGTCTGTTCCAGTTTCTTAATATTTTCTTGAGTTGAGGAGTCCCAAACAGAGGATGCATATTCTATTATTGGCCTAACCAAGGTTAAATAACATTTTAGTTGACTATGTTGAAGGCCTAATTTTAACTCTTTCTCTCTTAATTGACGATGTCATGGTTGATTTGACCCCATTAAACTAATTTTTTTTTAAATTTAAAAACTTACATTTTTATTGTTTAGCAAGAGCAAGAATTCCCCTATAATTCGATATCAAATCTAACATCTTCTGATATCAAAGAAAAAAGTTATTGAAGTTTAATCCTAACAATATAGTAAAATACTAATGAATAATTCAATCGAAACGAGGAAATTGATTACGGAGAGAAAGAGTTAATGCTGGATGTTCGTGACTTACACAGTCTGGTTACTTCTTTTGTAAGAACTGAGATAGAGCCCCTTCATGTTTTTTTTTATTCGCGACGTGTAGCTTATTTCTATAATATACGTTTTGCCAACCTGTAAATAAATAAATAAAATAAATTATAACTTTTATATAGCTATATATATAAAGCGCTACATTCACGCTTATAGCAAGCTCAGAGCTTGCTTTGGTCCAATCTCGTGGACCAGTGGGTGGAGGGGGTATCTTGGAGAAGGTTTTTCTGTGCTGCCTTCAGGCGCTCAGTAAACACAACTATGCCCGAGTCGGGTGTCGAACTTCGAGCCCCCTTCATAGGTAGCCAAGAAAAGCCAAGTTCATACTTAGCCTCTCGACCACGCTTCCCATAGAATGAACAGCTGAAGGAATGTTTAGTTTTGAACTGAAAGGACCCACATTTACTGTCTGTTATGATGGTTGTTCTTTACAACAGTTGGTAATTGTTATGCTAGGACAAGTATAAATTGTAGGAGTTCAATAAATATTTATTACACAACTGTTCAATACAACTACTAAATATTCTACAAGCTCCAAAATTCTTACTAACACTAGTATAATTTCAACTAATGGACCCACAATTTAAACCTTCCCCCTTTGCAATGATGTCCTAGTGTGATCCCACTACAGAATGGTCTAGCTGTACTGTTTCTTAGCCTGCAATGATGTCCAATTGTGATCACACTACAGAATGGTCTAGCTGTACTGTTTCTTAGCCTGCTATGACGTCCGATTGTGATCCCACTACAGAATGGTCTAGTTGTACTGTTTCTTAGCCTGCTATGATGCCCCATTGTGATCCCACTACAGAAAGGTCTAGTTGTACTGTTTCTAAGCCTGCTATGATGTTCCATTGTAATCCCACTACAGAATGGTCTAGCTGTACTGTTTCTTAGCCTACTATGATGTCCTATTGTGATCACACTACAGAATGGTCTAGCTGTACTGTTTCTTAGCCTGCAATGATGCCATATTGTGATCCCACTACAGAATGGTCTTCTAGCTGTACTGTTTCTTAGCCTGCTAATATCCCTCTCGTTTCTTAAGTATGCCTCTCAACTATTGTACCTTAATTATTCAACTCTGCTTAACTGTTGACACAGTCTCCTAGTATGTGCCCTTCTCCCACAATTAAAGCATAAGATGTATGGATTTGTATGTCTTTATGTGGGTTTATATCGCTTTCCCTGTACCACTGATTGCCTTACTTTATTTCGATTTAGACCCATTCCAATTGCATTTCTTTCTACCCTATCTATTGATTCTTTCTTCCCATGATCTATACTACACATGTCATCTGATTGATGGAATTCTGTCGTCTTTCACATCCCCTTTTCTACATGCAGTAGACTTTATCCCATAATGTTTCCTCCAATTCTCTATCTCCATCTCTGAACACATTTTCACCCCATGAATGTTCCCGATAATTAAATGTATCTGACCCTGATCTACAACACAAGCTTCTACTGTCCCCCGTAAAATACGGTGTGTCAATACTAACTCTAGCAAGAAAGAAAGGACTGCGAGAAAGGTGGAATAGAACAAGGTTTATCATTGTCATCTGGTACTGGAACATTGGAGGTTTTTCATACATTCGCAGGAAACAAGGCAGCCAAGACCATTATGGTCACAGGAAGCACTATTATTTGAGTGAATAAGAAATTAGTGGAAGACTATGAATATACCTGCGAATCTAGAAAATTACATGTATTATAAATTAGAAGAGCAAACAAACATTCGTTGCCATTGATTTGTTTTTTTTTTTACAAAAACATCCGGAACAATCTATTATAAATACTTAAAACTATTGCAATGTTTTGGAAGGAACAATAAAGGTTAAATCAGATTTTCAATAGCGTTTAGTGTTGCTTTTTTATATAAACGTGACGAACAGACCGACCAACAGACAAAACGCACAAAGATATGCGGCTTTATCTTGATGAAGGCACTAAACAAAAAAAAATCTGATTATTTAAAAATTTTAAAGGAATTAGTTTAGCACCATTTCATGTGCGACGTTACGCTACTGCACAAAAGTCGCTGCATAAAAAGTCCATTTTAAAAAATGTGCGTGGTATTTACAAAGTGCATTCTTAGCCTTTATAAGCAAACATAAAGGTTTTCTTTTAATTTTAGCGGCTAGTTGACCAGAAAAAAAAACGTTTAACTAACTTATATTTATTGTGAACATTTCTTGTACATTTTATAAGTATATTCGTCTTAGTGATACTGAAAATACACAAATAAATTGCCATTCTTTGTTAACATACTGTAACATTGCCTCCCTTACATTTACGTAATTGTTTTAGAATTAGTTTAAAAAAACAAACAAACCTTGCCTAACTAATGTTAGAAACTAAACGGTTTGCTGTTAGAAAACCAAAAGTAGCCGTTGCACTTATACTCCGGAAGCCACATCGCATGGTGAAATAATATTTTTTTATTCCTCTTCTAGTTTTCGAGATCTGAGTGTGACAGACGGACATTTTTCACAAACCTAATAGCGGCGTTTCCTCTTACGGGGGCCGTTAAAAAGAGTACCGAGGAAAACAATAATAATCAGCCTTGACATAGTTTACCTCTGTGTACCCATCAAGGTTAAGTATGAAGAACTCTCTGTCTTTATCTAGTGACCAATTCGTGTACTTTGGTACATTGAATCCTGAGCCATCGCCATAGAAAAGAAGAGATGAATCGTCCACTGTGAGTCCATTAATGTGAAGCGTGACGTTGTCGGAAGGCTGGTCACACCGTAACCAAATTTTGACAGATCCCTAGGGGGTAAAATATATATATATATACAAGTGAAGAGTTTCGGTAGAAAAAAAGAAAAAAAATCAAATCATAATGAAGAAAGAACGCGCAGACCCGTGAGAAAGAAAACAAAATGTTGTAGTTCGTCTGCTAAATAAATGACCTTCACCCTCATCAGAGAGCGCGGTGGCTGAGCGGTAAAGCGCTTGGCTTCCGAACCGGGCACCGGGGTTCAAATCCTGGTGAAGACTGGGATTTTTAATTTCGGGATCTTCGGGCGCCTCTGAGTCCACCCAGCTCTAATGGGTACCTGACATTAGTTAGGGAAAAGTAAAGGCGGTTGGTCGTTGTGCTGGCCACATGACACCCTTATTAACCGTAGGCCACAGAAACAGATGACCTTTACATCATCTGCCCTATAGACCACAAGGTCTGAAAGGGGAACTTTACTTTTTTTTTTACCCTCATCAGAGTAGTTTAAAATAAATACCAATCGATGTAAAGAATGGAAAGGTTTGTTGTACAATAACAGTATAACAATAAACAAGCTTTAAATCTATGGCCATTGTCACGTAGTGTAAAGTTAGACAAGTGTCTTTTACTTCCTCCTAACTCTGTTTGTTTTTCTCTACTCGTATTACTTGTTCGGGGCGAGAGTGCCTTGTAGTTGTGTTTTGAATTGTTTTTTTGCCACGTCACAAAGTCCGGTGACATTTATTGGTCTTTCTTTGTCATGAGGCAGCTCACCCTCGGAATTTGGTTGAAACGGACGGTGTGTTGGTCCGTAAAAGATTATTAGTCTGTAACAGTCTGTCAGGGGCGGACTGGCTATATGGGCATTTGGGCAAATGCCCGGTGGGCCGGTACCCAAATGGGCCGGTAGGGCCACCGAAATGGCCTGATCGAAGTCACTACGGCACATATCAAGTTGATAATTGCTGATTTAAAAAGACGCTATATTGCTTATTAAGATATAGACTTAACTGTATACATGCGTATCGATACATTATCAAATTTAACAATGATTTTTATGGACCGATACACCTAGAAATGGATGCTTATCACATGATAGAGAATTTGTGGGCCGAATTTCATACAAATGCCCGGGCCGAATTTGACACCCAGTTCGCCCCTGCAGTCTGTACTAGTTTCTTGGACTTATAATTCAGTAGGATTTTTGGAACCCTGTTTAGGGTGAATTACTTCGTTTGTGATATCTCTTATTGTATGTAGTATGAGGTTGTCACTATTTCTACTTTTAGAGTAGGAGTTGAGTTTTGTGTTTATTTCGTTTATAGGGTGCCAGTGTTGGGAGTTGTATGTACTGAGCTTGATTCTATGCCAGTGTGGGCGTTGCTTGTTGTCTTAGAAATATATATTACAGTCTTGGTGTCATTGTCAGATTGGCTACCATCGACGGCGTTGAGTGCCAGGGCCGTTACACATCAGTTGGTATCAGTTGAGGTCTAACTTTATTAAAAAGCCGATATTGGCAGTATTGTGACTTCAGTCGGTCATCGTCTGGTTCACTTATAAGACTATGATGACAAGTTGGTAGCAGTAGCAAGGTGCTTATGTGAATTATTGAATAATATATATATATATATATATATTATCTATTCATCATTGTATCATTCTCATTGTACATAATAATAATATCAATATCAAACAATTAAATTCTTTTTTTTTTTGGTTGTTATTTAAACCATCCACATAGTTGGTTACTCTATGTACGACAGTGTGTGAATGATGTTCTTGTCAGGTTGAACTTCGGGACCTTAATTGTGTACAGCTATTTAACAACACAAATAACTGCTAAACCTGACAGCCATATTACAAGATCTTCAGGGCTCGAAAAGGCTTTCCTTCAGGGAACAGTACCAGGAAAAAGAAGAAGAGGCAGACAGAGAAAGCGATGGGAATGACAAAATAAAAGAATGGACAGGCCTGCCGTTGAAAGAGGTCCTGACTAAGGCAAAAGACATAGAGGAATGGAGAAAGACGGTAGGCGAGTCTTGCATGGTGCCCCAACGGTCCAGTAGACTAAGACATAGGTAAAGGTAACAATAAATAACTGAACTTAAAATGAAACTGCCTAAAAAAAGTTCATTTTTATAACTATAAATTATTATTATTATTATAAGCTCAACATAAAAAAAGAACATGCAAAAGAAGAAAACAAAACTTCCAAAGAGCCTGCATGATATTTTATACCTTAAAGAAGAAATTTGATACGTTATGGCCGACTATGTAGGGCTGTATCTCTATATTGTAATGGGTAGGGTACAGGGAGGTAGGGAGCCGATAGTTCGTCAATTTTGGCTTCTTTGTGGTTGTAGCGTTTGTGGTTGTAATGTTTGTGGTTTCGGTTGCATTCTCTACAGGCAGGCAAACCACTGATCGTTGCTGGATAGATCGCTTTCTGTGAGACTTAGAAGCCGGACAACGTCCACCTGATGAATGAATCAACATTTTGAATGAATCAACATTTTGAATGAATCAACATTTTGAATGAATCAACATTTTGAATGAATCAACATTTTGAATGAATCAACATTTTGAATGAACCAACATTTTTTTTTTACAGATTCCTAAAACAAGCCACTGACACAATAATAGTAATTTTATTTATAAAGCGCTTTTAACAAACAAAATGTAGGCTAAAAGCGTTGTTACAAACTCAAACAGGAGAGCTAAAATGACAAACTAATCTAAAAAAAGTTTTAAACAGGTAGGTCTTAATGTTCTTCTTGAAAGTAGTGTAGCATGTTGTCTGAGATCAATGGGGAGTGAGTTCCAAACCTTTGGGCCGTGCACTGAAAAAGCCCGCAGACTAGCTTTCGAGGGAGAAACGTGGCACTACTAAAAGCGTTGAGTCCATTGAGCGCAGGGCTCTCTTGGGGACATATGGAGTAATCAGTTCGCTAAGGTACAAGGGCATCTCATTGTTATATATACACTGATGACAAAGTGTGGCGACTTTGTAATCGATTCTCGCTTTGACGGGAAGCAATGGAGCGTGCGCAAGAACGTGGTAGCATAATCATTCTATAATCTTGTCGTACTGGTAACAGAGTCGGCTTTAGGCGTGGGCGAACTATACAGCAGCCTAGGGCCTAGGACTGGTGGGGGCCTCAGACAGGACTCAAAATATTTTTTTTAGAGAAGAACTAGTGAAACTTAGGCCCTATTTTGTTGTCGTAGTATACTAGTACACTAAATTTTAAATTTTTTAGCTGTCTATTTTATTTGCGGCCACCTAGTTCACTTCGCATAAGGCCTCCAATTATCAAAGGCCGACCCTGCTGGTATGTTTTAAGACGTCTAAATATCCAAATATTAAAAATGAGTCTTCTCATGGATTCGATCTCGGGAAACCAAGCGCTTTACCACTCAGCCACAAAGACTCCATCATCATGCTTACATATTTCGAAGTATATAGCGTATAGTTCTATTCAGGTTTAAACAGTCAGGCTGGGAAGATAAGAGGGTATGTGAGTAATACAATTTAGAACCACAAACAATTTAACAAACAAGCTAATACAGATTGGAAAAAAATGTAAGTAAAAAAAAACAAAACCTTATACGAAGTGTAATTGTATCAATTAGTTTGGATCAGTCATGTACTTAAATTTGTCATAGACCTAGACCAACAACAATACATCTGTGCGATTAATATTATTTGTACCAATTGTTTTTGTTTAGCGCTATTTCATACTTTTAGCTTTCTCAAGACGCTAGGATCCTATCACTTATCTGAAAGAGTCAAGACGCTATGATCCTATCACTTATCTGGACGAGTCAAGACGCTATGATCCTATCACTTATCTGGACGAGTCAAGACGCTATGATCCTATCACTTATCTGGACGAGTCAAGACGCTATGATCCTATCACTTGTCTGGACGAGTCAAGACGCTATGATCCTATCACTTATCTGGACGAGTCAAGACGCTATGATCCTATCACTTATCTGGACGAGTCAAGACGCTATGATCCTATCACTTATCTGGACGAGTCAAGACGCTATGATCCTATCACTTGTCTGGACGAGTCAAGACGCTATGATCCTATCACTTATCTGGACGAGTCAAGACGCTATGATCCTATCACTTATCTGGACGAGTCAAGACGCTATGATCCTATCACTTATCTGGACGAGTCAAGACGCTATGATCCTATCACTTATCTGGACGAGTCAAGACGCTATGATCCTATCACTTGTCTGGACGAGTCAAGACGCTATGATCCTATCACTTATCTGGACGAGTCAAGACGCTATGATCCTATCACTTGTCTGGACGAGTCAATACGCTATGATCCTATCACTTGTCTGGACGAGTCAATACGCTATGATCCTATCACTTGTCTGGACGAGTCAAGACGCTATGATCCTATCACTTGTCTGGACGAGTCAAGACGCTATGATCCTATCACTTGTCTGGACGAGTCAATACGCTATGATCCTATCACTTGTCTGGACGAGTCAATACGCTATGATCCTATCACTTGTCTGGACGAGTCAATACGCTATGATCCTATCACTTGTCTGGACGAGTCAAGACGCTATGATCCTATCACTTGTCTGGACGAGTCAATACGCTATGATCCTATCACTTGTCTGGACGAGTCAATACGCTATGATCCTATCACTTGTCTGGACGAGTCAATACACTATGATCCTATCACTTGTCTGGACGAGTCAAGACGCTATGATCCTATCACTTGTCTGGACGAGTCAAGACGCTATGATCCTATCACTTGTCTGGACGAGTCAAGACGCTATGATCCTATCACTTGTCTGGACGAGTCAATACGCTATGATCCTATCACTTGTCTGGACCAGTCAATACGCTATGATCCTATCACTTGTCTGGACGAGTCAATACGCTATGATCCTATCACTTGTCTGGACGAGTCAATACGCTATGATCCTATCACTTGTCTGGACGAGTCAAGACGCTATGATCCTATCACTTGTCTGGACCAGTCAATACGCTATGATCCTATCACTTGTCTGGACGAGTCAATACGCTATGATCCTATCACTTGTCTGGACGAGTCAATACGCTATGATCCTATCACTTGTCTGGACGAGTCAAGACGCTATGATCCTATCACTTGTCTGGACGAGTCAATACGCTATGATCCTATCACTTGTCTGGACGAGTCAAGACGCTATGATCCTATCACTTGTCTGGACGAGTCAAGACGCTATGATCCTATCACTTGTCTGGACGAGTCAATACGCTATGATCCTAGCACTTGTCTGGACGAGTAAATACGCTATGATCCTATCACTTGTCTGGACGAGTCAAGACGCTATGATCCTATCACTTGTCTGGACGAGTCAATACGCTATGATCCTATCACTTGTCTGGACCAGTCAATACGCTATGATCCTATCACTTGTCTGGACGAGTCCATACGCTATGATCCTATCACTTGTCTGGACGAGTCAATACGCTATGATCCTATCACTTGGCTGGACGAGTCAAGACGCTATGATCCTAGCACTTGTCTGGACCAGTCAATACGCTAGGATCCTATCACTTGTCTGGACGAGTCAATACGCTATGATCCTATCACTTGTCTGGACGAGTCAATACGCTAGGATCTTATCACTTGTCTGGACGAGTCAATACGCTATGATCCTATCACTTGTCTGGACGAGTCAATACGCTATGATCCTATCACTTGTCTGGACGAGTCAAGACGCTATGATCCTATCACTTGTCTGGACGAGTCAATACGCTATGATCCTATCACTTGTCTGGACGAGTCAATACGCTATGATCCTATCACTTGTCTGGACGAGTCAATACGCTATGATCCTATCACTTGTCTGGACGAGTCAAGACGCTATGATCCTATCACTTGTCTGGACGAGTCAATACGCTATGATCCTATCACTTGTCTGGACGAGTCAATACGCTATGATCCTATCACTTGTCTGGACGAGTCAATACGCTATGATCCTATCACTTGTCTGGACGAGTCAATACGCTATGATCCTATCACTTGTCTGGACGAGTCAATACGCTATGATCCTATCACTTGTCTGGACGAGTCAATACGCTATGATCCTATCATTGTCTGGACGAGTCAAGACGCTATGATCCTAGCACTTGTCTGGACCAGTCAATACGCTATGATCCTATCACTTGTCTGGACGAGTCAATACGCTATGATCCTATCACTTGTCTGGACCAGTCAATACGCTATGATCCTATCACTTGTCTGGACGAGTCAATACGCTATGATCCTATCACTTGTCTGGACGAGTCAATACGCTATGATCCTATCACTTGTCTGGACGAGTCAAGACGCTATGATCCTAGCACTTGTCTGGACCAGTCAATACGCTAGGATCCTATCACTTGTCTGGACGAGTCAATACGCTATGATCCTATCACTTGTCTGGACGAGTCAATACGCTAGGATCCTATCACTTGTCTGGACGAGTCAATACGCTATGATCCTATCACTTGTCTGGACGAGTCAATACGCTATGATCCTATCACTTGTCTGGACGAGTCAATACGCTATGATCCTATCACTTGTCTGGACGAGTCAATACGCTATGATCCTAGCACTTGTCTGGACGAGTCAATACGCTATGATCCTATCACTTGTCTGGACGAGTCAATACGCTATGATCCTAGCACTTGTCTGGACGAGTCAATACGCTATGATCCTATCACTTGTCTGGACGAGTCAATACGCTATGATCCTATCACTTGTCTGGACGAGTCAATACGCTATGATCCTATCACTTGTCTGGACGAGTCAAGACGCTATGATCCTATCACTTGTCTGGACCAGTCAATACGCTATGATCCTATCACTTGTCTGGACGAGTCAATACGCTATGATCCTATCACTTGTCTGGACGAGTCAATACGCTATGATCCTATCACTTGTCTGGACGAGTCAAGACGCTATGATCCTATCACTTGTCTGGACGAGTCAATACGCTATGATCCTATCACTTGTCTGGACGAGTCAAGACGCTATGATCCTATCACTTGTCTGGACGAGTCAAGACGCTATGATCCTATCACTTGTCTGGACGAGTCAATACGCTATGATCCTAGCACTTGTCTGGACGAGTAAATACGCTATGATCCTATCACTTGTCTGGACGAGTCAAGACGCTATGATCCTATCACTTGTCTGGACGAGTCAATACGCTATGATCCTATCACTTGTCTGGACCAGTCAATACGCTATGATCCTATCACTTGTCTGGACGAGTCAATACGCTATGATCCTATCACTTGTCTGGACGAGTCAATACGCTATGATCCTATCACTTGTCTGGACGAGTCAAGACGCTATGATCCTAGCACTTGTCTGGACCAGTCAATACGCTAGGATCCTATCACTTGTCTGGACGAGTCAATACGCTATGATCCTATCACTTGTCTGGACGAGTCAATACGCTAGGATCCTATCACTTGTCTGGACGAGTCAATACGCTATGATCCTATCACTTGTCTGGACGAGTCAATACGCTATGATCCTATCACTTGTCTGGACGAGTCAAGACGCTATGATCCTATCACTTGTCTGGACGAGTCAATACGCTATGATCCTATCACTTGTCTGGACGAGTCAATACGCTATGATCCTATCACTTGTCTGGACGAGTCAATACGCTATGATCCTATCACTTGTCTGGACGAGTCAAGACGCTATGATCCTATCACTTGTCTGGACGAGTCAATACGCTATGATCCTATCACTTGTCTGGACGAGTCAATACGCTATGATCCTATCACTTGTCTGGACGAGTCAATACGCTATGATCCTATCACTTGTCCGGACGAGTCAATACGCTATGATCCTATCATCTGTCTGGACGAGTCAATACGCTATGATCCTATCACTTGTCTGGACGAGTCCATACGCTATGATCCTATCACTTGTCTGGACGAGTCAATACGCTATGATCCTATCACTTGTCTGGACGAGTCAATACGCTATGATCCTATCACTTGTCTGGACGAGTCAATACGCTATGATCCTATCACTTGTCTGGACGAGTCAAGACGCTATGATCCAAGCACTTGTCTGGACGAGTCAATACGCTATGATCCTATCACTGGTCTGGACGAGTCAATACGCTATGATCCTATCACTTGTCTGGACGAGTCAATACGCTATGATCCTATCACTTGTCTGGACGAGTCAATACGCTATGATCCTATCACTTGTCTGGACGAGTCAATACGCTATGATACTAGCACTTGTCTGGACGAGTCAATACGCTATGATCCTATCACTTGTCTGGACGAGTCAATACGCTATGATCCTAGCACTTGTCTGGACGAGTCAATACGCTATGATCCTATCACTTGTCTGGACGAGTCAATACGCTATGATCCTATCACTTATCTGGACCAGTTGGGAAAAGGGGGGGGGGGGAAGATATCTGGGTGAATTTTACCGTAATCGTTTTTAAATGCATTTACAAAAAAAGAATAAAAACAATGGGAATCGACCTGAATTCGAACTCGTGGCCCACGCCTCTGTGCTAGTGAGGTACTTATGACTATAGTAGAGTTATTGTTTGTTTCAATTTAGCTGCGATCTATAAAGGGGACTTATTCAGCTTATACTACCAATTCAATCAAGTACACATTATTTCTCTTGTTTGAGATACCAAACAAAATAATTTATTACCAATAGTAAATTAACTAATTGGATAACTTTTACAATCAATTCTTGTGTTGTCAGGTAAAGGAAATAATTGTGCACAATTTCAACTTGATCTGAGATTGGGCGTCGGAGAAATAACGTGTACAAACTTTTGGCCAGACAGAAAGGCGAGTGATTTATTATAAGCTTTGTAAAAGTACTGTGTTTGACTAAACGCAAGAAAAAATATAACAATGTAATCAAATTTTCCGGTTATCTGAAACAAGGTGTATTTATAGAGTCAAGTCGTTTTAGGATTTTTACTTGAGGAATTAAACTGATTTGTTTCGTAAGAAAAATTTACAAGAGATTTAACTTTTAAAAAAAAAATTTCCTTTTCAAACCATGAGTTTATAGTGCAACTGATGCAAAGGGCATGTATAGGGCAGCTGAAGTAAAGGTGCTCTATTACGGTGGCCCATGTGGCTAGCATAATGACCAACCGCCTTTACTTTCCCTCTACTAATGTCAGGTATCCGTTAGAGCTGGGTGGTCTCAGAGTCACCCTAAATATCCCGAAATTCAAAATTGGATTGCTACAATATCTTTTTTTTAGATGGCCCCGAAAGGGGAAAAGCCGCTATTAGGTCAGTTAGTTTGTCTGTCTGTCTGTTCGTCTGACGTTCAGATCGCGAAAACTGTATATCTTTTATTTTTCTGATTCAATGGCTTCGTTTTTCTTTCTGAAAGTGAAACATTTAATTTTTAAAATTAGCTACGCATAAAAATACCATTTTTACAACTATTCACTATGAATAGTAAAAATCATGGCAGATTATGTTCATAAGGGAGCTGATTTGCTGCATATTTAAAACTTTTATGAAAATGATTTTGTATTTTTCTAAAAACAATGTTATAAAAATACTTTTATTACTAAATTAAATGTTTTTCTGTTATAAGCGTTACTTGTTTTGTTTTTTACATAAAGTGTTTGCTTTTGTTGTAAATCAGAAATAATGCATTTATTATGCATATAAGTTGAATCTAATTTAAAACGAAAATTAAAAAGTAGTAGTATAAAAGTGAAGCGCTGAGTGTCACACTAGACAAATCTATATCGCGACATTTAACCAAAAACAAAAATGTTCTTCCTTGAGCCTTGCATGAGAGATTTTGGACATTTATATACAGAGTGTATATAATCTATAACATAAGTTATTGTAATTTATAAGATATGATAATACCATTACTAAATTTCAGTATTCTGTCGTACCAGGTTAGTCGGCCTAACAATGCAATAACATTGGTAACACTTTTGATGCGTTACACGTACTTTTGTATTGACCCTGACAGAGTTGGGGTTTGTTAGACACTTAGTATTGTTTGTCCTTTAGTTAGAGATGCACCAAGAGGCCCGTACAAGACACTGGCAACTATATGGAGAGCTCCCTGATCTGGAAACCACTGCGCAGTTCATCTCATGTATTGGTCTAGTCATCTGAACGCTCCAACATAAAAATGAGAACGAGGAAGAAGAAGGAGAAGGCGAACCATAGTTGACGCGACGTTAGAGCTTAGTTGCGTTCTAGATAATTTATGTTAATATAGTCAGTTGGTGTTAGGACTTCAAAGGGATAACTTTATATTACGGACAGAGACTCGACTGTGGTCTTTTTCGGCATTTTAAAAATCATAGTTAAAAAACAAGATGGCGGCCGTTTCCATGGCAACCACAAAACTCAAACACACTTTTTCTATGTTTTTAAAATCGGGATGAATTACTTTATCAACCATACAAGTTTGATAAGTTTCTGATAAATATTAACGAAAATAGATTTTTTTAGGTGAACCTCCCTTTAAGACTGTGTAACGGTTTGGACTTGTCTCTTCTACTTGTTACTTGTGTAAGTCTAAGTACATCGAATACACCCGTACAAGAAACCCAGACATCTCCAGAGTAATCTGTCGAAGTCAGACAGCCATCAACAACTACAAGGGCAAGGCCTATCACAGATTGTAGATCTTAGCTCTAGATATGCTGAATATATTGAAACCTTTCATTTTACCTGCCTGAATGAACCACTTCGCAGGGCCAATTTTGAGTTCGTGTTTCGACACAAACTATTTTTGTAAATCTTCGGTATTTAGCGTAAGCAAATGTCTCCATAAATAATTGTATTTAATTATAAGATGATACAAACATGCGTGTTTAGATATTTCGAAATATAAAAAATAAAAAAAACGTACACAATTCTTTTTGTCCTTGACTGGCGAGTCTCAAGCACTCAGACCTCTGCCCACTTAAAATAGTCTCAGGATCACATCTACTGTCCATATCTTTAGTGCCTCCTGTTATATGGGCGACAACACAGACACCAACAACTCCTGCCATGATGAACAAGATAAATCCTGCCAGGGCACCCAGATGAACTCTGTTCCTACTAACAGGCAAGGCTGTTAAGTCTGTCTTGCCGCTAGAGCCATCCGTTAACTTTTTTGCTGACATAATGTTTAGACGGCCAATACAGATTTAGTTAATCAATGTCCTTCAAACAAAAAAATGAAAGGATCTGTTAATTATTCTAGTTAAATTTATTCATTTTATTAACTAAATCTCGTATTCATGTTAATATATTAATGCTAGACTAGTGCCCTCGTGTAGACGTAGAAAGTAGAAAGTAGGCTTACTATAAAGATTGAAAGACTTTCGAAAGTACTATGTAGATTGAAAGACGAAAGTACTTGAAACACGACTATGTAGATTTAAACACGAAAGTACTATATAGAATTATAGATTGAAACACGAAAGTACTATGTAGAATGAAACACGAAAGTACTATGTAGATTCAAACACGAAAGCACTATGTAGATTTAAACACGAAAGTACTATGTAGATTCAAACACGACTATGTAGATTCAAACACGAAAGCACTATGTAGATTTAAACACGAAAGTACTATGTAGATTCAAACATGAAAGTAGGCCTACTATGTAACTATGAAACTAAAGAGAAACTAAAAAAAAAACACAATATTCTTCTTATAAAATTAGATAAATTGGCAACACGAAAAAAAATATTGACCTACTTTACGCTACAATTGTGTACAAATGACTACAAGACTTTCCCCTCGCAAATAAAATTTAATATGTCCATTGTCATTTGTCATACAAACTAGGCATACATCTAGTTAGATCCAGACCTAGTTTTAGATC
Source organism: Biomphalaria sudanica (assembly GCA_036873155.1). Classification (NCBI taxonomy): domain Eukaryota; kingdom Metazoa; phylum Mollusca; class Gastropoda; family Planorbidae; genus Biomphalaria; species Biomphalaria sudanica. The sequence continues at coordinate 247,635 of JAZGLO010000194.1, read as the reverse complement.
TAAATCTAGATCCAAGTCTAGAACTATATTTAAGTCTAGATCTAGAAATAGATCTAAGTCTAAGAAATAGATCTAAGTCTAGCCCCGCTGCCCCAGTCTAGATCTAGAACTAGATATAGAATCTTACTATAGCCTATCTAGACTAGAACTCGTATGAATTTACACTTTTAAATCTTAAATAACTAGACCTAGGCCAATGTTATGATCATTAATATCTTATCTTATATAATACAGACGTTACTTCAAAAAAGAAGATGATTGCGTCCTATGCGTCATAGTTACATAGTAGGCCTACTTTCATGTTTAAATTCTGCCAAGTCACTGGTTTTCCTGGCTAGCTCAGGCAACCCATTCCATGCTCTAATAGCACTACTATGCTGTTCGTATCCGATTCATTTCTTAATGTGATACTATTATTTAATAATAAATAAATCTGCACCCCTAAGCTGTCAGAAGATAAGTTATTGTCTTAATAATTAACATTTTGTTTAAATTATCAAAACATTTATAATATATATATATATTTAAAATATATCTAGATCTGGGCTCAATTTAGTCTTATTTAGACTGTCATGTGCAGGCCCCTATAACGAGGATATGTCAAAACTGCGCGATATAAAAGTAGTTCGTTATTTGTGAAACTCATAACTAAAACGAAGTTCGTATCAAAATTCTTTTGTAAAAACAACGTTTGAATCAGTTTTCTATTCAATGAGTTAGTTTATAAATGGAAAATGTATTTTATAATGATCCATTGACACTTTTACCATTATGACCTTAGATGCTTTTTTTTTTTTTTGTACCAATGCGCGAATCTATGAATGAAGCTTGAGTTATTAATGAAGAAGTAGATGACCTTATAAAAAAGTTACCTTCCCTGAAGTTTTTCAGTGAAAAGTGGTGTAGTCTATGGGTGTAATTTTTTTGAAAAATCTGCTTGTATATATAATTTAAAAAAAAATAGATGGTTCACTTTCGGAAAAAGAAAAAGTGGCCGTTGCATCAGAACTTTGAATGATCTAAAATATCATGATGTCTGATTTTTTTTCTTCTCTTCTAGTTTCTGAGATTTAAACGGCACAGACGGACAGACAGGCCACACAAAACTAATAGCGTCTTTTCCCCTTTCGGGAGCAATAAAAATACTTTTAAAAAACAAACAACAAAGCCTATGTTGTAATTGTAATTTTATTAATTCGTTTGGATCGTTCATGCAATTAAATTTGTAATAGATCTAGAGTTCTAGACAAACAATACCGGAGGAATTCTCCGGTCGCCTCAGCGTTGGCCCTCCGGTGGAAACGTCCACCCGGGAAAGTGGAAAGGCAAAGTACGATAGCAAACCTAGCTCTCAGTGGGCTACCACACTTAGCCTCTAGCGAGGCTACATTACACGTGGTTAGTGATGGGCAAAAGTTAACTAAAAAGTTAAAAACTTTTAGTTTAACTTTTAAAAAAAATTTAGTTAAGGTCATTGTTTAACTAGAAAAAAAAAGTTTAGTTAAAATCGTAGTTTAATTAATTTTTTTTAGTTACTAACTAAAAAGTTAAATTAAAATGTGTACATTTCAACATGTGGTCAGGGTTAAAACGCACATCCCTGTTTTCTGGTCATGTGATATCAATAACTTTGATTATTAAAAAAATGATGCAGTTAACAACTATTTAGTCAGTCTGCATTTGAAGAGGGTTAAGTAAGATGCCGGTAGAAGTCATGGGAGTAAATATTTGCAATTGAAAGTAGCAGTGTAATAAAAATGTCATCAAACATTTTTTTGCTAAAAGTTTCTATGCAATATTATGAATGGGATTGTTCCGACATGGTGGTGTTTAATTTCTGTTTATGGTGGGAATCTGATTAGTGAGTTAGGTCAATATAATATTTAGTGGTTTTGATCAATTCATTGCGGCAAATAATTTTTTAACTGAAGGAACATCAGGTACACCCTTTTTATAGTCTTAAGACTTATTATTGAAATCTAAGAATCGACAGTTAGGCCTAGATAGATCTTAAAGCATTAGGATAACCAACTATAGAAAAAAACAACTTAATTCAGACCATCTCTTGACCATAAAGTATAAAGTAAATAGACGGTGTCCAACTGATTTTAACAACCTGGTCAGCTAGACATACACATGTAGGCCTAGTGTACTCTAGGTGTGGTGTGGTCGATGATACTACAAGACTACCCTGCATTTTTTTTCATTCCGCGTTACGCAATAGTGTTTGCTTAAAGTTAGGGTTAGGAGTGGAGTGGTCAGACGAGGCATGGCTAGTCAAGCATGTTCTTCACACTAAAATAGTTACACACCCTCCAAGCCCAGAAAGTAAATAGACGGTGTGTCCAACTGATTTTAACAACCTGGCCAGCTAGACGTACAAATGTAGGCAGTGCAGTCCATAATGACAAGACCACCCTGTTTTTTTTCCCTTGCGCGTTTAACGATTATGCAATAGTGTTAGTTGTCTTTTTAGTGGTCAGACAAGAAAATAGCACATCGGCATGGTTAGTCAATCATGTATTTTACACAATAAAATAGTTCTACAGGTCAAATGTTTCTTAAGACTCCAATGATTTCGTTTCTATTTTATTGGTTACTAGATCTAAATTTGAAAATTTAAATCAAAGTTATTTAATGAGATTTTAAACTTTACCGTAATCACGTAATCGTCTTCTTTTTTTGAAGTAACGTCTGTATTATATAAGATAAGATACCGGTATAAGTAATTAAAAATTTTCGTTATCTAATAAGTTAATATAGCCTAATTAAATAAAAAATAGTACCATTCTTTTCTAAAGGTTTTAATTGAAGACAAAAATACAAGCACACATATTTATTTAGACATCTTTTTTTAAATTTTATTTTGCATTAACGTTTATGAAAGAAATATATTCCTTATTACTGATTTTATTATGGATAAATATTTCTAGTTCAACACCGCCCCCCCCCCCCCATAAAAAAAAGTTATGAAAAGTTATAGTTTAATTAATTTCCTTTAGTTTAGTTTAACTATATTTTGAAATTCATAATAAACTTTTAGTTGAACTACTTTATTTTAGTTGAAAACTAGTTTTAGTTTCACTTTTAAAAGTTAGTTTAGTTCCCATCATTACACGTGGTAGGGATTGAAAAAAAGCTCGCTAAACCAGTCCGAAACCCCCCCCCCATCAGCCCGTTTCCCAAAGGGGCCCACACTCGTGGTGATGATCCCCTCACGGGTACGATGGGACAGCATAGGCATGAGGATGGCCCCCACGTGGGGCTTGAGCTTCCGGCCACACATGAAAGGAGGAATTAATGCAGAGGTTTGGAAGAGCGTGCAATATGTTTGTTTTGTAAAATGTTTTACATGTTTCGGATGTTCCTTCAGAGTTGAAGATAGTTTACTTCCTAGTCCAAACCTCCCGCAGGACGACGGGGGATGGGAGCGGGCAGGGTTTGAAACCTCGACCGTCGATAAATCCGAACGACAGTCCAGCGCACAAACCGCACGACCAGGCAGCCATCAAGACGGGTGTGAATAAATGATCACTTAGTCGACCGGGGCCTCCTGACAGAGAGATCGGTGAAGAGCCACAAGACGGGTGTGAATAAATGATCACTTAGTCGACCGGGGCCTTCTGACAGAGAGATCGGTGAAGAGCCACAAGACGTGTGTGAATAAATGATCACTTAGTCGACGCGGGCCTCCTGACAGAGAGATCGGTGAAGAGCCACAAGACGGGTGTGAATAAATGATCACTTAGTCGATGGGGGTCTCCTAACGGAGAGATAGGTAAAGAGCCAATTTCTCATCCTGGCCACGAGATAAAAGCCTTTCTCGGGTCACATGGTTCATAAAAGGGGCGTACTTGTCTCGAAACATTTGGACATCTGAACCAGACTAACAATAATAAATCTGCGCGATTAGAAATATTTGTGCCAATTGATTTTGTTTAGCGCGATTTCATGCTTTTAGCTTTCTCATCGCACTATGACTCTATCACTTATCTGGAGTAGTTGGGAAAGGAGGGGGGGGCAAGAGAAAGAATGGGGTATCTGGATAATGTTACCGTAATCGCTTTTTAAATGCAGTTTATGAAAACAAAAAGTGAACGACTTGAATTCGATCTAGAATCTCAAGCTTCTTCAAGCCGATATAAAACGAAGGTTTTATAGTTTTATAGTGTCACGACCTAATTCTCTATAAAAAGGTGACTTATTGAACTTATATCCCCACATCAGTTTCATACAATTTCGTCCTTTGTTTAATACCAACTAAAATATTAAACTAACAATGTTAATTAACTAATTCTGAAAGGGAAATAGCCGCTATTAGTTGTGTGTGGTCTGCCCGCCCGCCCGTCCGTCCCGTTTAGATCTTCTAAACTAAAACAGATATTGAAAATCCGACATCATTAAATCTTAGATCTTTTAAAGTTCTAATGCAACGGCTACCTTTTTTTTCTTTTTTGTTCAGAGCAAAAATTTTTATTTTTAAAATCAACTATGCAAGTGTTCTTTTCATAAAAATGCACCATTTTTACAAGTATTCATTATTAATAATTACAAAAATAACAAGGGGGTTTATTTAGAAAGGGAGATGATACTTAAACTGTCTCCACAAAGATCTGTCACTGGCAATGACTGAAGCCTCCTCCCAGCTGGTGTCCACAGTTTTGAGGTACTCCATGGTGCCACACAAGACTAATAGCGTCTTTTCCCCTTTCGGGGGCCGAAAAAAATACTTAAAAAAACAAAACAAAGCCTTTGTTAAGCGTAATAGAATTACGCCCCTGTTTGCGCTTTCCTTGTATTGGCCTTCATGTCATCGCAACTCTTGGAATGCGTGGTTTATTTAGTTGGAGAACACGTCCCGGGAACCTCTTGCGACGCTCTGTCACAACCTCACTAAGTGTTCTACTCCCAGTACGGCATAATATTTCTTTGATTGAAATCCGATCTTATCTTATCTTATATAATACAGACGTTACTTCAAAAAAGAAGATGATTACGTCCTACGCGTCATGCATTTAGTCATGCATATTAACCAATGACTTAAATTCTGCCAAGTCACTGGTTTTTCTGGCTAGCTCAGGCAACCCATTCCATGCTCTAATAGCACTAGGGAAGAAGGAGTATTTGTACAAATTTGTCCTAGCATATGGGATCTATATAACTGACTTTCGAAATCCGTCTCAGCCATTTTTGGTGAGTGTGAAGAAGCAAGTCCCTTTACGTTTTAAGTGCCTTTTAAATAGACCTCATTCACCAATCGTAAACAAACAATATTTAGTCACGTGATCATATTGATAAAACAACGGAAAAACTATCACGTGACAGCCACTGTGTATTAAAATTAGTAATTTGTAAAGTGGCAAAATGTTGTTTGTTTACGATTGGCGAATGCGGTCCATTGTGAACATTTCAACATAACATAGATATACACGGCTACGTTATATACAGATCCCCAACTTCACTCGCTGACTTCCTTGCTTCTTGTTTACACACTCGTCACTTCCCGCAAGTCCCCTAACTCTCCGATACCCAACACTTGACCTTGTGTCACGGTTGACCACACAGTAACAGTGTCACCACAGTGAGCCACATTTAGTCTTTTTTCAATTTTGATAGATGGCTTCCATGTCTCACATGCATATGTTGCTAGCAACAAGGGAGATATGCATTTAGCTTGCTTTTAGCACATTTGTGCCAACGGTTTTAGATTTTTTAATTAAATATTTAAAAAAAAAATTGCATTACTGAATTTAATGATTTTGTGCCATACCAATAACGTAAATTCACCAAAAAATAATGTTTACTTGTTTTTTAAAAGAGAAAAAATCTATTTAATATAAATGTAAGTGGAATCTTATTTAAAACAACAATTAAAATGCAGTGTTTTATATTACAAACGTGAAGAGCAAATAGTACATTAAGAGTAAAGTTAGTCGACAGAGGGAAAGGTGTCTTTGTTGAGGCTTTGAATGGGAGGTTGTAAACTTACAAAACAATTCGATAATCATTCAATAACATCAGTTAAGTCACATTCACATTTAACTATGTCTTCATAATTATCAGTTCATTGAATACATATCCTATATATATATATATATATCTTAAGCGAGCGATTCTTGTATGTTTTATGTATGTGATAGTATGTATGTATGTAAATATATATGTCTAACAAAGACATAGCCGTTATATGCCGGTGGTCGATTTAGATTCTCTTTTCGCCGTCTACGGTTGTACTTGGCAGTGGATTTTCTTTTGTGTATCCCGCGGCCTTTATAGAAAAATATCCAGCTATCTCGCTCTGAAGCCGCCTGCAGTCAGATATCCAGCTATCTCGCTCTGAAGAGGCCTGCAGTCAGATATCCAGCTATCTCGCTCTGAAGCCGCCTGCAGTCAGATATCCAGCTATCTCGCTCTGAAGCCGCCTGCAGTCAGATATCCAGCTATCTTTTTCTGAAGCCGCCTGCAGTCAGATATCCAGCTATCTCGCTCTGAAGCCGCCTGCAGTCAGATATCCAGCTATCTCGCTCTGAAGCCGCCTGCAGTCAGATATCCAGCTATCTCGCTCTGAAGCCGCCTGCAGTCAGATATCCAGCTATCTCGTTCTGAAGCCGCCTTCAGTCAGATATCCAGGTATCTCGCTCTGAAGGCGCCTGCAGTCAGATATCCAGCTATCTTGTTCTGAAGCCGCCTGCAGTCAGATATCCAGCTATCTCGCTCTGAAGCCGCCTGCAGTCAGATATCCAGCTATCTCGCTCTGAAGCCGCCTGCAGTCAGATATCCAGCTATCTCGTTCTGAAGCCGCCTGCAGTCAGATATCCAGCTATCTCGCTCTGAAGCCGCCTGCAGTCAGATATCCAGCTATCTCGCTCTGAAGCCGCCTGCAGTCAGATATCCAGCTATCTCGCTCTGAAGCCGCCTGCAGTCAGATATCCAGCTATCTTGTTCTGAAGCCGCCTGCAGTCAGATATCCAGCTATCTCGCTCTGAAGCCGCCTGCAGTCAGATATCCAGCTATCTCGCTCTGAAGCCGCCTGCAGTCAGATATCCAGCTCTCTCGTTTTGAAGCCGCCTGCAGTCAGATATCCAGCTATCTCGCTCTGAAGCCGCCTGCAGTCAGATATCCAGCTATCTCGTTCTGAAGCCGCCTGCAGTCAGATATCCAGCTATCTCGTTTTGAAGCCGCCTGCAGTCAGATATCCAGCTATCTCGTTCTGAAGCCGCCTGCAGTCAGATATCCAGCTATCTCGTTCTGAAGCCGCCTGCAGTCAGATATCCAGGTATCTCGTTCTGAAGGCGCCTGCAGTCAGATATCCAGCTATCTCGCTCTGAAGCCGCCTGCAGTCAGATATCCAGCTATCTTGTTCTGAAGCCGCCTGCAGTCAGATATCCAGCTATCTCGCTCTGAAGCCGCCTGCAGTCAGATATCCAGCTATCTCGCTCTGAAGCCGCCTGCAGTCAGATATCCAGCTATCTCGTTTTGAAGCCGCCTGCAGTCAGATATCCAGCTATCTCGCTCTGAAGCCGCCTGCAGTCAGATATCCAGCTATCTCGTTCTGAAGCCGCCTGCAGTAAGATATCCAGCTATCTCGTTTTGAAGCCGCCTGCAGTCAGATATCCAGCTATCTCGTTCTGAAGCCGCCTGCAGTCAGATATCCAGCTATCTCGTTCTGAAGCCGCCTGCAGTCAGATATCCAGCTATCTCGTTCTGAAGCCGCCTGCAGTCAGATATCCAGCTATCTTGTTCTGAAGCCGCCTGCAGTCAGATATCCAGCTATCTCATTCTGAAGCCGCCTGCAGTCAGATATCCAGCTATCTTGTTCTGAAGCCGCCTGCAGTCAGATATCCAGCTATCTCATTCTGAAGCCGCCTGCAGTCAGATACCCTCTTCTATGACAGCAAGTTGGTGCCTAAGCGTTTCTGTGGGACATCTCTGTTACGTCTACCACCTTTCAGCTCACAATTGCTTGTTCCCCCATACAGATAGTGCTTTCTCCAGCGTAACTGTCGGACCATAAGAAGTCCCTCTATACCAGGGGTTCTCAACCTGTGGATCGCGACCCCAGTGACAATTTGTCGGGGGTCGCTCAAGACCAACGAAAATATGGATTTATTGGGTTAATTCTAACATGTAAAACTTGACTCATACACATTTTCTTTTCATTGGAATTTACTATTTTTATTGTTAGATATTATAAATATTTTTAACACTATGAGTTAATGCATGACTAAATGCATGACGCGTAGGACGTAATCATCTTCTTTTTTGAAGTAACGTCTGTATTATATAAGATAAGATAAGAAACAAGTAGAGTTTACTATACTAATGAAAATCAGGATAGAGATTATAGTGATGAGGATAGTGATATTGAGCAACTAAATTATGGTAACACTATAGAAGAAATGAACAAGGTTGAGGGAAAGAGAAATACTTTTAAACTAGTCAAAGGTCAAGTAAATGAAAAATCTATCAATTGTATCAGGGACACAGCTTGCACAACAATTGCAATTCATTCAAAATTTGTAGAACCATGGTGTTATTTAGGTTACATGAAAAAGGTTATATTGTTATGTGAGCTTGCGCTCCCAGAGCTATATTTTTGTGTATTCTATTTTTTTTATAGGCTAGTGCCAAATGTATTATTTATACTTCCGCTTTTTGTGTAAGTTAGGGTGGGGTGTATAAAAAGTGTGCCACGCTGTTTTAAAAACAGTTCAGTGTACAATTGACCAGTGGTCAGTATTGTATGTCTGTGTGACAGCCGAAGATCTTTGTGGTCTGTCGTGTACTTATTTTTATTCCTGTACCTGAGACGGCCTGTAAGTTTACTATTGTTACTGCTGTTTTAAACTGCTTTTAGCTGTTGCAATTACACTGCTGTTCTAAGCTGCTGTTGTAGATTTATTTTGTTTTTGTACTATCTTCTTATCTTATATAATACAGACGTTACTTCAAAAAAGAAGATGATTACGTCCTACGCGTCATGCATTTAGTCATGCATATTAACCAATGACTTAAATTCTGCCAAGTCACTGGTTTTTCTGGCTAGCTCAGGCAACCCATTCCATGCTCTAATAGCACTAGGGAAGAAGGAGTATTTGTACAAATTTGTCCTAGCATATGGGACGAGGAATGTGCCTTTATTTTTGTGTCTTTCAGAGTATTTTATTAAATTTTGTTTTTGTATTTGAAGATTATGGTTCAGTGTTTTATGTATAATTGCTACTTTACTTTTGAGTCTTCTGTCCTGAAGGCTTTCTAAATTTAGTGATTTTATTAATGGTGTTACCCTAGTCAAATGTGAATATTCGTTTGTTATGAATCTCACTGCTCTATTTTGTGTTTGTTCCAGTTTCTTAATGTTTTCTTGAGTTGAGGGGTCCCACACGGTGGATGCATATTCTATTATTGGCCTAACCAAGGTTAAATAACATTTTAGTTTTATGTTCTTATTTGATTTATAGAAATTTCTTTTAATAAACCCTAATGCTTTGTTGGATTTTTTTATAGTTTCATCAATATGTGGATTCCATGACAGTTTTTCATTTATTATAACACCTAGGTATTTTGAGTTTTTAGTCTGTGTTACTGGTTTGCCATGAATAAGATAAGTGGAATTAATTTGTTTAATTTTTTTTGTTACTCTTAACAACTGACATTTTTCTGGGTGGAAAGACATGCTCCAATTTGATTCCCATTTCTGTAATTCATCTAATTCTCTTTGTAAAATATCTGTGTCTTGTTTTGTTTTTATTGTTCTATATATTATGCAATCGTCTGCAAATAATCTGACTTTTGTTCCTGAACTAATGCAATTTGGTAAATCATTTATGTAAATTAAAAATAGTAGTGGACCCAAGACTGTTCCTTGAGGTACACCTGAGTTTACTGTTATTGGTGTTGATTTAGAGCCATTTATTATTACAGTTTGTTCTCTCCCTATCAGAAAATCTTTAATCCACTGATACAGTGGACCGTTAATGCCGAAATATTTTAATTTTTTAAGCAAACTATGGTGGTGAACTTTGTCAAAAGCCTTGGAAAAATCTAGTAAGATAGCATCTATTTGTTCACTATTATCTAAACCTTTTGAGAAATCATCAATTAGTCCTATTAGTTGTGTTTCACATGATCTATATTTCCTAAAGCCATGTTGGTATGGGGTGAGGACATTATGTTTGTCTAAGTGGTTTATGATGTTGCTACATATTATGTGTTCTAGTATTTTACATGTGATGCTGGTAAGTGATACTGGTCTGTAGTTTCCTGGATCAGATTTTTCTCCTTTTTTAAATAGGGGGGTGACATTAGCTTCTTTCCAGTCCTTCCAGTACTAGATCTAGTTTAGTATTGCCTTAGTCAAGACTTAGTGGCTTAGTTATAGTCTGTTTCTGTTCTTAAGTAAGGTACTAAGACTAAGGTGTTCTTGTTGTAGTTTTAGTTATGAGTTGGTTGTAGTAGTAGAATATTGTAGATCTAGACTAGTTTATTGTAGTTTGTTAGTGTAGATCTAGGTCTAGACTAGTGTAGTAGTTGTAGTGATTTAGTTAGATAGTTGGGTTGATCAGTTTGTGTTAGATAGTTGGTTAGTTTGTTAGTGTTTGTAGTGGTGTAGATTTAGAGGGTTTTAGTTAGTTGATGGGTTCAGTAGTAGTGGTTAGTCAAGTTAGTGTATATATTATATTTTATTATTGATTTGTTTTTGCTATGTAAATAAAGTTTCGTTTGTTTATTTATCCTAACTAAAGTTTCGTTATCTTGCTTTCCTTTAGTTTAGGTTAGTTATAGCTAGTTGTCTGGTTACTTAGGCGACTCTAGCCCCTTGGTCACCATACCGAGGTGCACAGATTGAGCCCACCCAGTAGCGCTAACATCTGCCTACTGTAATAAAATTTAATGTTGAGCAGAAGAGAATAGGTATCTCCCACTCGCGCCTGCCTGACCTGCTCACAGTTAGATGGCAGTATTAAGAAATTTAAGGCTTGCAGAATTTTTATCAAAACAGAATTTTTATCAAAACACTTTTTTTCACTGGTTAATGTAATGCTGTAGCAATACCTAGATTGACACAAGATATGTTATTGGGTAACATTAGAGGAATTAAGTCTTGTACCATAAGAGACATTGAGATATGGCAAAACAAATAGGGTCATTTGTTAAACAGAAATATAAGAAACAGAAATATTAAACAGTACAGTAGACCTATGAATAACTCGTACAGTAGAAGAAACATGACTTGTTATAGTTGTCATAAGCAAGGACATTTTGCTAGAGTATGTCACATAACAATCAGAAGATTGGGAGTTCTAGTTGTAGATTTGATGGAAGAATTAACCAAAGTAGAAACAAATATAATGACTATAGATCAAATGGGTACAGAACTTATGATAAACAAAATGACAGGACAAGATATGATGTAAAATAAATAAGTATTCTGAATATGGAATCGTGATCAAGTTTAAAATTGTCTTATTAAAGTTTATTTATGTATTGAGAAATAATATGAGACAAATGAAGTATAATGTTGATTGATCAAGTATAGGAATATAATAATGATGAGTAAATTCTATGATGTGACATTCCATAGAATAGTAATGATATGTTTGAAACTTTTAAAGTTATAAAACTAAGGTGGAAATACCTCTTGTACTTTATTGACATATGGATATTGATTATTGATTGATAATTTTAAATTGGTTATATGATGTCTAGATTGACACGAGGAACTGATACTTGTAAATACTATGTATATAGTACATTGCTGTTTGATATTATTTGGTATTATTAATTAACATGGCACAATTTGAATGTCAGTTGAAAAGAGAAATAAGTCAATTTGATCGTTAAGCATTTGAAAGTAAGTCTGGGGATATATTTGTTTGTGTGAATCATTTCATGTAGCATTGGAAAAGGCTGAGTGAAAAAGAAAAATGGACGAAAGCTTATAAAAGGGTGGTAAGGAAAAACTTACTGAATGTGGAGATAAAGTTTATCATTTGTTTTTGAAATATTATATTTTGTCAGATTACTGCCAGAGGAGAGCATTAGTGAGAGATGATACCGTATGACGTGCCCATGAGATGCCACATTTCCATGATGAACTGTTTATTAAATTAAGATGACTTTGGAACTTTGGAAGTCTACACGGTGTTATGATATGAACATAGGCATGAACATCATGAACTGTCAAGCCAAGATGAAGATTTTAGGATGCCTTATTCTATGTTTGTTGTCCTTCCCCATAAATTGCAAATGCCCTTGTAAGACTTGAAAGTAGTAGAAAAATATTGACATATTTTTTTTTCAAGGGGAGGAGGAATCTGTTAGACACCTTGTTTATAGTATTAGTTATTTGGCGACGCACCATAGAAGACGTTTATTGAACGGGACTAGTGACGTTTGGGATATGTTGGGTTAGAGACCGGAAAATCAGTTAGCGATAGAATCCTCTAGGGTAAAGACGTGTTTAGTTGACAGAGACTTTTACTGTTGCCTTTTATATGAATAAATATAGTATGTACTGTTCATCAGTGTTGACCACATCTCTTTACTCGTTAAATCGATCGTCTTGTTTATTCTGTATTGTTGATCAACTACACTGAATACACCCGAACAATAAAACTCAAACGCTTGCAGAGTAATTGGTTGAAATTCAACAGACATCTATAGTTGACCTCAAGACAGCCTGAACAAGCACATCACAATATCATATGATGGGCCTCCAATTATAGGCCTATCAGTTCTCAAAATCATTATTTTTTTATAATGTATCGATAACTGTATGCATGCATTTCTTTATAAGAAATAAAGACCTTATGTTGCTTTTTAATCGCTATATTTGTAGGCCCTAATAAGATGAAGCCTACTAATAGCACTATCTACAGATGTAGGCTATTACATTATTTTTGAAAATGTGTTAGATTAATTTAGTATTACACTTTACTCTGTAAAAGATGTTTTTAAAATGACGCTCATATAGCCCCTTATATATGTGAATATAAAACTTTTAACAATTTAATGCATGCCATTGTGGCATTCATGAGACCCTTTAGGTGGCCCAACCGGCCTATTTGAGTAACGGCCCACCGGGCATTCGCCCAAATGCCCATATAGTCAGTCCGCCCCTGGACTGAACCAAAGTTGTAATTGTTGACATTTTGTAGTTCATTGTTTCATTCTTTCTGAAAATATTGAAACCTGTCTTTTTACCTGCCTGTGCGGACCACTTTGGGAGGCCGATTTAGAGTTTGTGTTTCCACACAGACTCTTTGTAAACTTGCTAGAAAAAATTGTGCAAAATTTATCCGATATTGGGTGTAGGAGAAATAACGTGTACAAACTTTTTACCAGACAGACAGAGTGAGTTTATGTAAGCTATGTAAAAATAAAAAGAGTTTGATCTGTTTCATAACTAACGGACTTACCTTTTGGATTTCTTCTTGAGTAGCAAGCCCTTTTCCCAGCTACATGTGAGTACGTATTACCTTTTTTCAAGTTAATATAGGGTGAGATTATCAGGTCTTTAAGCCAGGCTTAGATTGGTTGTTGTTTAAGCGAGTGACGACGAATGGGAGGAGCGAAAAATAATAGGCGGGGTGGAATCTTTGGAAGAGAGTCTCAGTGATTTTAAGAACTGAAATAGGCCACTCCATTATCAATACAAGACAATACAAGTCAACTGCTTTTTTTTTACAGTAGTGTTCGTATGAGAGCCAGGTTGAGACCATTTGTTATGATGACCAGACTGCAGACCTGTGATGAGGCAACGAGTGGTCAGTTGAGAACAATAGCTCATTGCCTCGTCACATGTACAGATAATGGTAAAGTAAGCGACAATACATGGGCTATTACCAGGCGCGCAGCTATGAATTTTTCATCATTTAGAGGCCCGGGGGGGGGGGGGCTTGACCTCTTTGGGAACCCTTGCATTTTGCGTAATATTTAATTTTTAATAACTGCAAATTTCAGGTTGATCTGAGATTGGGTGTCGGAGAAATACCGTGTAGGCCTACAAACTTTTCACCAGACAGACACAGTTGATATAAACCTTGTAAAAAAAATATATTCAGTTTAGTTCTTTCCATCTATGGGTGAAGTAAATTTAATTTTCATCTTTCCTATAGCTGACGGTTAGCGAAGGTGTCACGTGGTCAGCAGACTCAGCACAACGATCGATCTCCTTTCCCCCCCCCCCTCCCTCCTGACTTTTGTTCCTGAACTAATGCAATTTGGTAAATCATTTGTGTAAATTAAAAATAGTAGTTGACCCAAGACTGTTCCTTGAGGTACACCTGAGTTTACTGTTATTGGTGTTGATTTAGAGCCATTTATTATTACAGTTTGTTCTCTCCCTATCAGAAAATCCTTAATCCACTGATGCAATGGTGATAGAATACAATGCAAATAGAAGACTCAAAAGTAAAGTAGCCATTATACATAAAACACTGAACCATAATCAGAGGCAGCCTTAGCAAAGCTCGGGCCCTGGGCGAGGTCATATGTGGGGCCCTGAGCCGTAAGGATAGACTTTATATACCGTACCTTTTCTAACGGGCTCGTCCGCCTCTAACGCTGTAGGCCTTATTTCTATTCCAAAACATGTACATTAGGCTACTTATTGGCCATTTGACTACATTACGCACTGTATTGTAATTATTCTGCTTCTAAGATTTCTGCCTTATGAGACCCATCGGATTAGAAGCCATTCTTTATCCCTCAGCCATCACGCCTCCACAATTCATTATGTGCTCTATATCTTGTACACGTCTATTAAATCTTTCTATAAGCATCTTTTATGGACAAGAACAAATATATTTTAGACAACGCAATCTTGAGCAATCAGGCAGCTTTTTAAATTGGATGTTTATAAATTGGTGTAACATTCCCAAAGTTTGTAAATTGATCAATTCTTTCCCTACAAAACTGAACCTTCAACGAAATTGTTTGAAAAAAAAAAAGAGGATTATTTAGCTGACATGTCTTTGGTTCCACGCGCATTGATACAATAGTTGTTGTTTTTAATTTAAAATCGCACGTGTTACAAGATATATGGCCCCTGAATATGTATAATGTTATATTAAATCTCTAAAACGTATAGCTATGTAAGCCTAAAATAGAACGCGGGAATGCATGTCTAAGAAGAATACAACTAGAAGGATTTTTACAAAGCTTATATCAGCTCTGTCTGTCTGTCTGGTAAAAAGTATTTACACGTTATTTCTCTCTTACCCGTACTCAGGTCAAGTTCAAACTTTGCCCAATTAATCATTGGCATAGATCAGTGTTTCCCAATCTTTTTACCCCTTTGAGAATTTTCGTAACGCTGAGTACCCCTCGCCCCCCCCTAAAAATGATTTATATATATTTTATTAACATTCAACATTTTTTTTTGTAGGCCTACATACACAAAATAATAATTACTCTATTACAATTAAAGTATTTTTAATCATTTAATCATGATATATATTTTACCATATCGTCACTATCATCTGCGCCTTGACTTTCGTTGTAGCTTGTAGTGGTGTTTTGGCAGTTCGCATAATTAATTCCCCCCCCTCCCCCCCCCCCCTTTTTCTGGGCAGCAGCTGTACTTAGTAGAATATCAAGAGAGAGGCTGGTCTATTTCTTTCACCTTGGTTTAGCTTGTTTTTTTTTTCTTCTCCCTGCACTGTAATCAGAAGGATGACTTTTGACAGTGAGTCTTGCCTTACAATAAAGGCACATTCCTCGTCCCATATGCTAGGACAAATTTGTACAAATGCTCCTTCTTCCCTAGTGCTATTAGAGCATGGAATGGGTTGCCTGAGCTAGCCAGGAAAACCAGTGACTTGGCAGAATTTAAGTCATTGGTTAATATGCATGACTAAATGCATGACGCGTATGACGTAATCATCTTCTTTTTTGAAGTAACGTCTGCATCATATAAGATAAGATAATATAGCCAAATCAACTCAACTTTAGTTTCCTCCTAGTATTGAAGAGCTCCTCCATTTTGTCCACCAGAGTGAAAGTAAAATCTTATTAAGCGTATTCTGAAATACAAGGTGACCAGATAAACTAAGTAAATGGTCTATACATCCATTAAAAATGCTACTTTGCTGGTGATGGTTAACATGATGCCAAAATAACATTCAAAAAAGTATGTATCTCAGTGATGCTAAACATAATTTGACCTGCGGGCCATTTTAATTTCTGACACTTGTGTTGCGGGCCACATGAACGAAAAGGTAAAAAAAAAATTACATTGATTTTGAACTATTTGATTAGAAACCCGTGAAACTAGTGGGCCTACTTACATTAAGGAATTGGATATGTGAATATTTTTCCACGCCTCAGAAAATGGCTTAATTTCTCAACTTAAAATATTAGCAACATTGTAGGTTTATAGCTAGCTTTACAACCGATTCATTTTCCTGTCTTTTTTATTTTTCTAAATACTACCATCAATCTTCCAATCTATAGGCGTAGTTGAGCGATCTTTTATTCGCGGCTCAAACCAAGAATGCTGTCATTTTCGTTTCAATATGACGTTGGTATGCTTTTTTGCTGTTTTTTTTTAAAGCCACACTTTATTTACAAATCAAATATGTTGACCTATTATCATGCTCCACAAAAAAAAGTTAAGATCCGTTCACTTTTTCTGGTAGATTCCCATTTTATAAACGCACTAACATTAAAGATCTTGGTACAAATCAATTAATGAAAAATCGAGGGTCCTAACTAATGTAAAAAAAAAAGCCAATCTTTTTTTTTTTGGAGGGTGAGGGGTCTACACTTTGTGCCGACATTTCGGCGGGCCGGATGGAACCACTTCGTGGGCCGGATCCGGCACGCGGGCCGTATTTTGTGCATCACTGATGTATATGATTAAGTATATCTTTGAAGTAGTTGGCCAACAATGAAATGAGATAATGTAGATCGAGTCAATTCATAACATTTGACTCGGCAATGAAGGAAATCCGTCGCTAAACGAATGTCCTTCACCTATCCCTTAGTCTGTTGGACCGTTGGGGCACCTTGCAAGATTTGTCGACCTTCATTCTCCATTCCTCTCTGTCTTTTGCCTTAGTTTCAATGGCAGTCCCGTCCATTCTTTTATGTTGTCTTCCCATCGCGTTCTCTGTCTGCTTCTTTTTTTTCTGGTACTGTTCCCTGAAGGAGGGTCTTTGCGAGCCCCGAAGACCTTGTAATGTGGCAAGCAAGCTAAAGAAACTTTCCATTGGACAAACGTGACTGTCTCCTTATGACTAATATTTGAACTGTTTGTATTTCATATCTAACTCTAGTGGAGGCACGGTGGCTGAGTGGCAAAGCGCTTGGCTTTCGAACTGAGGGGTCCGGGGTTCGAATCCTGTGATTCTTTAATTTCGGGATCTTTAGGGCACCTCTGACTCCACCCAGCTCTAATGGATACCTGACATTAGTTGGGGAAAAGTAAAGGCGGTTGATCGTCGTGCTGGCCACATGACACTCTCGTTAACCTTGGGCCACTGAAACAGATAACCTTTACATATGATTATCAAATGTTGTTTTTCCTGTTTTGTTAGAAGCAATATGATATCAAAGAATCTCTTCAACATCCCTTCAAAAATGTTTCATTTTAACGTCAATGTTCACTTTATTCTAATCAAAGTCCGTCTCCCAAGGCTTTCCACTTTTTTTGTGGCGAATATTCTTCATACACATATCCATTTCCATCATTTAGAAAATTATGTCAGCCTGGGTCTCCTGTTAACTTTAGAGAAAGGGGGCTATTCAGGTTGTTCATTACAAGATTGTTTTGTTTTGGATTGTTTTACCTTGTGAGATTTTTTTTTAAAAAGTGGAATGTAACTCATAGTAATACAGTGAGATTTTGTTCCTAGTCCAGGACGGTTGGATTTAAGTTATAGTGTTGAAGTATAGACTCTGAGTATTTTTGTGTAGCTATTATTTAGTCTATTAGATATTGAGCTATTATTATTATTATATATTATTTGATACTTGAAACTTCATTTACCAGAACTGTGCTTGTGTTTGTTTATATTTTCAATAAACAAATTATATGTCCGTGAATCGCATTATGAATCTTCATTCTGTCTTCATATTTGTTGTCACGGTTATGTTCAGGACTTGCTTCATTTGGGAGTCAGCATTGAAATAAATATACGTATATTAATAAAAAAGTAGCCTTGACAACCATGTAGTAAATCAAGTCATAAATTTTGATTTATTTCTGTAAAATTGGTTGTAGACAGTCAACAACAAAAATCAACTTGGCATTAAGCGAGTGAAACTCAGCTAATTAGGCAACATCGTATAGAATGCGAAAAATAAACTTTTTTTTCTAATGATTTCATTTGTGCTTCATATGCTCCTGGCATGTTCCAAGATGAATCAGCAGTTTGAATATAAGAGTTCCTCATATTGGATTGAGTCATTGCAACATGTCCTGCCATGTTCCAAGATGAATCATCAGTCTGAATATAAGAGTTCTTCATATTGGAATGAGTCATTGTAACATGTCCTGGCATGTCTAAGATGAATCATCAGTTTGAATATAAGAGTTCTTCATATCGGATTGAGTCATTGCAACATGTCCTGGCATGTTCCAGATGAACCATCACTTTGAATATAAGAGTTCTTCATATTGGATTGAGTCATTGTAACATGTCCTGGCATGTTCCAAGATGAATCAGCAGTTTGAATATAAGAGTTCCTTATATTGGATTGAGCCATTGTAACATGTCCTGGCATGTCCAAGATGAGTCATTCGTTTGAATATAAAAGTTCTTCATTTTCGATTGAGTCATTGTAACATGTCCTGGCATGTTCCAAGATGAATCATCATTTTGAATATAAGAGTTCCTCATATTGGATTGAGTCATTGTAACATGTCCTGCCATGTTCCAAGATGAATCATCAGTCTGAATATAAGAGTTCTTCATATTGGAATGAGTCATTGTAACATGTCCTGGCATGTCTAAGATGAATCATCAGTTTGAATATAAGAGTTCTTCATATTGGACTGAGTCATTGTAACATGTCCTGGCATGTTCCAAGATGAACCATCACTTTGAATATAAGAGTTCTTCATATCGGATTGAGTCATTGCAACATGTCTTGGCATGTTCCAAGATGAATCATCAGTTTGAATATAAGAGTTCCTAACATTGGATTGAGTCATTGCAACATGTCCTGGCATGTTCCAAGATGAATGATCAGTTTGAATATAAGAGTTCTTCATATCGGATTGAGTCATTGCAACATGTCCTGGCATGTTCCAAGATGAATCATCAGTTTGAATATAAGAGTTCCTTATATTGGATTGAGCCATTGTAACATGTCCTGGCATGTCCAAGATGAATCATCCGTTTGAATATAAGAGTTCTTCATATTGGATTGAGTCATTGTAACATGTCCTGGCATGTTCCAAGATGAATCAGCAGTTTGAATATAAAAGTTCTTCATATTCGATTGAGTCATTGTAACATGTCCTGGCATGTTCCAATATGAATCATCAGTTTGAATATAAGAGTTCTTCATATCGGATTGAGTCATTGCAACATGTCCTGGCATGTTCCAAGATGAATCATCAGTTTGAATATAAGAGTTCCTCACATTGGATTGAGCCATTGTAACATGTCCTGGCATGTTCCAATATGAATCATCAGTTTGAATATAAGAGTTCTTCATATCGGATTGAGTCATTGCAACATGTCCTGGCATGTTCCAAGATGAATCATCAGTTTGAATATAAGAGTTCCTTATATTGGATTGAGCCATTGTAACATGTCCTGGCATGTCCAAGATGAATCATCCGTTTGAATATAAGAGTTCTTCATATTGGATTGAGTCATTGTAACATGTCCTGGCATGTTCCAAGATGAATCAGCAGTTTGAATATAAAAGTTCTTCATATTCGATTGAGTCATTGTAACATGTCCTGGCATGTTCCAATATGAATCATCAGTTTGAATATAAGAGTTCTTCATATCGGATTGAGTCATTGCAACATGTCCTGGCATGTTCCAAGATGAATCATCAGTTTGAATATAAGAGTTCCTCACATTGGATTGAGCCATTGTAACATGTCCTGGCATGTCCAAGATGAATCATCCGTTTGAATATAAGAGTTCCTCATATTGGATTGAGTCATTGTAACATGTCCTGGCATGTTCCAAGATGAATCAGCAGTTTGAATATAAAAGTTCTTCATATTCGATTGAGTCATTGTAACATGTCCTGCGTCTTAGCTAAAACTGTCTTTTATTCATTCCATCGTTTTCCCTCACATCATCATCATCTTCATCATCATCAGCCGTCAACTTTTGTCGCCTTGTGGTGTGACAGTTCGCGTAACTAAATCCCTCCATTTTTCCCGGTCAGCAGCTGTTCTTAGTAGGATATCAAGAGAGAGCCCATTATCCCTTGAAATCTCCATTGTTTCTTTCTAACATTCAGATTCTAAGGATATTTCACTAAAGGCTAGTGAAATACATGAAAACAACGTGAACACTGTCGCTATTTAATAATCGCTGACTCTCGGTTAGTCTAAAGGTGTAAAATGTTTTACATGTTTCTGATGTTATAGAGTAGAAGATGATCTACTTCCTAGTCCAAACCTCCCGCAGGACGACGGGGAATGGCAGCGGGCAGGGTATTTATCATCCAGATGACCGAACGACAGTACAGCACGCATACCACATGACCAGGAAGCCAACCCAAAGCCACCATTTCAAACGCTTCGATGACAACAGTTGTTTTTTGTTTGTTTTTCAACCTTAGCAGTGTTCAGATTTATACATCTCTATATAGATGAAAGTAAAGTTTAGCATTTTACTTGTGACATAAAGTATAGTTTTACTTGTGACATAATGTATAGTTTTATTTGTGATATAAAGTAAAGTTTTATTTGTGATACAAAGTATAGTTTTATTTGCGATATAAAGTATAGATTTACTTGTGATATAAAGTATAGTTTTACTTGTGACATAAAGTATAGTTTTACTTGTGATATAAAGTATAGTTTTAATTGTGACATAAAGTATAGTTTTACTTGAGATATAAAGTATAGTTTTATTTGTGATATAAAGTGTAGTTTTACTTGTGATATAAAGTATAGTTTTACTTGTGATATAAAGTATAGTTTTACTTGTGATATAATGTATAGATTTACTTGTGATATAAAGTATAGTTTTACTTGTGACATAAAGCATAGTATAACTTGTGATATAAAGTATAGTTTTACTTGTGACATAAAGTATAGTTTTACTTGTGATATAAAATATAGTTTTATTTGTGATATAAAGTATAGTTTTACTTGTTCTCCTTTTCAGACCTTGCGATCTATAGTGCAGATGATATAAAGGGCATCTAATTCTGTTTTCAACGGGTTAACAATGTGGCCAGCACAACGACCTGCCGCATTTACTTTTCCCAACTAATGTCTGGTACTTATAAGAGTTTGGTAGACTCAAAGGAGCCCTCAAAATACAAAAAATACAAATACCAGTCTACACCGAGATAGGAACCCAGGACTCCCGATGCGGAAGGCAAGCGATTTACCACTCAGCCACTTTTAACTAAAAGTATTTAGAAGTATCATCACGTGACATTACTGAGTGTCACTTCTGTCACGTTGTTACTTCATTATTACTATTGTATTTTATTTTGTAAAAATTTTCTTGCTTTTTTTTTTTACTGCACCTACTGATTTAATGTATGGTATGACCTGCTTACACTGCCTCGATGGAATTTCGACAGAAATTATTTGTTGTAGAAAAAATGTAGGCTATATATGTGGTAGGCTTCTATTGGAATAAATAAATTTCTTGCTTATTCTTTTTTACCGCACCTCATGATTTAAAGTATGGTGTGGCCTATGTCGCTATGATGGAATTTCGACAGAAATTATTTGTTGTAGAAAAAATGTAGGCTATATATGTGGTAGGCTTCTATTGGAATAAATAAATTTCTTGCTTATTCTTTTTTACCGCACCTCATGATTTAAAGTATGGTGTGGCCCATGTCGCTGTGATGGAATTTCGACAGAAATTATTTGTTGTAGAAAAAATGTAGGCTATATATGTGGTAGGTTTCTATTGGAATAAATGAAGGAGAGGAAAGGCTCACTTTTTATTACAAAGAAACATGCATCCATACACGAGCACAAACTTCACTGCGGTTCAAGGGAAGCAGTGTTGAGAAGCAAAAGCAGATATCTGCTACCAGGTACAGCCTTAGGCCGATTGCTGCGTACAGGGCCCCGCACCTGGCAGGGTCCCCTAATTTACAATAAGAATCTCATTGTAAGCCATGGCTCTTGTCACAGGCTTTTAAAGATGTACCAATTAAAGGGTTAACATACTGAGTGACAGTGAGTGTATCGTACGATTGACGTAACTATAATTAACCACCTGGCGCCTATACACATTCTAAACATTATGTATAATAAATGCTAATATAATGATCTAAGCAGTATCAATAGTTGTTATTGTTTTTAAAAAAATAGAACTTGGGCGTCGCAATCCGTAAAACCGACCCTGTCTACTATAGCGAAGGGAACCGGATGGAGAGAGCAATAGCGGACCGGTGCACTGTCAAATTTAACCACCTCGCTGAATTTATCCTACCACTAACGGTGCACGTCAAGAAAAGAAATTGACAGAATCGACTTGACCGTGAAATAAACGCTATATAAAAGTAAATCCAAAAATGTCAATATATCTTTGCCAGATAGGACCGTTAGAGCTGACAGAGAAATAATACCCATAGCTTAACAGCTTCAGTGTCAGAAAGTTGCTGTCAGATTTGTTTTCATTTCTTCATGACAAAGTAATTAACATTTGTATAGATAGTTTTTAGCGGCCCCGGAAGGGGAATAGAGATGTATTTAGTTTTGTGTGGTCTGTCTGTCCGTCTATCCCGTTTAGATTTCGTAAACTAGAAAAAAAATGAAAATCCGACATCATGATATTTTAGCCCGTTTAAAGTTCTGATTCAAAGGCTCCTTTTTTCTTTTCTGAAAGCGAAAAGTTTAATTAAAAAAATCAAGTATGCAAACAATTCTTTCATAAAATACACCATTTTTATAACTGTTCACCATTAATAGTAACAAACACAGGAGTCTATTTAATAAGGGGAGTACTATCCAACATGTTTGTCGCATATTTATGCAAATTGTAAAAATATTTTGTTTCAAAAAAATACTTTTTTTTAAAGAGAAAAATCTATTTAGTATGCATATAAGTGGAACATAATTTAGAACAACAATTAATAAATAGTTTTTCATATTACCGCATTAACTGCAGTGCAGAATCATATAATATAAGCTAGAATTTACTAAAGGAATTTTTTTTTTTACTGAAATGTTTTTTTTTCTTGAGGCTTTCAATAAGAGATTGGCCCTTTACAAAACAATTAGATCAATTAAATAATTATTATATGACATCAGTTAAGCCAGATTCACATCTAACTTCACTTCACCTATCCTTTGGTCTGCTGGATTGTTGGGGCACCATACAAGATCTGTCAACCTTCTTTCTTCTCTGTCGATTGCCTTTGATAGAATTTCATTAATTCATATTAATTCTGAAAATATTGAAACCTGCCTGGGTGGACAACTTCGGGGGCCGTTTTTGAGTTTGTGTTTCCACACAAACCGTCTTTGTAACCTTGTTTTATTTTTTAAAATAACTTTTAAACTGAGCATTCAAGTAGTATCTTGAGGGTAAATAAAATAGAGTGCATATAGTGTACCAAATCTTTTTTTAAAGATACAAAGTCTTACTAATCAATACTATTTACTTATATACAAATTGTTGACTATGAATTAAAAGAGAATAACCAATAATACAAGCTGCAAGGGGGCACAGTACGAACGTCAATGCTAATAAGTAACACATACCTTTCTTTCTGTATCAAAAATATTTTTATTATTGCCTTCAAGTGTATACATGATAAGAAAAACTACAAACAAAATATAAAAATACTTTTTAAAAAACTTATCCAATCGGAAGAATTGCACACTTACATATATATATATATATATATATATATATATATATATATTAGGGGTGCACCAGATAGTCTCTCCGGCTCCGGCTTCTGGCGAATATCCGGCATTTTTTACTATCCGGCTCCGGTCGGATATCACTACCGGATAGTAAACCGGATAGTAAAAAATACACCTATTTAATATGCATAAAGTGGACCTCGTTCCATTACTGTCTGTTATAGAATGTATTAATGTTTATATGAAAACAAAATAATGTGCTTAAAAATAGAGCCATTATAAATATGCACCAAACATCGTTTATTATAAAGACAAGGCATGTTAATAACTTAATATAAATAGAGATGAAACTTTACATCATAAATGCGCTTTACATACAGAGATGCAATGGCTGGCACTTTTTTCAATTTGTCTTGACCTTTGAGTAAGTTAGTTAACATGTTAAAATGTTACATTCCTTGACTACGTCATGCTGACCAGACGTCTGTCTAGCCGTGCGGGTATATCTCCAGAGGTAGAGATGAACAACTCCCACCCCCTTTTATTTGTTTAGTCCATCACATTGAGTTTTTTATAGGCTGGTAACTGCAAGTTAAATACGATGCACGTAGGTTTAATGTCAGCGTATAGACACTCTCTAGTGGTCACACCTTTCGAGGGAACTGAGTTTGTTTACTTAGTAGTTAATCCTTATTTGGGGGGGGGGGGCTGGACTACAAGAGCCACACCTCTAAGGTAACCAGGTATATTTCTAGATGAACAACTCCCTCCCCCTTTTATTTGTTTAGCCCATCACATTGAGTTCATTGATTGACAGGTGACCCCAAGTCAGATACGATGGACGTAAGCACTCTCTAGAGGTCACACGATGGAACTAGGTTTGTTATTGGGGGGGGGGGGGACTAGACTTTACATACGTAGCAGCGATGTCTGGCACACTGGCTTGTCTTGACCTTTGAGTGGTCTAGTAAACATGTCATATTCCTTAACTACGTCACGCTGATAATCTGTCTAGATGTGCGGGTATATCTCCAGAGGTAGAGATGAGCTACCCCCACCTCCTTTTGTTTGTTTAGTCCATAACATTGAGTTCACAGATAGGCAGCTGACCACATTAAACCAGATGTCAACGTGTTGACACTGTCTAGAGGTCACATCTTATGAGGGAACTGAGTTTGTTTACTTGGAGTAGAATTTTTATTAGGGGCGGGACTACAAGCCAAATCTCTATAAGGTTAATTTGGTATGAGTTTGTTTATTATGAGATAGGTTGTCAATCAAGGGTCTGGACCACAAACCACACCTTTTATACTATTGGATGGGTAATAAGTTTGTTTACTTTGAGTCAAGTCTCAATTATGAGTCAGGACTACAAGCCAAACAGACACTGACCAAGGGTATCTTTAAAGGGAGGCTCAACACCCCCAACTTCTTATTTGTTTAATCCATGACAATGTATTGATAGAGAATATAGACATTGACCTTTCTTAAGCCAGAATGGATTAACGCAAATTGTTAAGACATATTGACACTGTCTAGAGGTCACTAGATGATGACACTAAGTTTGTTTACTTGGAGAGAAATGTCAATTAGAGCGCTGAACTACAGGACACACCCCTACAAGTATTTTGTTACACAAGCCACGGGTATAAAAGTGGCTTGCAAGGGCATTTAGTAAATTGAAAAGCAATAATAATGGCTGATAAAAAGTCATCACTTATATGGCGTTACTTTAATGTCAAAACAATGGACAACTCTAAAGCAGTTTGCAATGCTTGTAAAATAGTTCTGTCACGTGGTAAACTAGGCAAACCTAAAGACTTCTCAACCAGCAATATGATTAGTCATCTACGCTCGAAACACCCAGACTTATTCAACGAAATGTGGGATATTAATAGTGATAATGCTAAACGCATTCACTTGGCCATAGCAAAGATGATTGCAACTGACATGTAACCTTACCAAGTAGTTGAGAAACCTGGATTTATTGGACTTTAAAAAGTACTGGAGAAAAGATAGACTGTGCCTAGTCTCAAATATTTTACAGATCGCGTTATTCCAGATATCTACGACAATATTTCCTCAAAGATTCGTGAAATGCTGTCTGAAGCTAAAAGCATCGCTTTCTCAACGGACACTTAGACAGCTGATAATACCACCGAATCATATTTTGGTTTAAATGCCCATTGGTTGAATGAGTCATTTGACCGAAGCAGCTATGTTTTGCATTGTACAAAATTTAATGGCCAGCATATGGCTGCAAATTTGCTGTCAGCATTTGAAACATCGCTTGAAAATTGGAACATATCTCGAGAAAACTGTCATTTGGTTCTACGTGACAATGCAGCAAACATCACCAAATGCTTTCGTGATGGTAAATTTGCAAGTGTTGGTTGCTTTTTGCACATACAATACAACTTTGTGTACACGACGGTGTTTTGAGTCAGCGATGTGTAGTGGATATGATTATTGCAGCACGAAAAATAGTATGCCATTTTAAACATTCGTCCTCGGCATCTGACCGTTTACATAACCTACAGAGCGAACGCTATAAAACCTAGATTGAACTTTACCTTTGAAAGATTTACATTAGTTACATATAAGTTTATATATTCTGCATGAGTTATCCCACATTCTACTTTACAATTAGCGGCCTCATACATAGGCACACACCATCTCATGTTACAAAGATTAGTTTATGATAAGCATATCTGTAAAAATAAAATGCCGTTGATTTTAATTTATCAATCAGTGATAGAGTTTAAAGTAAGAAAGTAATAAAATAATATGAATATAGGTATGTTACATAGAAGATTTGCAAAAACTTCAGTAAAACGAGCTGTTTGAGTCATGTAGGTATTCGGCTCCGGCCGAATATCTAATTTTACTGTCCGGTTATATCCGGCTCCGGCCGGATATCAAAAAGTACTATCCGGTGCACCCCTAATATATATATATATATAAATATATATATATATATATATATATATATATATATATATATATATATATCAATTATGTAGAAGTTTCTTCCTTTTTTATATGAAATAAAATCATTAATTACCGAAAATTTATTTTAAGGATTGGTTAATTTTTCAATTGATTCATGTTTTATAAGGTACCATAAAAAATTGTTTAAAATGTAAAATTTCTTTCTTTTTTTTTATATGAACCTAAAAAATTAGGCCCAATTACCAATAATTGATTGAATGATTAATTTTTCAATTGATTCATGTTTTGTAAGGTACCATAAAAGTTTTTTTTAAAATTTCAACTAGATGTGAGAACGGGTGCGGGAGAAAGAAGATGTATATTTATCTTAATTCTTTCTCTGTAATTATTTACCACATTCTGGTGGAATCAACGTTGGAATCGTCAGTTAGGAGAGAAAGAGTTAAGGGACAAAGCTCTAAATATTTAGCCATATATCTGAATACTGAAGAGTTAATTTCCCTTGTCAGTATCAAACAAAATAATTAATTGACCAATTGGTTAGATTTTATAAAATTGATTCCTGTAATGTCTTTGGCAATGAATAATGGTGCAAAGTTTCAATGGATCAGGGAGAAATAAGGTGTTCAAACATTTTACCAGACAGATACATAGATAGAGTGAGTTGATATAAGCTTTGTAAAAATGTTGAACTCTGACACTGGTCAGTGAATTCCTGTGCCTGATCAACAGATACATATGACACAGGCCTGTGTACTTGAAAAGGACTGATGTAATCACTCCCTGTGTAGATCAACAGTGATATGGGTTATCTGACTATACTGTGTGTTTTCAAGAAGCTTTTGGGTCAAGTCAGTCTGACACAGTAAAAGACCAGCATAGATTTAAGTACAAGTTGTGTATAGCTGTAACATTCAGAAATTGACTACTGCCAATTGTAGAGTATTTGTTTATTTTTTGTTTATTTATAACACACATTAATAGTGTCACATTATTTGAAACCCAAGCTGTCAAGTTCTTGACTTAGCTACATTGTTCTGCCAAGGGCTTATAGAGAAAAGTAACAATATGATTGAACCTAACTTAGATCAACATAGGAACAAAAACATCTTTTTAAATAACATAGCAGATCGACCAAATTCCACCAATAGAAAAAGCTAAGGCCATATTACAGATCAACACATTCACTCTTCTCTCTTTAAAAAAAAAAAATAAACATTTTGAAATAGTGTCAAACAAAAATAAATTCATTTTAAAAGCCAGTTCTATGAAGATCCTAAACTTTTTCTATTTTGTGATGTAATTTTAATAAAAGAGTTTATGGTTGAAAAAAATCAAATCCCAGCTTACGAGGCTAAAGTCAGTCGAACTGTTTGCTTTACATTTTAAATGTTTTAACAGAATTGAAAATTTTTACACCCTAGCTAGCCCTAACTTCCCATAGAATGGCAGAAGGTAGGGTTCAAACCCTGGACCATCAAGACACATTTCAGGGCACATACCACACAAGCAGGAAGCCATCGGGTTAGAATTCTTTAACAGCCATCATATGATAAATGAGGATTAACTATTAAATCTAAAGACCTTTATGTATACTTGTGGCTAGGTAGCTTAATTTCTTGTAAATACAAAAATAATTGCTTGGATAAAATTTCAGAATTAAATGAATTCTGTCCCCACCTCCCCATCACTATCAATATCAAGGCGCCATTCTACTTATATCAAGTTTCTCATCATATGATAAATGAGGATTAAATATTAAATCTAATAGTCTTTAAGAAAGCAAAGACAATATTGTTAGCTACAAAGCACATACCAGATAACTAATCAAATCCTACATTACCAGTTTCTTTACATTGAAATATATCTTTATTGTTAAACACATTGACAGTCTGGTGTGTGGTATGCACTTTGTACTGTAGTCATAATGGTCCATAGTTTATATATTGATGGTGCCCCCCCCACCCCTTTACAGCAGGAGGTTTTCATTAGGATGTAATAATCTTCATTTCTGAAGGAATGTCCAAAATGTATAAATCAAAACTTTTAACTCCAATAAGAAAACAGAAATTTGATATATTCTGAACATTTCCAATAGGAAAACAGAAATTTGATATACTCTGAACATTTCCAATAGGAAAACAGAAATTTGATATATTCTGAACATTTCCAATAGGAAAACAGAAATTTGATATATTCTGAACATTTCCAATAAGAAAACAGAAATTTGATATATTCTGAACATTGCTATAAGTACAAGCACTATCAGTTTGAATTTCTGGATTTTTAGGGCACACATGAGTTCACCTAACTGTAATGGGTAACAGACTTTAGTTAGGGACAAGTAAAGGCGGTTCATCATTGTGCTGGCCATATGACACCCTCGTTAGCAGTGGGCCACAGAAACTTTACTTTTTTTTTTTTTTACTATCAGTAGAATTGTGCCTTGATATTGATACTGATGTGCAGAACTTATTTAAGTTTGGAATTGTATTTACAAGAAATTAAGCTATCTAGCCACACGTATACATACTGATCTTAAGCTCAATGCAATAAAAATAATGACTTAAAAATTTAAGGAAAGTGATGAAATTGTAGCAGTTAATTGCTAGCTATATATACAGGAGACTTAGAAAGTAAAATGATGCAGCTGCTGCATCATAATAAAAGTAATGGTTGATATGTGGTGTTACTGAGAAATATAAAAGGAAGATTCATTTTTGTACATTTTTTATTTCCTTCATAAATGAAGATGATTAAAATCCAAGCCTAAACCTCTTGAAGCACAGCAAGGTACAAGAGCTTTGGCAGAGTTTGAACTTGGGACCAGTGAGATGGCAGTCTGGAGAGCATACCTCACAACAAGGCAGCCTAGGGAGTCTGGATGGCTGCCTGGTCGTGCGGTTTGCACGCTGGACTGTCGTTCAGATTTATCGATGGTCCCGGGTTCAAACCCTGCCCGCTCCCATCCCCCGTCGTCCTGCGGGAGGTTTGGACTAGGAAGTAATTATCTTCAACTCTGAAGGAACATCCGAAACATGTAAAACATTTTACAAATTGGGGATTAAGACCAATAAGGAAACTTTACTATTGATGTAGTTGCAAGACTACATAGGAGACTGGACTGATGTTATAACATGCCTTTATAAGTTCATAGTTACAACTTTTATAAAGTCACACAAACTACCAGCCAAAATTGTCAAAAATACAAAAAAGAGAGAGACATTATTGGAATGAATACAATAAGAAAGTACAACATGGTTTTAAACTAAAACTTAATTTTTACATTTGTAATTAATCCCATCTTCCTTTCAGCGTGTCATAAAAATTTGCTATCCTCTTGTTTTTACATGTAACAGAGAAAGAAGTCTCCCAAACGGATTTACATCTTTAAACAGGCATTATTATAATGAAGCTAGTCACAAGAACATAGGGAAAGCAAAACAACAACAAAACAGTTCCTGTGAAATATTTTATCCTTTTGATTGTTTTGATAATGATTAAGTGATGAATTTAATGTTATTTCTTTAATATGATGTTAACTAATATGAGCAGTTAACCAAGCACTGATACGTTTCAGGTTCTTGTTCATCCATTTGACATTTGTCTCGACCTTCTCAATGGCCTGTATGGTGGATCTCTCTCCTGAACCAAATTGGCCTTCTTGGCTGGCTTTAAACATTTTGAGCTGAAAAAAAAATATTTAAATCACATCTTATTAAATTACAAATTAAAATATTTAAATAAATAAATAACAAAATATTAAGATGCTATACTTGTATAAATATTTGCTAGCTATAAACAGAAAATAGTGACAAAAAGAGTAGGATTGTTTTTGGGTAAGGTTATTTAAAAGCTACTGTATTAAGAAGTCATTTGTATTATTTAGTAAAATAGTTTCTATATTTGACAATTTTATTATGCATACACTCTGGAATAGCAGGCTATGGAGTCTTCATTGAGTTGACATATGACTCAATAAAACTTCATGAAAACACTGCAGACTCTTGGGCCAACCAGAGACGGCTAACAGACTGAGTTTTCACTATGCTCTTTCAATGATCCCAACCATAAAAATAAAAATGGTTTCAGTGCTGGGACAACTCTATAAGTGCCCTGTCCAGGACTGAACAAACTATTATATTAATAAAGTGCAAGACTGGATATTATGCTGTTCATTTTTGTATAATTATGGTCAAAGTCTATCTCACAGCGCTCCAGCTACATTGATTCTTTAAATATAATTTAAGTAACTATAATTTAAGTTTCTCTTATTTGAATAAATGTATGTATGAAATAATTTCATGAAAATGGGGAGCAAGGGAAGGATAAAAAAATTATTAGAGGCAACTGTTTCTTAAATGATTGGTCTCTATGCATAACCTACTGAATCTAGTGGAATAGCTACCCAGTCCAGAGGCATACACTCTGGACTATCATCTTAATGGTCCCAGTTCAAATCCCTGCTCACTGACTCCCCCCACCATCTTCAAGAGGTATAAGCTAGGATATAATAATCTTCAATTCTATATGTTTGTTTGTTTGTAAAATATTTTGCATGTTTCGGATGTTCCTTCAGAGTTGAAGATAATTTACTTCCTAGTCCAAACCTCCCATGGACGACGGGGGTAGGCAGCAGTTGGGTATGAACCTCAGATCATTGACAAGTCTGCATATTGCCATGGCCAGACAGCCACTATAGGAACATCCAAAGCTTGTAAAACAAACAAACAAACCTTGGTGGGAGCAGGATATTATTCAAGATTTGAAAAAAATAAATATTTTCACTGCTTACCTCTTGAAGTTCAAATTCTGTATTTAATGAACGAGTAATAGAATCAATAACACTGGCCCATTGAAAAAATGAGATGCTAAATCTGAAATGTAGAAAGTCCAAAATTATTGCTCCTTCTGTTGATTTATTGATGACTGTATTCTTTGCTAACCAGCTGTTATATTAAGTTTAAAAAAAGATGTACCCAATCAGGCCATGTGATCTATGTGGGCATTTTGATGCTAAGCTTTTACATTTCTATGGCACATGGTTAACGAGGGTGTCATGTGACTAGCTCAACAACCCACTTTCTTTACTTCCCCAAACCATTGAGTTGGGTAGCCAAGCGCTTTACCTCTCAACCACTATGCCCCAGATGTTAAATCCTAATAATAACAAATTATTTAAAAACTAAAACATTGATTACAGTTCACTTATTATTTCAACTAAGAAAATACACTTACGAATCTTTCAGCTGATTAAAATTTTCTCTAAAGAAATTCCAAGCCAGATTTCTTCCAACGGTGTTGCTAGCAACATAAGAGACAGCACTAAGAGCGTCTTGTTTTCTGATTGGAGAAGTCTCCTCCAGTATGAGATTCAAATAACTGAAAAGAACAAAAACAACACAAAATATGTGTTTGTTTTATTCAAGTTTTTAATTTTGGAGTCTAAAAATAAAATAAGCTCACCAAATTTTATTGCATCAAATTTTTTAGCACTAGTACCAAAGGTTTTGTATTTTAACATGTTTAATAATTGGAAAAAAAGCCCTTTTTTTTCAGTCAACGAGTACTATCTGAAACAAGAACATTGAATTTTGAGCTTCTTTCATCTAAACCTTAGCTGTTTGCGAATGCACCGAGACATGAACATGCCTAACAAACTGCACTATATTAACTTTCTCCCACACAAAGAGCAATCTAAAATCTTCAAACTGAGAACAGGACACACACCTCTGTTAAAATAACATCTTAACAAAATATATCCCACACAGATATCACTTTGTAGACACTGCACACACCCTTATGAAACCGTAAACCATATCCTCTTTGAATGCTCCTTCCTATTCCACCTTAGGCAGACCATACTACAACTAGAGCCAAACATAACCAACACTCTGTACGGCAGTGTAGAACAACTGAAGAGAACAGCACACTATTTTACCTTGGCATAGTCTGCAAAAGAGCTCACAGCTCAGCAGCAAAAAGCTGTCCAGAAGAAGAAGCTGTTTATGAAAGATTCATCTGTCTCCTGCCCTCTATTGGATCACTTTAAGTATATCTTGTGGAAGTCGACCCTTAGGTATTCACTGCATATGGTTAAGCCAGCTAAGGAATCTACCACTGATAATAGTTTTCAGGTCTTCTCTTACATCAAATCCCCTAGAGAAGTGATGTGCTGTAGCAGCTATCACCATATTAAGTCCTTGACAAGCAGTAGCACAACATACAGTAATAAGCTGAACTAAACCTGTACTATTCTAGTATTTTGATATTTTTGATATTTTGTTTTTTTGGCACATCAGCACAATTTAGGCCACATTGTGGCCATAGTCCATGAGATTTTTAAGATAAGGAGACAGAGTGATGATCAATGAAGGCAGGCTGAGGAAAAGAGAACGCAGACACAATGATAAAAAAAGAAGTAGGGCACTTTTGAGCTCCACAAGTGCTAAGCAAAGAGGAGCACAGTTTAACGTCATGCCATGGGACGGCGTACTAGTCTAGAATCTCAATCTCATCAAACAGATTAGGGATCAATTACAATGTAGGAATGTCAGTACTACTTGCATAAGAAATAGAGCTGAACAGAACTGGAGTATAACCTTATTGAAGGTTTTCCCTGAGACACTGATAATCTTCTCACTCAAAAAAAAAACAACAACAAAAAACTAAAACCCAATAAAGAGCACTAAGGTCTGAGTACTGAATGTTGTAACGATACATAAAACATAACCTCATACAATGTTCACAAATCACAAAGAAAGAAGCATTTTTTGTTTCATAAACAAACTAAAAGTGTTTCTTCCGAAGTATTAAGAAATATCTATTTCACTGAAGAAGACCAATGATTCACTCAAGTTTATAATTAACATGAACTAAAGCTCACATTTACTTTGTTGACAACATAATTTACTTTTTAATGTACTCTATTCATAAAACGCAACATAGCATTTAAATGGATTTTACATACTTACTTATTCAGGATCCAAGGCTCTTTTGAACAAGATAGACCAAGCAACAAATTGATTTTTTCTGAGGCGATATCTGACTCCTTGTACATCTGAAAAACATTTTAAAAATCTTTTGTTATTTGTTTGTTAGCTTAACTTTGTGAACGAGTTGCATTCTCTCATTGTTTGGTAATGAGCTGCTGGTTTAAAGGCTTATGGGTAATGAGCTGCTGGTTTCAAGGCTTATGGACTAGTAGAGTAATTGTGTACATGTTACGACTCAGTGTTTCCATGGAACTGCTTTAGTGTTTACACAAATGACATCTGATATTTGAATAATAAAGTAATGAGCTAGATCATTATTGTATGAACATAACACTGTCAAAAATCTCTAACAAATTTTATCACAGAAATATTTTTCTAGTAGATTTCAATGTATTTCATCTTTGTACAGAAATCAGAATGATCAGTCGGAGTATATCACAGGGAAAAGAGTGAAAATTGTATTATAAACTGTAAACAAATTCATAATCCCAGTATCAACATTACAATGTGGACATGATGATAAGACATGAGGCCTGAACCTATTTAACTGACTGTAGGTCACTTTGACAATCTTTTGTTGAGATGAATATATCTTACCAAGAAGTAACCCTTAGACATGTATTGCAGCAAAATGTACTAGCAGAGTTATCTGTCCTGAAGCAGTCAAACCACACTTTGGACAAAGCATTTTTTTTTTTTACAATTTTTTAAGAAAACAGAAAAAGATGAAGTAGAATGTAAAGAAAGTTGTTAGCAAAAGACAAGGAAAATGGAGAACATCTGATTTCAGCTGGCCTGATATTAACAAAAAACGAATTCTGACATAACTAGTAACTAGTGGGAAATTCACACAGGAAGTAAAGGTGACTGTTTAAATGTAAATGCTAGGACCAATTTGTACAAATGCTTTTTCTTCCCTAGCGCTATTAGAGCATGGAATGGGTTGCCTGAGCTAGCCTGGAAAACCAGTGTCTTTGCAGAATTTAAGTCATAGGTTAACATGCATGACATGCGTAGGACGTAATCATCTTCATTTTTGAAGTAACGTCTGTATTATATAAGATAAGAAGATAAATCCATTCATAACTAGAACACAAAGGGCTAAAGCAAAGTTTTAGACTTGTAGATGAGTACTGTAAAATATAATAGGTCAGATTCCTACCTTAGACCACAATGCTTACATGTTTCCTCCCCTCTCATATATTACAGGCAAGGTGTGTGAATGTAAAGTATAACATCTATCAGTTTATTTTATTATTATTATTTTTTTTTTATTATTATTAAGTTGAAGATACCATAAATTAAATATAACATTTCTGTTGTGTCAAAAAAAAAAAAGATTTGTAATGTTTTTTTTTATTTATTGTTTCTTTTTGTTTCTGGAAAATATTAAAACCCAACACAATATTAAATCCCCAATCTAATGGACAAAATTAACTCTTGTTCTTCACACACACAAATACATTGGGACATAAAACACATGCATGTATCATTTCTTAAATAAGACATTGTAGGACGCAATTGTAGGCCAATAATAGAATATGCATAGGCCAATAATAGAATATGAATCCTCCGTTTGGGACCCCTCAACTCAAGAAAACATTAAGAAACTGGAACAGACACAAAATAGAGTAGTGAGTATTTGACTAGAGTAACACCTTTAGTAAAATCACTAAATTTAGAAAGCCTTCAGGACAGAAGACTCAAAAGTAAAGTAGCAATTATACATAAAACACTGAACCATAACCTTCAAATACAAAAACAAAATTTAATAAAATACTCTGAAAGACACAAAAATAAAGACGCATTCCACGTCCCATATGCTAGGACAAATTTGTACAAATACTCCTTCTTCCCTAGTGCTATTAGACTTAAAAGTAAAGTAGCAATTATACATAAAACACTGAACCATAACCTTCAAATACAAAAACAAAATTTAATGGAAGCGTGGTCGAGAGGCTAATTGCGCTTCAACATGGCTACCTAGAAGGGGGCTCGAGGTTCGACACCCGACTCGGGCAGAGTTGGGTTTACTGAGCGCCTAAAGGCAGCACGGAAAACCAACTCCTAGATACACCCTCCCCCCACCTGTCCACAAATGAGATTGGACCAAAGCGCTCTGAGCATGCTATAAACATGAAAGTAGCGCTATATAAAAGCTATAATAATAATATTTTTACTATATAATATATATTTTATTATATATTGATCAAGACTACATTTTGATGTTTCAGGTTTAGAATCTTAAATTGTGTCTGTGCTACTAAAAATGTTGTAATTAAGAATCTAAAATTTCATTAGAAAATTGTCTTAGAACCCTTTTAATTTAAAACATTTTGGAAAATTGTTTATATTTGGTCATGATATGAAGTTGAAAGAATTGTTACACAAGTCCTCACAAAAATAAATCATTTATAAAAGAATTAAATATGAACTAACCTCAAGAGCAAAATTCCACTCTTTGGCTCCTCCCACAGAAATGGCATAGCAATAGACAATCTGTCTCAAGTTGGGGTCAATTCTGGTCAAAATAAAGTATAATTAAAGTTGTAATGAATACCATATCCTTTTTTAGATTCATGGTGGAATGTTTATTACTTAAATCTATAGAATCATTATTAAATTAGATCTTGGCATTGTGACTTTGTGAAACCTAACATTAGTATTAAATAAGTTGACATCATTTTATAGAGGCCCAAACCAGCTATTGAAAAGGTGGTCATTCATAGTGATTTGTGTAGCTAAGTTCCAATGGGAGACTTCTGAAACATTACTTAAATTTTTCTGACTTTATGAGACCAAACAACAGAGGCATAGTTATAGTGCGAGGAGGGAGAGGGGGAGAATTTAAAAATACCCCCAGGCTCCCACTTGATGGTTGCAAATGAGTGTTTTTTTACAATAATATTAGGCAAAATGTAGGGGCCCCCAAAGAAGTCAAACCCCCCAGGCCCCAAAATGATGGCAAATTCCTAGCTAAGCCACTGCCAAACAAAGAAGCAGCCTCTGCTAATTGACAACAAACTCCTGCTTCATGTGAGCAAGAAGGACACAATCATCCACAAATTGAAACTCTAACAACCCTCTCTTAATGATGCATCAATGTCAAGAGAAACAGACAACTATCAAGCTCATGCCAGACGTGTTTTTGGTCTGTTTCTCCATCTAAAAACAACATCAATATCTACAAAAGAGAAGTTCTTATAACCCTATTGTATGGCTCTGAGACCTGGTTGGTCTACAGGCAGCATGTAAGTCTTCTCTCATACCTCAAACAAAGTGTGTGTGCTCCAAAAGAACATAAGACTACACTACCAATAATCATGTTCCCTTGAATGCCAGTGAGGAGGCACTACTTATGGATCATAAAGATTATAATTATTATTATTATTATTACTTATAGTTTGACACTTTTAAAAGATTCCTTCAGAAAAAAAGATCATTCTTCCTAGTCGAAACCTGTCTGAGAACAGGGATGGAAGCAGACCAAGCTAAAACTTGGTACCATCATGATGACAGCTCTATGTGCATAGATAATGACCAGGCAGCCATTCTATTCCTTTGGGTAGACACATTTACAAAACAGGGAGATGGCTGTGTGCCAATAAAAGGTCTTACTGCCAGACTTAAAGGAGAACTTGTAACATAGTGACCTAAGGAGCACTTTAATGACCAACTCAGGTTTCAGTTAGCCCTTAAAGTCATACCAGGAAACAACTGACAGCAAATAACTTGTGAAAGAAAAAGGAGAACTCTTCCAAAGATATCGGAACACACATTTGAGACTCAAAGAAAAGCTATTCTCAAAGTCAGGCACAGATAGATAAAACAGTCCAACAGCTTTTTCTATATCAGATGTAACAAAGTATGCAGGATATAGCTGCGACTGTGAGGTCACATGAAATAAAGCACTCAGCATTTAGAATCAGAATGACAAGAATGCCTTATTATTACACCATTATTAGTTGTTGTTTTTTTATTGTCTATTAACTATTCATCAACATCAAATGAGGAGGTCATGTGGCCTGCACAATATCCAACCATCTTTACTTTTTCCTAACTAATGTCAGGTACCTAATAGAGCTGGGTGGACTCAGAGGTGCCCTAAAGATCTCAAAATTAAAAATCTGAGTCATGGTGCCCTAAAGATCTCAAAATTAAAAATCTGAGTTATCGAACCTGGTACCTCAGAAGCCAAGCACTTTACCACTCTGCTACTATGCCTCCTAGATTGCTATAGTTTTTTATGAAATAGGTAAA
Organism: Biomphalaria sudanica; assembly: GCA_036873155.1. Taxonomy (NCBI): domain Eukaryota; kingdom Metazoa; phylum Mollusca; class Gastropoda; family Planorbidae; genus Biomphalaria; species Biomphalaria sudanica. Next base: position 209,436 of record JAZGLO010000194.1, on the reverse strand, counting down.
TGCACTTTTATACTGAAGCTAAACAAAATTGTTTATAAATAATGATATATTTTGATTGTGGCCAAATCAATATTTTGGGAACATAAGAAAAAAAATCCACTTACGCATTAATTTTAGAATTATCCATCCATGTCTTGTAAAGACGTTTGACAGCATCAAGACATTCTGGAATACCATATTTACAAGCTTCAGCTGCTATTAATCCTCTTGCAGCTCTATAAACAAATTTTTAAAAAATGTAACTGACTTGTTCAATTTCAATAATGTTATCAAACAAACACATTGTGCTTGAAAAAGTTAACATCTTAATCTCTGTGTAGGTAAATAAGCAATAAAGGTTGTAAAAGCTTTATAATGTTGTATTACCTAGAGTACTATGTTGTGCACCATTGAAAAAGAATTGTATTAAATAAAGTACTGTAAGCTTAGATATTGGGTGCCTAACCCAGAAATCTTCAGGCAGAGGGGCGTATATTTGACTGGCCACCTACCTAGGAGATTGAAAACTCTGAATCAAACCTCTGCCAACATGTGGCTATACCCAAACATGGGAATGGTTCAGGAGTAAGCCCTGAGGAAAAATCAGGAGCCAGTGACCCTTTGACTACTTGCAGCATACAATGCTAGCCTTAGCAGAATCTAGGATGTACATACTGTTCATTGGACACATCAGTTACAAGAAGAAAGCGGGGGTGACATCGTTCTGACCATAACTTATGCGATCAATCATAGTAGATTATAGAAGTAGATGTGGGAAGCGTGGTTGAGAGGCCAAGTGCGCTTGAACTTGGCTTAACTTGGCTACATATGAAGGGGGCTCGAGGTTCGACACCCAATTCGGGCAGAGTTGTGTTTACTGAGCCCCTAAAAACAGCACGGAAACCAACTCCTAGATACCCCCACTGGTCCACAAAAGAGATTGGACCAAAAGCGCTCTGAGCATGTTATAAGTATGAAAGTAGCGCTATATAAAAGCTATAATAATAATACTATTTTGAAATAAATTAGTACTTTAACTGTTACTTAGACCAAAATGTTAATTTTAACTTATGACAGGGACTTTGCAAGCAATTTTCGCTTCTTTTCAAGAAGTCTGTCCTAGTAGTATTTGTGCATCCTTTTTTCACTCATCTCATAACACAACCTCAATGGTAAAACACTTTCTCATTCAGCAACCCACTTTATTATAAAGTATATAGATCCTAAGTCATTTTTTTAATCACATGGCTCATTCAAATATTAACACTTGTGCTCTAAAACAGCTTTGAGTTTAAACTCTAAGGACTTACATTTCTGTGTGTGAAGAACCTGAGTTATTCAGTCCAAAATACTGATAGGATGTATTCAACTGCTTTTGCATGAATGTCTAAAAAAATATAAAACAATATGTGTGTAAATATATATAGCTTCTATTGATGATAACAATCTGGATGTCTTGGACTTCTTCATTGTTGATTTTATCTAGACACCTTCTTTTCAGAAACCACCTTAATCATCGGAGGTGGAATAATTTTTCCCATGCAAGAATAGCTAGACCATATTTCACTGCTCTACAGCAGAGTGCTCATGACACATATTTGATATAATAAGGCTGTAGTATTCAAAGTCAGCAAACACTCTTTTCTGAAGCAGTGCCATGGTGCCCATTGCCTTAACTATCCCATAATTGATGTCCTTTTCAGGATAGCCCATCATTGAAGATAATCAACACAATGATCAACTTTGGTTTCTTCTAGTCATAATGTTTTTTGTTTGGTGTAATGCACAAATTGTAAGACAAATTTCCATACGGGCAATAAAGATTATTATTTTTATTATTATTATTATTAACTTATCTCCAGGGGTGTTGGTCATTCATATATCTTGTCTAGTTTGCTATACTTTTGATATTTAATATAAGTCCAATTCCTCTAAATGAAGAAGCTTACTATTATTGTATAATTGCACTGAAGTAACATCTTTGAATAAGATTCTAAAGCAGGAAAGAAGAGCTAACAAAAGGCAGAGAAAAGAAGAAGGCATAACTAATGCTGAAATTTTCTTCTTTAACTCTTCTTTCACAAATTTGGTACTATAGTAATGGTGCCATCCTTCTTTTTGGAGGATAACATTTGTCTTAATATTGCCATGATACAAATAAATCTGTGCTGATAATAATAATAATAACAATAATAATCTTTATTGACATGGCCGTACCACTATCTCATAATTTTAAAAAAACTGAGCTGGAAAAACAACGAAAATATGGCTTGGAGATTAAGCGTTTATGGAAATTATCTAAAATAACAATATACCCCATTGTCATATCAACAGAGGGAATAATAACAACTGACCTCACAGATACCTTCAAGGCCCTTGGCATTCCTAGGAACATTCTCGTTGCCTGTCAGAGGGCGGTACTTCTGCAGACCTGCCACATCACTAGAAAATTCCTCAGTGGAAACTGATAAAGGGACTACGATGAATTTTGTTTCCCTTAAACGAAACTCGACCCTGGCTTCGCCAGAGAATGAATACTCGCTCTTTTATAATAATCTTTATTGTCCGTATGGAAATGTGTCCCAGACTCACTCATAATCAACATGTGAAAAGTTTATATCAAACAGTTTCTATTTGATGATTTGATTGCCAGGGGAACAGAAGAGTTTTTGTGTCTCTCTTTGCTATCGGTATCTTGTATATCTTTTGTGATGGTAAAGTCACAAAATCCTGACCCACAGAGTGATTTTTCATTTCTTACACCTTTTTAGCTTTTTTATGAATGTTTGTCTCAAACAGCTGCTGAAATGGGTTTTTTTTTTGCCAATGACTTTACCATCAGCATTTAGGATTCTATGACATTTATTTTTATTATTAGTGTTCAGATAGCCACACCAGGCAATGATATTTAAAACTTAAAATAATAAAATGACTTTGATCTGGCATTTCATGCAAAAAATAATATGAAAAAGGATAAGATAAAATGGTGTTTTGGTTTTTGTTGATGAATAAGTTCAATTTATTATGTCGAAATTTTGTTAACAAAATTTATATATTATACTATTTTGATTTCTTCAGATCATACTTTCTAAATACTGTATGATCTAAAGAAGGTAAACAATAGTTGTTTTTTTACAATTTCACTAATTATAACTATGATAAAGTTTCTATGCTTGCTGACCTGGTAGCTACCATATGCAGAGCTGACTGACAGCATTCTAGCAACATAAGCCAGTTCTATTCTTGCAGCTTGCCAAGGGACATACTCTCTTTCATTTTCAAGGTAGTCTATGACAGAGAAGGCAGTCTCTAGGTCTAAGGAACCTGATCTGTGAAGTATCCATTAGAGTTCAACATTTTAAAAAATTCAGAGTAATACAGGATAAACTCAAATAAAATTACATGACTAAGTTGATTTTATCAATGAGATGGCTCAGTCAATTTTATCAATATGAAGTTAATCCAAATCTAATCAATATAAACAATGACTTGCTATTATATGTATGTATGTATGTATATATGTGTATATATATATATATATATAATAATACTGTTGATATATGATGTAATGTTGCATGAGAGTTAGTTCCCTTAGCGGATTAGGAAGTGTATGTTGCTGTTCGTTATCTAATATGGTGGAATAAAGCCTGTGTGTATGTTTTGTAAATTGGCCTTGTTGTTTATCTATTTCTACTTGTATCTATGAGCTTATTAACATGGTGGAAGCAGTAACAAGAGCTATAGTTAGGTTTATATCAGTGATATAAATCTAGTTAAATTAAGTTTTAAAAAAAAATAGATCTCTAGTGTAGATCTAGACGTCTAGAGTCTAGAGAGGCTCGGGGTTATTCAGTAACAGTTTTCTACATCTAGTTAAGTCTAGTCTAGATAGTAAATATACTATTGTAAAATTTGAATTGAAAATGGCACAAGTTCAACTTAAACCACCAACAGAATTAAACATAATACAATGAAATGTTAGTGAAAATTTTTGTCAATGGCAAAGACAGATGCAGATTTACCTCCTAGCGTCAGGCGCGACAAGAAACAAAAATGTCAAAGAAAGGCCATAATCCTTCATTGCAGGAGCACAAGTTCAGGAAGTATGTGATCATTTTATTTATGAAGACCATGAAGATAGCAATGATCCAGACATAGTGTTACAAAAGCTACAAGAATACTGTCATCCAAGGAAGAACGGCGGAGTACATGCAGCTTATAGGTTCTGGAATATGACTAGTATCTCTTCATATGACTTGTTTATTACTAGTTTGAGGACACAGGCTGAGAAGTGCAATTTTAAAGACAAAGACTGAATGATAAGAGATAAACTAGTCTTTTCTGCAAATCAACGTCTACAAGAGAAGCTACTAATGTGTTCAGATTTGACACTAGAAAAGGCTATAGAAATTTGCCAAGTCTATGAACAAACTTCCAATAGTCTCAAGGAAATGAATAAAGAGTCTAAGCAAACTGACTATCTTCTGAAGCTTGAAAAAGCAGATAGCCTCAAAGAAAATTTATCAAGGACTGCAAATTTTGTGGAGGCAGACATGAATATAACAGACAGTCATGCCCGGCTTGGGGCAAAACTTGTTTCAACTGTCAAATGATCAACCACTTTGCAGTGAAATGCAAGTCACAGAAGATCAACTCTAAGAAGTAGTCATCTACGTCTAATCAAGACACTTGTATCAACTCTATTACAAGTAGTTGTAGATCGTCGTTCAAATGTTTCAGAGAATAATCTAAGGACAATAAACTGCCAGAATGTAGATGCTGTGGCAAGTATCACGCCCATAGAAACACTGTTTGTCCAGCCCAGGATAAAAAAGGCTATACGTGTCATAGACTGAATCATTTTTCCCAGTGTACTAGACGTTATATAAACAAAGTGAACATGTTGCTGTGAAGAATTTGAAAAGATTCCGACAGATCTCTGGTAGAGATGAAGATGTTTCAGAATCAGATCTCAGGACAGTACCGCCTCAACATGACACTGAATGGAAGGGAGAAATTACAGAAACCCAGGAGTCTGAGAGAAGCTTTGATGATGAAGGAGAATTGCTGAAACATTGTGAAGTGTTATATAACCATTCAGATGGAAGGCTCTTGTAATGATATTGACACAGATACTATGACATTTTATGACATTTATTTTGATTTTTTTTCCCAGTCCTATTTTGTTTTCTTCATTGAATGACGACTTGTATGTGTAATATTATTGTTTGAAAAAAAGGAAGACATGTATTATTTATAGAATATGTGATCAGGTGTATTATGTTCTTTTTGTATAGAAAGAAGGATGTTAATGAAGGATGTTAATATATGATGTAATGTTGCGTGAGAGTTCCCTTGGCGGATTAGGAAGTGTATGTAGCTGTTCGTTATCTAATATGGTTGAATAAAGACTGTGTATTTTGTATATCGGCCTTGTCGTTTATCTATTTCTACTTGTATCTATGAGCTTATTAATACATACATACATAAATATATATTCCTTTGTGGTCAAAGATGAGCAAATTTCTCATTTTCTTTGAACTTGAAGATGGCTATTGACCCCACTCCTCACTTTAAAAAGCCGGCAATAAACATGACAAGGGTAAGTTAAGTCTACTGCAGTTTTGCCTGCTTATTTTCTCAGCCTTTTGTTAGATCTATCTTTTTTCATGCTATAGAATCTTATTCAAAGATCTTAGACATTGCACTAACAGTTAATTGGCCAATTGTTCTTTTTTTCTCTATTTTATATTTTTATTTTTTTTCAGTAGCATACCCAGTCTAAGTGGTGAAAAAAACAGCTACTAAATTAATTATATTACATGTACTGAATCTTGAATACATTTATTATACATGTTTTTCTTGCTTATTTAAATGGTAAGATTTTTGTTTCACAACTGAAAGCTACACCCACTTGGCCAAGTTCCATGCATCATTGATGAGTTGAGCCCTATTTATGACTGGTATAACCTAAAATGAAAAATTCATGAATTAAAATAATGAACTAGTTACACCAACAGTTATATATGCCACTACCAATTCTAATTTTCAGTTGTAGTTAAGATGCATTTATAAAATAAATTTTGGCAAAAAATACTAACCAAATGATTGGTTTTCAGCTGTATAGCCAAAGCTTGCCAGTTGGATAATTGATAGTTAACTCGATAGTAGCCATTTTGGTGAACATTACAAAGGAACCATCCACTGCTTTCATTTCGTAGTTCTAAATCACTGTATGTAATTGTCTCTGAAAACAAATGCAATACATAAAACATATTAATTAGATCTACATTCTAATGGCTTAATAGTACTAGTAACATCTTCTTAACTATAGTCATCATTCTGTGGCATTAAAGAGACAATCTGTTCCCTTTGCAACTTCTTGTTACTAAAGAGGCCAATCCTTGATACACATCTGCGGTCACAGGTTGGGCATCTGTAGTCACCAGGCGCCGTTGTACTTTCACCCTCTTTCTAATACTTTTGTGTATTGCATCTGCCATAGGGGACTTTCCTTTATTCTTACTCTAGATACATAAAGGTAATCTCACAAGAACAAAGTATGAAATCAGGTTGGGTTAACAATGTATCTGTTAAACATGAATAGAATGTGATTGGTTGAAAACCTATATTTTAAAGAAATAACAGCATTCATGCTTTTAAAATTGATACATTACTATACCTTGTAGTAACTACATTTGTTCATTGATAAGTACAAATAGATCTAAGTCAAAGGGAACAAACTTTTGCTTCACTTTTCACTGCACTTACTTGAAGCCTCATGTTTCCAAAGCCAGTGAACATTTGCATCTGTTTGATTGAAGTTTAATGTAAAACTACTTGCGAAGGTCAATGGAATGTTCCAAGTATAACTGAAGAAAATAAAATGATTTAATTCCCCTTATTACTGAGAGTAAAATGTGTTTATTTTATTTACAACTGGCATTGCATTTGAGTTCAAAGATGAGGGAAGAAATGCAATATTCCAAGCTACGACACATACACCGGTTGTAACCTGCTCATTTTGCCATACCAGAAATGTAGCCATATATCACTAGGCATCAACTTAAATTCTCTTTTCAACATCTGTGTCTTTGAGTCTTTGGGTCTCAGATATATACCCTTTGACCTTTACAAGGGGTCTCTAGATGTTACTGTCAGAATCCATTTTACTGTCAGCTGATTTCCTCTATTCCAGCGATATATACCCTTTGACCTTTACAAGGGGTCTCTAGATGTTACTGTCAGAATCCATTTTACTGTCAGCTGATTTCCTCTATTCCAGCGAGTGAACTATACATCTATGTCTTTATCACACTTTTTGAGGGAGCCTGGCACCTCTGTTTTTCTCCTTTAAGCTCCCAATAAAAGACCTTTGACCTATAGAAGTCCCCTCTATGTGACCAACCCAGTGAGCAGTAACAACAGCCTCCAGTACAACATCAAGGTAGTCTTGCCTGCATATACCCAAAACAGATTACAGGCAGCACTTGAGAAGCCTTAGAAGCTTACTACAGACAAACAGGAGTATCAGAGACATGCAAAATTGACCTTAAAAAAAGTTTTCTAATGCTTCTTTAATGTCATCAATACACAATGATTGCAGTTGATAATTGAAAACTAAAAGTGAACAAATGTTATCATGTGCATTTAATGGATGAGCCAGTAAAATAATAAAGTCAACAAGTACAGAAAGATAAATCTCACTCTGGGTTGCAAAATTTAAATACTAATACTTGTTAGATGCCTATAAATATTTCACTTTTTTTTTAAAAGAAGATTTAGATAATATTTTAAAATTAAGATTATTAGTAAATAAACATTTAAATTATTTCAAAGAGTAATGATGTGTACTTGTACATTTGATTTGATTTTTCTCCTTTTTTATGTTTTATGTTAGTGAAGAATTAAATTAATGGTACATAGAGTGTGATAAATTCAGCCCTTTTAAAAGAAAAAAGACGAGAAAGCTATATAAATAAATTTCGTGCATAGTATAAGATCATGGAACAGGTTGCCTAATTAGCAAGGAAGACCAATGACTTACTATAGCTTGTCTCTAATTAATATGCCTGACTAGATTAACACATATACACCTATTATATAATTATCTTCATTTTTGAAAGAATGTCTGTAATTTTTTAGATAAGAAAATTGCAGACTGAAGACTGTTCTAGGGATGGCTTTTCAACTACAGGGAATAGTCTTCATAATCAAATAAATGACATCCAACATGTGAATATAAGGGGTCGAGATGACTGAGTGGTTAAGCACTTGGCTTTTGAGCCTGGGGTCCTGGGTTCGAATCTTGGTATTTTGATTTTCAGGAATTTTAGGGCGCCCCTAAGTCCACCCAACTCTAATGGGTACCTGACTTTAGTTTAGGAAAGTAAAGGCAGTTGGTGGTTGAGCTGGCCACATGACACCCTGCTAGGTGACCTTAAAATCATCTGCCCTATAGACTAAGACTAAGACTAAGACTAAGACTGCTTTATTGATCCTTACGGAAATTTGTTGTGATTACAAGGACTCTTTTCTCATATAAAGACAACACAACAGAAAAATACACACAAATACAACAGACAACATAAAGAGTTCATTCAGCGACTACAGACAGGTATCTTGGTGCATTTCATGTTCCCTGATCAATGAGTGGCGGTGATAGAGTCTGACCGAGTGAGGTACGAACGAGTTTTTGTACCGCTCTGTTCTTGTTTTGATTGACAGCAGTGGCCCACTTCGCGACGACCTGTCATAGTTCTGATGGAGCGGGTGGCCGTTGTCTTCCAAGATTTTTTCGATTTTTCTTAGGCACTTTTGTTCAAAAAGCTCCTTTAAATGTGGCAATGATGTAAGTGTAATTTTAGATGCTTTTTTAATGATTTTTTCTAGACGTCGCAACAGTTTAGATGAGGCGTTGCCTTGCCAACAAGTTATTCCGTATGTTAGCAGACTCTGCATAGTCCCGCGGTAAAATGTCTCAAGGATCTTCTTGCTTAATTTAAAGCTATTGAGTTTGTGTAGAAAAAAGAGTCGCTGGGCTGCCTTCTTTGCCAGAGTTCCAAGGTGGTCTTCCCATGAAAGCTTGTTGTTGATGATAACACCTAGATATTTATATGCCTTTACTTGCTCTATAGATGTAGTGTTTATTTGCAGTTCACGTATGTTTTTTTCTTTCTAAAATCTATTATAAGTTCTTTAGTTTTTGTTACATTCAGTTCTAGAAAGTTGTCGGTGCACCAGTTTGTAAACTCTTCTATCGAGCTTCGATACTGAGTTTCGTCTCCTGAAATAAGACCGACTATGGCAGTATCATCAGCGAATTTAATGAGTTTAACTGAGTCATAGATGCTTCTTAGATCGCACGGTCTGAACGTGGATGTTTACTTTTACCATGTGAATATAAATGATGGGGGGAAAAGAATAAGAAATAGTTACCACAAACAAAAGAAGTGGAAATTTAATTTAATGAAAATACATGGGGGGGGGGGGGGGGGGGGGGGGGGGGGAAATAGAATCTATAAAGCACACAATAATTAGAATTAAAGAGCAAGATAAATTTGTTATATTTTTACAGCTTTGTTATGTAGCAATTACTAAATTATATTTTTATGGCTTAACATATCTAAATAGTAAAGTAAATCTTACTTAAAAGGTGAAGTGAATCTTACTTAAAAGGTGAAGTAAATCTTACTTAAAAGGTGAAGTAAATCTTCCTTGCTCAGGTGAATCACGATTCAATAGGAATCTTTCTTGGTGGACTGTGAGGGCATCATGGCGACTGAAGTCCCGTGTCACTGTAACTACAGGGTAGTTCATTTGTAGAGTCCAAGTGTCCATCACTTCTTTCACATTTATATTTTTGTTGTCACGCCTGGCTTGCTGAAAATGTTATTACACTTTTTCAAGCGTCATTTTAATTATTGTGTTTAACCAGCTTTCCCAAGTCAAAGCATGGGAGGATGTAGTAATGGTGGTCGCAACCATTAAAACTGTGTTCCCCTTCTTTCAAAGAAGCGTAAGCTATGTTAATGTATAGAACAGAAGAGTAAAAGAAGTTTTTTCTCTTTTACATGGCCAAGATAAGATAAGATAAGATAATTTTTATTGGTCCAATCAAATGGAAATTTAGTTTGACTACGAATAACCACCTCAGCATGACTACTGTAACAATAACAATATAGATGCAAATACGAACAACATTCACACACGAAACACACACACACTCACAACCAGCATTTTATGAATTAGGTATGTACTTCTAGATGACAACAGATGAACTTGTAACACTCTGACAGAAAGTGGGATAAAGGCGTTTTTAAATCTTTCTGTTTTAGTCCAAACGGAAAGATATTTAATTTCATTGAGGCCTATAATTGGTAGGTTAAAGACGAGTATGTGTGTGGCTAAATTATGTAAGAGTGGTCCTTTTTCTGACTGCTCTTTGGGAGAAGCAAAGCAAAAGTATTTCATCCTAAAGGGATGAGACAACATATGTTCTGGAAGCTCAAAGATGGAGCCAGTGAAATCTACCCATGTGGAGTGTCACCAAAAAATCCTGTGTCGTTCGAAACTGCATTCTTTACCAAAGAGGCATGAACAAGACACTGGCCCCAAAACACTCCTATAAAAAGAAAAGTATAAGGAGAGCTCCCTGATTTGTAAACCACTGCGCAGTTCATCTCATATATTGGTCTAGTCATCTGAATGCTTCAACTAAAAATGAGAATGAGGAAGAAGAAGATCTTTAAGGACTACTAGTACTACATTTTCACGTGCTTAAGAGAAGAAGAGAGGCTTAATAAGTTTCTTTGAAGGATGCAAAAAACAATGAAGAAAAAAAAAAGATCAAAGATAATTACAATTTGGATAAAAATAAGCAGCATAAATATTAGAAAGCTAAAACACCTTTTCTTTTCAACTAGCGTTTGCCATAGAGAGTCTGAACTATCAGCTAGTAAAATTATTTAAGAAACCTTTAAAACTATTGAAACCTGTCATTTTTTAAATCCCAGTTGAAAAATACAGAGCTGCAGTGTGCTACTTGTGCGATATACAGATTAATAATAATAATACATTCAAATGGAATGAAATTTAATTCTTTTATCAGCCTTTTATGAATGTGACAATGTATATCTTTTTGTTTTGTAACATGTTTTACAAGTTTAGGATGTTCCTTCAAATACTGAAGAGAATTAAATTTCAGAGTAAACCTCCCGCAAGACAATGGGGACGGCAGCAGGGAGAGTATGAACCAGTGACATTTGAGACAACTGAATGACAGTCCAGAGCACATCTAGCATGACCAAGCAGTCATCGATAATATATCTGGGTGTTACACGCACACTAATTACTTAAGCAATTTTCACCTATATAAGAAAATACCTTCAGTGAAATCCACATGTTGTGTGGTAGTAATATATAAAATGATTGATGTTTTAACTGCATTATTATGAATGTCTTTATTCCCCTCCTGATATCCCTCCTGATATTATTTTCCTTTAAAGTCACTGCCGAAGAGGTAAATGAAAAGTCATATGTCTTGCTATAATGTTTCAAAAAGTGTATTATGGTATTTGATTTTAATAATCAAAACTAGTAAAACATTTCTTTAGACCATTAATACAAAATAAAACCCCATGAGTAAATTTTTGAAGCAGAAAGTCTGGTTTGTAATGGAGAAAAATCATTTTCTCCAACTTTTTTATGAATTTAAATTAGGTTGAAAGAGACAGTAATAAAGCTCTCACAAAAGTTGCAAGACAAGCATTTGAGACCCAAAGAATTTCCTTGTAGAAGACAGACGCAGAAGATGAAAAGAAATAGAAACTTAATAGACCACCAGTGGACAATAGCTTTGTCCGCATCAGGATGGGTAATATATGCAGGTCAAACCTGGGTTTGCATGATCATATAAAACACTGCACTTATCATTAATCTTCAGAATTGAAGACATTGCCATTATTATTTATTATAAATAAGGGTAATAATAAATGGAAGACTATCCACTTCAATGTTATAATTAACTTCTCTACTTTCAGATCAACAAAAATAGTGACTAATGTCTAAATAAGTATTACAGATTACCTCTGTAAGTGCTGCCCATAAGTCATCATGAAATGCATCAGAATACTGCAACTTTGTTAGGTATAACTGTTAAAAAAAAACAAAGTTAGTAAATAAAAATGTGTATATTCTGTACTTTTAGAAACAATCTTATCTTATAATATACAAATGCGTTACTTCAAAAAAGATGATTACATCCTAAAAATGACCCTAGGACAATCTAGTCATGCATCTTAATCAATGACTTGGAGTCTGTTAAGTCATTTGCTTTCCTGGTCGATTCAGGCAACCCATTCCATGCTCTAATAGCACTAGGGAAGAAGGAGCATTAGTACAAATTTGACCTAGCATAAGGGAACAAGAAATATGCCTTCTAGAAAATAAAATTGTTATTAATTATAAAGCTTGACGCTTAGTCTTTCTCATAATTCTCTTACAGCAAATAGTACCATTTTTTCTACATTTGCTTTCATTTCTAATCTTTCTTCTATTTAAGCATGTGCATGATCTGATATTTTTTTTATGAAATTTGATCACAAGTTTGATCTGATGTTGGATTTCATTTTTGATTTGGTCTGATATTTACTGTATATATAGATGAGATAATGAATTTGGTCTGAAGTCTTAAGTAAAGTTGTATCTGATTTTCGTTTAATATTTAAAGCTACATTTGGTCTGATGGTGGCCATGATATTTGATTTGATACTCAATGCTTCATTTTTTTATCTATTGCTGGATCAGATATTTGTGAGTTGTGTGCTTTTGGCAAGATGGCTGCTCCATGTTTACTGTTATCAGAGATGAGTTAAAATTTTCGTTTTGTTGTATTATAATCAAACCAAATTCCTTAAAAAAGCTATTAAACTAATATCTTTAAATTATATATTTAACTTAATTCAGCATTTTTTTCCACTAATTAATTCAAATTAACAACTCTTAGTTTAGGACTATTTTGTCTCACTAATCCTTTTTTTATTAGCCTTATATTAAGTTATATAGATCTAAATATAATTAGATAGATCTAGAATCTATATATTTAATATTATTTATATTATTATTATATCCTTAGATTTTAGATCTACTCAGTCTAGTGTTAGACTTAGACTTTAATTAAGGCTTTAGATCTACTAATCATCTACTAATATTACTAATAATAACATAGTAATATTCTATATAGTTAGTTACTTAGTAATACACGCAAATATATTGATCTAGAATAAGATCTAGTCTAGGTCCATATTTTGAATTTAATAAACTATTTGATTTGATTTAATTGTCATTGTAAATTAGCTTTCACTTTAGACTTAGACTTAACTTAGGCATTGTAAACCTTAAACTAGATTTAGACTAGACCTTTAAAAACTAAAATCAACAACAGTCATCATGAAATTGCTCTGGCTATTTATCGTAATAATTACTAAATACACACTAGCTGAACATAGACACTAAACTTAAAAAGGAAACAACAGTCATAATCAATCATCACACTTTAGATCAATGCAACTTCAAAAATAACCTAACATACACATCCATAGCATTAAAGAAGATTACCCATCACAAATGGAAGTTCTCAATCAGACACAGCAGAAATAAATACCTATCACTGTTAATATTAATAGCAGGAGATGTAGAGTCAAATCCAGAGCCTAGATCTAAAGATAGATGCAACATCTGCAAAAAAGTATGCACCATGAAACAGAAAGCCATTCAATGTGACACCTGCGATGAATGGTACCATGCATCATGTCTACATATGAATACACCTGTGTATTATGCCTTAGGCAACAAAGACGCATCATGGCACTGTGTACCGTGTGGGTTACCTCAGTTTACATCAGGACTGTTTGATTCCTTTGATGCAGACACTTCTAACCCATACAATATCCTAAACACCATCCCAAACCAAACTCACCAACCACTAGCCAGATCCACTCCTGTTAAACCTAAATCAACTAAAATTAATACAACAGCCTCACTAAACAAACCTACTAAAGAAGTAATACCAAAATTCCTTAAAACCTTAGTAATAAATTTTCAAAGCATTAGGAACAAAACAGCAGACTTAGAAATTTTATTAGAATGTGAGAAACCAGACATAATTGCAGGAACAGAAACTTGGCTACATCCTGAAATTTATAATGCAGAAATTTTCAATAGTAATTATGACATTTTTAGAAACGATAGGACTGATAATCATGGAGGAGTTCTTCTACCAATAAAAAACACTCTCATAGCAGAAGAAATTACCTTACCTAACTCAAAAAATATAGAATCAACATTTTGTAAAATTAATACCACCTCAACATCCCTAATAATAGGCAGCATTTACAGACCACCAAATTCTAGTTTAGAATACATGCAGGAACTATGTAATCAGATTACTACACTTAAAGAGACAAATAAAAATGCAGTTTTTTGGATTATGGGTGATTTCAACCTACCTGATATAAATTGAAAAACACTAACCATAGATAAACACCAAAACCTTAAGGACATAAATGAGCTTTCCATAGAAACTTTACACAACCTAAGTTTAGATCAAATCATTAAAAAGCCAACTAGATTAAACAACACATTAGATCTCTTCTTAACCAACAGACCTGGATTAGTAGTTGATTATGATATTATCCCTGGTCTATCAGACCATGAGATCATAAAAATACACAGTCAGATAAAAGCAGTAGCCAATACAAAACCCAAAAGAAAAATCTTACTCTGGAATAAATGTAACCTAACACAACTACACCAAGCTGCATTTAACTTTCAACAAACATTCTTATTAGAAAAAGACATTAACCAACCAGTCGATGACCTCTGGAAGTTCATTAAAAACCATCTTAAAAGCATTATAGAAAATCATATACCAACTAAATACACATCAAACAAAATAAATAAATGCTGGTTTAATAATAGACTAAAGAAGCTTTGTAAACAGAAGGAAAACCTATATAGAAAATTTAAAGAAACTAAGGCAGAAAGAGTTTACAAAAAGTATATAAAAATTAAACCCTTAACCCAAAAAGTAAGCAGACTGCTGCAGAGTGAATACATAAACATTAATAAACAATGTAATATCTAAAGATAACAACAAAAACCTATGGTCATACATTAAGTCTAAGAAAATGTAAACAACAGGCATAGAGGCATTAAAAGATGAATATAACATAATACATAATGATAATGACACTAAAGCAAACATCCTAAACAAATACTTTGCATCAGCATTCTCAGCCCCAGGAGACAAAGACATATTACTGAATTTGAACCAAGTAGACACATAGAAGATATAGTAGTACAAGAAAATGGAATTCAAAAACTATTAGCTAACACCAAACCAAATAAAGCGTCTGGACCTGATAGTATTCCAGCTAGATTACTCAAAGAACTAAGCAATGAGCTAGCTACAGTGTTCAAAATACTCTTTCAGGCTTCACTTAACCAGGGCAGAGTACCAAAGGACTGGAAAGAAGCTAATGTCACCCCCCCCCCCTATTTAAAAAAGGAAAAAAAATTTGACCCAGGAAACTACAGACCAGTATCACTTACCAGCATCACATGTAAAATCCTAGAACACATAATATGTAGCAACATCATAAACCACTTAGACAAACAAAATGTCCTCACACCATACCAACATGGCTTTAGGAAATATAGATCATGTGAAACACAACTAATAGGACTAATTGATGATTTTTCTAAAGGTTTAGATAATAGTGAACAAATAGATGCTATCTTACTAGATTTTTCCAAGGCTTTTGACAAAGTTCACCACCATAGTTTGCTTAAAAAATTAAAATATTTTGGCATTAATGGTCCACTGCATCAGTGGATTAAAGATTTTCTGATAGGGAGAGAACAAACTGTAATAATAAATGGCTCTAAATCAACACCGATAACAGTAAACTCAGGTGTACCTCATGGAACAGTCTTGGGTCCACTACTATTTTTAATTTACATAAATGATTTACCAAATTGCATTACTTCAGGAACAAAAGTCAGATTATTTGCAGACGATTGCATAATATATAGAACAATAAAAACAAAACAAGACACAGATATTTTACAAAGAGAATTAGATGAATTACAGAAATGGGAGTCAAATTGGAGCATGTCTTTCCACCCAGAAAAATGTCAGTTGTTAAGAGTAACAAAAAAACTAAAAGAAATTAATTCCACTTATCTTATTCATGGCAAACCAGTAACACAGACTAAAAACGCAAAATACCTAGGTGTTATAATAAATGAAAAACTGTCATGGAATCCACATACTGATGAAACTATAAAAAAATCAAACAAAGCATTAGGATTTATTTAAAGAAATTTCTATAAATCAAATAAGAACATAAAACTAAAATGTTATTTAACCTTGGTTAGGCCAATAATAGAATATGCATCCTCCATTTGGGACCCCTCAACTCAAGAAAACATTAAGAAACTGGAACAAACACAAAATAGAGCAGTGAGATTCATAACAAATGAATATTCACATTTGACTAGAGTAACACCTATAGTAAAATCACTAAATTTAGAAAGCCTTCAGGACAGAAGACTCAAAAGTAAAGTAGCAATTATACATAAAACACTGAACCATAATCTTCAAATACAAAAACACAATTTAATAAAATACTCTGAAAGACACAAAGATAAAGGCACATTCCTCATCCCATATGCTAGGACAAATTTGTACAAATACTCCTTCTTCCCTAGTGCTATTAGAGCATGGAATGGGTTGCCTGAGCTAGCCAGGAAAACCAGTGACTTGGCAGAATTTAAGTCATCGGTTAATATGCATGACTAAATGCATGACGCGTAGGACGTAATCATCTTCTTTTTTGAAGTAACGTCCGTATTATATAAGATAAGATAAGATTTGAAATAATTTGTTTTCACTTGTATAACATACATTAATTCATTAGTTACAAGACTTTTATTACATTTACAAGTTTAAATATTTTATGATGATAGTTAATGGGAAATGTATTAAGTAAATATTTGCAAGTAATGCTTGGTGATATTTTTCATAAATATACATACATAGTTTTACATATATATATATTTATAGGCCTACATAAAGTCTTACATTCATTCCTTTTCGAAAGGTTTCATATCCCAAGAAATGTCTCATCATACGGATAATTGACCCTCCCTGTGGATCAAAAAGACATCAGAAAATTATTACGTGAAACAAAAATACATTTGTGACAAGTTTACATTGAGAAATAAATGAATCCATTTTTTTTTAATACCTCGTAGACACTTTACCTTTGCATATGAGATAGAATCAAATATTTCATTTATTTCGTCTGGATGACCAACTGGAACATATACTGGATGAGAGGAGACCAGACCATCATAGGAAAAGGCATCTTGTAATTTAGAGAGAGCAAATTTTTCAAACTGTTGAAATACATCAGTTCAAATATTTTTAACAACACTAATGAAATTGTCAATATACATTGTTATTGCTAAAAAAAATCTTTAAGAAATAGATGTAGTCTGTGCCCATGGCTTCTCCCAGATACCCCATCCCTCCCACTGATCCACAAATGAGATTGGACCATAGTGCTCTGATCATACTATCAGCATGAAAGTAGCGCTATATAAAAGCTATAATTTATTGTTGTTTATTTTTCTTTTTATATATCAGATTGCTTGAAAATAGAAATGTATCATATTGAAATATTTTTTTCAACAATAATTAATTAGAATATATCCTTCATTATTATAACAATGGACCCCATTCACCAATCGTAAACAAACAACATTAAGTCACGTGATAATATTGATAAAACAACAAAAAAACCTGTCACGTGATAACCACTGTGTTTTAAAATTAGATCGTAATTTGTAAAGAAGAGATAGAGAATCACGTGGCTAAATGTTGCTTGTTTACGATTGGTGAATGAGGTCCATTACACAATATTGGTAGGATTGAAATTCTTGTTGACATTGTATAAAAGACTAGAAATAATTAAAAATTCTAGCCCTAGTCATAGGCATACTTACAATGTTCCACTCTGGATGTACATGGTCTACTCCTAGATACTCAAGAAATGTCGCAAAGCCTTCATTTAGCCATAAGTCATCCCACCATCTTGGTGTCACAAGGTCACCAAACCACTGCAAAAATGTTAAGTATTTTTATTTTTATATCCAAAGTTAAAATTTCACTGTAATAAGTCACTAAGTCCATATAATGTGTACAAGTCATGACATAAAATCCTCCCTTTGCATTCTTTCTCACTCTGAAACATACTCTCTTCTTTTTAAAACTTACATATCTGATAGTGTGATGCTACATTTTTAAAATATCTCCCATCTCAGAATCTCTTACACGACATGGCCTAAATTGTGATGTGCCAAAACTCAAACCCAACCTCTTAAACAAATTACATATTAATGACAATCTAACAAAAGCCATTTTTAGCCCCCCCCCCCCCTTTCCAATCTGTCTCAGCTATCTGGTTTATTTTTATTTATTCTCTTGTTGAGAAAAATATTGAAATAAAATTCCATTGATAACAAAAAATTAGGATAGCGAAATAGGATTACCTGGTGAGCCAATTCATGGGACACAACGATAGCCACTCTTTCTTTATTGGCTTCATTAGAAACTCCTTCTGTGTATAACATCGCTGTTTCTCTGTTGTGAAGAAAAAAAAAGTTCTAAAACTTTAGTCTTATTAATGTAAGATGGAAGATGGTTTTATCTGCATCAAATGTGGTGAAATATGCAGGTTGAAGCTTAGTTAATTTTTAGTAAAGCAAGTAAGAAACTAACTTTATTATTTTTGCTCTTACATAAATTTGAAATGCTTTTTAATTTAATTCTGTAATTGTTTTACCTGTAAGTAATAAGTCCCCAATTCTCCATAGCGCCTGCAGCCAAGTCTGGTATAGCTATCATATCTGAAAACAAAGCATATATCTTATCTTCTTATCTTATATAATACAGATGTTACTTCAAAAAAGAAGATATATAACATATATGACATAAGTAGGTGGCACAAAGAATAATTTTTTTTTATAGATTGACATGGTCTCACCTTGTTTGGGGAGTGGAAAACTGACATTGAAGAACTCTTCAAAGTAGGTCAAAATATTGATACCGACATCTAAAGAATACTTGGTACTAGAGACTACTTCTGGTCTTGACCAAGCTCTGTACTAAAGATAGAAAATAATTATGTCTGTTACAACTTTCCTTTTTTTTTTTTGGAAGTGGGTAGAGGCAAAGGGTATGTGGAGGGGTGGGGGACATCCTTTTTTTAGGCATCCTCATTAACCCTTTAGACGCATGTGGTAGTTTAGCCTTGAAACACTAGAATTGTAATTCCATTTTGTATGCGCTTTTGTAAAAAAGCGCAGCACTTTAAGGGTTAAGATGGTTTTTACACAAAGCAAATTAATCATATAGGAATTGAAAAAAAACCCTGCTTTTTCCACTTTGAGTCAGGGTGTTTCAAGTTCATTCATCATCACTAAGAAGTACATTGGAGACCAGTACATCAAGCCCTGGTTGTGGGTGTGTGTTTGTCATAGTAAGTAGTAATGTTGAGGTGGACAACTGTAGTCAATTTGAATTTCCATTTGCTTAGATCAATGATGCCCAACCTAATTCGACCTGCAGGCCATTTTTATTTCTGACACTCATGTCATGGGCCAAATAAATGATAAGATACAAAAAGAAAATGAAATTAACCGGAAACTAGGCCTATAAGAAGCCAGTGGATCTAGTACTTGCATTAATTAATGACCTATATGAAGTATATTTTTTATGCGCCCGAAAATGACTTCACTTATTTACTTAAGCTTTGAGCAGCATTGTAGTTAGCTTTACAAATAAAATATGTCAATAATGACCATTGGGAAGACATAGCTCTAGACAGCACCAGATGGAGAGAGACAGTGACCAAGAAAGCTATGGATAGCGAGAGAACATGGGCCTCAGCCCTAGGAAGAAAAACGAACAATGCGAAAAATGGCCAGTTCCTCTACTACCGAAACAAAAGCCACTTTAACCTGTGATATTTGTGGACGTGAGTGTCTCTCCAAAATAGGGCTCCACAGCCACAAGAGGAAGTGTGCGAGATGAACCTTAGTTGTTCTACGACTGAAGGAGACCAATGATGATGACAATGATTGTCATGTTCCACAAAAAAGTAAAGATCCGTTCACTTTCCATGGTAGTTTCTACAGTCCAAATTTCATAAACAAATGTTAAAGGTCATGGTACCAATTCATCAGAGAAAAGTGAAGGTCCTAATGTAGGCAAAGATAAATTTTTCCATTTTTTTTATAGTCGATTTTCTACACTTTGTGCCGACATTTCGACGGGCTGGATTAAACCATGTCACGGGCCGGATGTGGCCCGAGGGCCGAATTTTGAGCATCACTGGCTTAGACCAATAAAATAATCTTATCCTAAAGTGGTGAATGTAAATTAGTCGAAGAAATGTCTAAGACTAAATTTCGATGATTAAATTGGGCAGAGTAAATGTGACAAAGCGAAACCAGTGTCACCTCATCAAAAGTAAAATAATAAAGTAAAAAAAAAATAATCAAACAGTTCAATAAACAGCTTACCAGGACTCCATTCTTAGTTGTATTCTGAGTATAGGAAAAGTCAGACACAATGAATGCTAGTAAGTAGGTGGACATTTTTTTGGTCTGAGCATACACATCTTTAACATAGGTTACGCCTTGCTCCTCACTAAACAAACAATATAATGGCACAAGGAAAATTAACAGATTCTACGAAATTTTGAAAATCATATTTTTAGAAATAATTCTTATTTTAAAAAGATATCAATTAAAGATAAAATTCTCATGGGCGGACCCTGTGGGTCAGATGTATTCATATTTTCACAAGTTGCACACAATGCATTATAAATTACTTGCAGATTAACATAAACTGGGTCAATCTAGTCATGCATGTTAATCGTGTGACATTAACACTGCCAAGTCATTGCTTTTCCTGGCTGATTCAGGCAACCCATGCCATGCTCTAATAGCACTAGGTTTTGTTTTACTATTTGTAAATTATGGTTCAGTGTTTTATGTATTATCGATACTTTACTTTTTATTCTTCTGTCCTCAAAATTTGGTGATATACAAATGTGAAAATTCATTTGTTATAAATGTCCCTGCTCTATTTTGTGTTTTTTCTAATTTCTTTATATTACAATATGTTGCAGGATGTGCATGTTAGCCATAGCAAAAATTCTGTAATTTTTTCCTAGCATACTAGTGTCACAAAAAGTAATCAGCTTTTCCAAGAGACAGAAACAAAATACAAGTTCAGCTGCTGTTGCACAGATGTTTGAAAGATCTATTGTGATTTTGTGTTACTGGCCCAATAATTTGAATATTTTTTTTAAAGTGTTCACATTTGCTTGATTGTCAAATAACAGATTACAAATTTTAATAATCTAGATGAAAGTTTAAAGTGATACATTTAATATGTTTTATGAATCTTGAAAAAAACTTACAATATTGTTGAATTGTCAATGGTTGGCATATTGGATAATGACGTCAAGTTGCTTGGTCTAACTAGAGTCACATTGAAGGTAGACTTTATTGCTGGCTCATCAAAACAAGGGAAAACTTTCCTGGCATCAGTTGGTTGAAATTGTGTTGTAGCTAGATAGCTAAAATTTAAAAAAAAAAAGAAAGCTTTGTAAAAACTTTTTGACCATACGGCTTGTAGATGCTAATCATTCTTTCATATTTTGTCAATAATCATTACTATCACAGAATCTTTTTGTTCAGTTAACTTAATGCCCAAATGTCTGCATAAGAGCTCACAGCTCAGCAGCAAAAAGATGGCTAGAAGAAGAAGAATACCCAAGCATATTCAAATGTAGACCAAGAAGACCTCAATAGTAAGTAGATCCATATAAGTTTTTATTCAAAAATGAAACACCCAAAGTTGAATCAAGAAAATGAAGTTGCCTAAAATTTGATCCTGGAACTGAATAAATAAATGCTAAAGCTCCTACTTTCATTTAAAAAGTTTATTTAGCTATACATGAGGGTCCTATATATATATTAATATAATAATTGTTATAGTTGCATCACCTCAGAGAATATTAATTAGAACTGTAAAATATATATGCCTAGATGTTTAGTATTTACATTAATTTAGAATTACCTGTTTCATGCAATGAGAATAAACAAATAGGACTTTGTTGATTTTTACAATTAATCTAATTCTAAAAGTTCACATTAGTCATAGTACTAAGAATACAGCAAAATAAATAGTTTTAATGTAGCCCATTTTGTAAACACCATGCCAAGTTTACCTCACCTATCAAATGGTACAAGATTTTCTTCCTAGTTATTACTATAACTAAGAAATGAATTTCAATGTTAAAACTTAAGTGACTTACACAGGCTGACCATTTCTTTTGTAGGTGCTGAGATAGAGTCCACTTAGGTCATCTTTTAAAGGTGATGTATAAGTCATTTCTACTATATAAATTTTACCAACCTGTAAGAAACAGTTGAATACAATGCTGAATTCATTAAAATATTTAATCTTATAGTCTCCTAGCTTAATGATATACTATTTTTCTGGTCCAAGGTTTTTTCAGTTCTTTTGCTCTATGTAATAACCTTGTGAGCACAGACATATTATTACTCTCTGAAATAACCATAATATGTCATCACAGAAAAATTGCTCTATGAAATAATTATGTCAGCACAGACAGATTGTTTTGTTCCTGATGTCCGATTGTTGGCAAGTACCACCCAAGTAATTACCTTGATAACAGGTTCTGTTTGCAGGTGACTCTGTATCTTAGCATTGCACTATTTAAACTAGTTCTCTAAGCTACCACTGTAATAAGGATGTCTTCTTTCTGGTATGCCACTTACATTATATTGCTTTAGCACTTTGTTGTCAATAGTTCATGAACACTTTATGTCATCTTGGTTAAGGACATTATCCTTTAGGAGTTACCACGAATGGGTGACAACAGTGGATATGAAAGCAGTTAAATTAGATCTCTGCTTTTGAGCATATATATGTTTGGCCATTCTTAAGTTTTTTTATGGTGGAGTACTCACTACACAGGCATTGTAAACTAGATCTAGATTCCTGATTGCCCTAATAATAAAACCCTTTCTTAGACTCAGGAAAATGTGCAAAGGTTACTGTGGCTTTATGACTCAAATGAGGCTGGATTGGACACACAAAGCGAAAAACCTAACTTGTGGGATTTAGATCTACCTGAAGCAGAGTCTAACGTTAAAGTATTGTCATAGCCCAATGATCCACAGAGAGTCAAAAGAACTAATTTAAGTACTTCAGTAAATCTACAGCTATCTAACTAGACTTTAAATTTTTTTGAAGGCTTTCACTGACTTTCAACTAGACAGTGATAATTATATAATAGGCCTATTATCTAGACTAGATCTATCTTATCTAATAAGTGTTAAATTTTTTTTAGATTTTACTCATTTAGCATTGACATTGACATTGGTTACCTCTGTGTAGCCATTAAGTTTAAGTATAAAAAACTGTCTGTCTTTATCTTCTGACCAAGACGTGTACACTGGTGCTCTGTAGCCTGAGAAATCTCCATAGAATCGTAAGCTTGTCTTGTCCACTGAAAGGACATTGATGTGAAGTGTGACGTTGTCAGAGGGTTGGTCACATCGCAACCAAATCTTGACAGTTCCCTAGAGGGGTAAAAAAAATAGACTGGTAATGAGTTTAGGTAGAATATATGCATTAGTGCATCTAAAATTGAATTAGAATCAAAATATTGGGAAAGAAATACCCACTGAGACACACAATTAAAAAAAAAAAATGTGTTATATCTATTTTACATTAACACCTAGATCTATATATTGACGTCCTTACATTTTTCTATTCTAAGAATCAGTTATCAGAATGACCTTCACCCTCGTCTGAGTGTTTAGATCTATTAAAAACTATGATGAATTATTGCATACGGAACCTAACCCTAACCATAAAAGATCTATATATCTACAACTTAATTCTAATAAACAACAGAGTTTAAAAGTACTAATTTACATAGCAAATCCAAATGTCTTATTCTAGATATAAATGGGCTTCTTGGTTGTGTGGTATGGACTGTCGTCTCAATGACACCCGTTCGAACCGTATCCGCCGCCATCGCCTGCCGTCATGCAGGTGGTTTAAATTGTGACGTAATCATCTTCAATTCGAACTCTACGAACATCCGAAAGATGTAAAATAGACATTGTGGTCTATAGGGCAGATGTTTCTGTGGCCTAAGGTTTGCGAGGGTGTCATGTGTGGTCCGCACAACGACCAACCGCCTTTACTTTCCACAACTAATTCAGGTACCCATTAGAGCTTGGTGGACTCAGAAGCGCGCAAAGACCCCGAAAAAAAAATCCCAGTCTTCACCTGGATTCGAATCCGGAACTCCGGTTCGGAAGCCAAATGCCTTACCACTCAGTCACCGCGCCTCCTTTTCTAAGGGAAATAACCTTAATTTTAAAGTTTTCATTTAAAGTTTAAATTGGAATTAAACACGCAAAGAAAAAAAATGTAATTTTCAGACCGCAAAAAGTTATTCCAAGAAGTGGCATCGCATAAAAAAGCAGTTCATTATTATTAAATTTGCTGGATGTGACACCCTACAAGCCTGGTGGGCCAGGAGGCCTACTTGAGCCATATGGAATCACAATGCTATAAAAGGAGGCAGAACTTGGCATCGAAGGCCCCCAGGATTTTCAGTTCAAAAAATTGGCTGCTGTCTATCCTCACGTAGGATGATGTACTTATATAATACAGACATTAGTTCAAAAAATAAGATAATTACGTATTATACGTCCTACGCGTCATGCATTTAGTCATGCTTATTAACCAATGACCTAAATTCTGCCAAGTCACTGGTTTTCCTGCCTAGCTCAGGCAATCCATTTCATGCTCTAATAGCGCTAGGGAAAAGAAGCATTTGTACAAATTTGTCCTAGCATATGGAACGAGGAATGCGCCTTTATCTTTGTGTCTTTCTGAGTATTTTTATTAAACTTTGTTTTTGTATTTGAAGATTATGGTTCAGTGTTTTATGTATAAATAGCAGACCCAGAAGGATTCTAGATTTCAACTACAAAGACCGTACATGTGACAAATGAGAAAATTAAAAACAGGATCACAATGGCAATCGGGGCCCTCAATAACCTTCTGACCATTGTCAACCCCTCCCCCCATAGGGCTCGCAAAGACCTTTCCAGTGTAACGAAAAAGGGGCAGACAAAGAAGCGATGGATAGGCCTGTCAATGAAAGAGCATGGAACGGGTTGCCTGAGTCAGCCAGGAAAACCAACGACCTGGCAGAATTTAAGTCATTGATTGACAAGCATGACTAGATTGACCTAGGAACATGCATAGGGCGAAACCATCTTTTTTTTTTTTAAATAACGTCTGCATTTTATTAGATAAGATAAAGAGACCGAGAAGAGTGGAAAGAGATGGTCAACAGATCATGCGTTGTGCCCCAAAGACTAAGGGAATATAATAATAATAATAATAATTTTATTTGTAAAGCGCTGTTAACAAACAAAATGTAGGCTCAAGGCGCTGTAATAACATTACAAACACAAACACGACAGCTAAAATGACAATTAATCTAAACAAGTTTTAAACAGATTGGTCTTAATGTTCTTATCTTAAAAGTGTAGCATGATATAAACTCTCCATTGTCTCAGTGGTGGGCATTCTTGTATGTATAATATATGCCTATTGTGCTGCTATAATTTTAAGACAATATCTTGTATGGAGTTCCACAGATATGTTTGCGACAATGATTAACTCTGCGCGGAGAAGCAAAAACATTTAACGTTAACATCATGCCCGGATATTAATAATCTTTAGAAACCCTGGGTCAAAGGTTGCTTTTGAAAGCCTTGAAAATGTGGACGTGAAAAGCTGGCTAGTGTCAGTAGTTTTAAATACCTCGGAGGCGGAGCTATCGTCTCAGATGAGGGAAATACTGATTGACCTATTTAATCCTCAAGATAAGCCTTTTTATTTTAATAATTTGTTTTCTAATACATATTTCAAAGAACTCTATTTTCGTATTTTGTAATCACACAAAATGCATACAGAATTAATACAATTCTGTATCCTGTTCACCCATCTTAAATCTTTAATTTTCAAGGACAATGACCGTAACAGTTTATTATCATTCTCCATATGAAGTGTATCTTTCGAAAATACAATATTAAAAAGGGGAATCCTGGCAGTGCTAATAATGATAATAATAATAATAATAATGATAATAATAATAATAATAATGATAATAATAATAATAATAATTTCTTAGTAGAAACTGAAAGCTATAGAAAGTGAGAAAACATGATCCTCGACTCTTGAAGAAAAGAGTGCCACACAGAAAATGGCCAGCTCCTCTACCGCCAAAGCGAAAGCCAGCTTGACATACAATATATATGTGGACGGGAGTGTCTCTCCAAAATAGCGCCTCACTCGTTCGTGTCTAACATAATAATGATAATAAAATAGGCCTAACATAATAATAATAATAACAATTTAAAAATGATAACAGTGGACTTCGGAGTTTGGGGGGAGGGGGAATCTAATGATAGTCAAAATGTTTTATTGACTAATGATAGTCAACAGGGTAGAGTTATTGTTCTTGGTCTCTCGCCCGCCCCCTGACCAAAAGAAAACAAACGGACTTGTCTACTGTATATGTTTTTGTAGCATAGTATAGTGCAGAGATTGATGTTATCTTTAAGAAAGACGACTCAGGGAATGTCGACGATTGAGGAAATATTTGACTAATTTATCTTCTCAAGGAGAGCTACTTTAAATAACAAAGTACGTATAGCAGTACGCTAGTTAGTCAGCGTGACAATAACAGAGTAACGAGCCCATCGCTAAGTTTAGTGTCCACCAAAAATGTGTTTATTTTTTCCCCCCAGAGAATAATGTTAACACCGGACTCGTTGGCATTCTTTACCTTAAAGGTGAAACCTGCAGGGTCAAGGCCGGCCATGTAGGTCTGTAGCTCAATGTTGTAATGGAGAGGGTACAGGGCGGTAGGGATCCGAACGTCCGTTATTTTCGGCTTGACAGTTGTAGTCGATGTGGGTGCCTGGGATGCCGTAAACGTCGATGACGGACATGGTGCTGTTGGCTGAGTTGATGGTCCAGGAGACGATGGCGTAGGAGCCGGGCATTTCTCACCTGGGGGAATCAATCGATATATACAGATCATTTTCTTTTTTAAAGAAACGTCTGTATTTAATAAGATAAGATACAGATTCCGCGAAAGTCAAGTAGGCCTACATATAGACCTAAAGCTTTATGGGCTAAATTGGCTTGTAAAAATGATTTCGTGGTGTGTTATTTTGGAGTTATGAAGTGTCTTCGCGTATTTCTATTAGCTGAAAAGATTCTGATGTAACCATGAGTAAAACTAGTGCGAATGAGTTGCTTGTCACGGGTTGCTTGTCATGGGTTGCTTGTCATGGGTTGATTCTGATGTAACTGGGAGTAAGTCCATTGCAGTCGTCTTTATAAATAAGGGAGTGAAGGCTGAAGTCAGAGATACGAGTTACAGAAACAAGAAAAAAAATTCTTAAAAAAAAAAAATAAAGCTTATATTAAGCATAATTGTATCAAATAGTTTGAATCAGTCTCATGATCAAATTTGTAATAGACCTAGATTAAGACTTAGAAGCATTTATAAAAAAAAAAAAGAAAAAAGGGGGGGGGGGTTTGAATTCGAACTCATGGCTCAAGCCTTGCTTCTCAAGCCAACACGGTAACCACTCTGCTAGCTGAGAGCCTAGAAAGTTTGTATAGTTATCTATTGTTTCTATAGTCTCGTCCTACTATTACAAAGCTTATATCAACTCAAAGCACACAAAATAATTAATCACCATCTCCAACAATTAATTAACCAGGCTAATTTGTTAATTTTTTTGTATCGATTCACGTCTTGTCAGGTTCAAAGAATAATTGTGCAAAGTTTTAACTAAATCCGAGAATGAGAAATGGAGAACAAATATGTTCAAACTTTTTACCAGACAGACAGAATGAATTGATATAAGCTTTGTAAATACTTATATCCAAACACCTGCCGTATTATAACATTTATAGAGTACTTGTAAATCAAATTCAATTTTCCTTCGTTTAAAAAGAATTGTTTAATATGTGGAGTCCGCTGGACAATCGCTAACCCTAACTTTTGGACATATCGGCTGCGTGGAGAAAAGGGGGACAGCTGTGTGGGCGACATCGTTCTGACCAGGCAACAAAGAACACTATAGACGGCGAAAAGTATTGGCCTCAGCCCTAGAAGAAAAGCCGGCCCACCAAAAAAAAGTGGTTGATTCCTCTACCAACTAAGCAACCACCACCTTTACCTGCGTTGCATTTGGAAGGGAATATCTCTCAGAATATGTGTTCTAGAGATGAACCATAGTCTTTCTACTGACTGAGTGAAGTACACTCCAGCATGTATTGAAAGCGTTAATCTAACGATCGAATCAAAAGACAAATCTTGTATGCGGTTAACGAATTATTCTTAAAGTTAAGTTAACATTTATAAATTCTTCGTTAAAAAAAGTCTTCATAATAAGTGTCTCTGTTTCATAAACAAACAAAATATAAAAATCATCTTTAAAAAAGATTATATAAGGAAAAGAGCTCAGCACCTACAACCCTCTATCAAAAATGTAGCAGTTATTTCCCTTATTCGATATCTCATGTGAGTCTCAGATATTTTTATTTCAAGCTACATAATTAATACACTGTCTGTCCTTATAGGAAAGAAACTTAGAATTCCTGTTGTAATGAATTGCGATTTTCCATTTAATGTCACTGTGATAACATAAAGATTTGTGTCCGTCACGTTCTGATGACTGATCCAGCCATTTACACACACACAGACTAGAGGATGTAATTACGACATCTCTCATTAAGTAGCATCAAACAAAACAATTAATCCCCAGTACTTTATTAACTAATTAGTTACTTTTTGTTGTCAGGTACAATGTATAATTGTTCAAAGTTAATACCTGATCTGAGAATGATACTTTTAGCAGACAGACAGACAGAAGGACAGAGTGAGTTGATAGCTTTGTAAAAAAACAAACATTTCATATCCCTTTCAATAGACAGGAGTAATTGTTGTTTTCTTTTTTGTCCACTTAATGTAATAAAAAACAAGTTACATAGAATAAAAACAACAACTTTATTTTGAAAAAACTCGTTTATGTTAAATTGAGTGAAACCTGATAAATCTTTTTTTGAATTAATCATGTAGCTAATTAGTAATAGATCTAGACTAATATTAATAAATCTGTGCGATTGGCAATAACTGTTTTTGTTTAGCGCAACTTTCATGCTTATAACTCCAATTCCTTTTTGGTAGATCAGTTCAGGAAGGGGGGGGGGGGTAGCGTCTTGTTATTGTAAATTATAAGCTAAGAATAAAAGTATAGGCGCCTCCGAAATAATTCTGCCGGGGTTACTTAAATCCGGCCCTGCTGTTACTACCACTGTGTATTCATGTTTGTGTGTTGCTACAAGTCCGGTTTCTCGTCCCATGCTTTTAGCTCTGATCTGTTCCCCAATTGTTGCGCTCGTTCAAACCCCAGCGTGATGAATTGATTCTCGGGTGACATGACATTTCATTAATTCCATTCAGCTACTACCATTGTAGAGTAAGAAAACAACTGTAGCTATGAAGCAGAGGCGTAGTGAACAAAACGTGCGCCCGGGGCAAGAAACTTTATTGGCCCACCCCCCTCCATTTTCTATGAACATTACATAGGCTTATAAATTAAAAAAAAGTATTTAATAATAACATAATAAAATAACTTAAGAATGTTGATCTATTAAAAAACTTAAATATGTACAGTAATTTTATTATTTTTTTGCTTCTCTATGCGTGTGGCGTCCCCTGAGGGTGGCGCCCGGGGCATCGTATCCACCCCCTTACTCCGCCTCTGCTAAAAAACATGCATCTCCAGTGGATCTGGGACTATTTAAGTAGTCCTACTAAGGAAACGACGGTACAAACAAAATTTTTGGTTAATGTATCCGACTTTTCTTAAGCATAGTACCAAACATTTGAATACAGTCGAACGTCGACTTTCAGGATTAATTGGGAACTGGGTCTGAACGGATAATCGAATGCGGAATATTATAAAAGGTCCATTTCAATAACAATTAAAGAAAATTCATGTGGGGGGGGGGGGTTGTCCCGTAGTACGTAAACATAAACTTGAAGAAAAAAGACAACAGGGGAATAAAGCGTTATAGGCCTACGTAGCAACCTACCATTATTGACAGAACTAATCGCTAATCTGTCACCGCGCATCAACAAGTCCACTTTGAAATCGTACTTCTTTTTAAAAGGCCATTCGGATAAACGACGTTCTGCTGTAATTTCAAATGGTGATTTTCACGATAAACGAAACAATAACCAGAGACGTAGCTGGGGAGGGAGTGGGAGAAATTGAAAATCCCCGCGGGCCGTCACTTGAGGGAGGCCCCAAAATGAGTGCTTAAATTTTTACATTAAATATTTAATATTACGCTAAATGCAGGGCCCCCAAAGAAGTTAAGCTCCAGGGCCCCCAAATGATGGCAGATTCCTAGCTATGCCACTGACAATAACAATGACGCTAAATTGAATTCACTATTGCTAACTAATGTTTGTTTGTAAAATGTTTGTTTGTAGAATGTTTGTTTGTAAAATGTTTGTTTAAATGTTTTTTTGTAAAAATGTTTGTATGTAAAGCTTTTGCAAAATGTTTGTAAAAATGTTTGTATGTTAAATTTTAGTAAAATGTTTGTTTGTAAAATATTATACTTGTTTTGGATGTTTCTTTAGAGTTGAAGATAGTTTACTTTCTAGTCCAAACCTCCATCAGGGAAGGCAGCGGGCAGGGTTTGAACCCAGGATCATCGAGACGACCGAACGCACATACCGCACGACCAGGCAACCATTTATACCAAACGAATATTCACACTTGATTAGAGTTACACCACTAATAACATCACTAAATTCCGACAATTCAGGAGAAAATCTATAACACAGGAAAAGAATACAGAAAGACTCAGACACAAAGACACATTTCTTATTCCATATGCTAGGACAAATTTGTACAAGTGCTCCATCTTTGCGGTGCTTTTAGTGCATGGAAGGGGTTGTCTCAATCAGCTAGGAAAACCAACAACTTAAAGGAGTTTTGGTCTCTGGTTAACATACTTAATTATTTTGACACATTCCGTTGGATCTAATTGACTTCCCTAATTAAGTAACGTCAGTAATTTATAAAATAAGTAAAAAGAATTGAGTCATAATTTTAACAATAGCTCAATGCGCGACAGTCAATCTTCCTATCAAGTCTCCTTAAATACTCTAGTCAGTTGCCATATTTATAAAGCCTATATCAACTCACTCTGTCTGTCTATCTGTCTGTCTGCTAAAACGTTTACTGATACTGATTACTGGTAATTTATTATTTTGTTTGATACTAACAAGGGAAATTAATTCCATCAGTTTTCACAGATATGGCTAAGTATGCAGAGTTTCGTCCCCTTAGATTATTGAACATGTTATTTCTACCACACCCGTTCTCGAATCAAGTAGAAAATTAAAACAAAAAAATTATTGTACCTAATAAAACATACATCAAAAAAAAAATTAAACAATTAGTCAATTAAATATAGGGAAATAATTATTTTGTTTAATATCGAATAAGGGCAATAATTTTTACATTATTGAGAGGTACGGATGTAGGTGCGGAATTCTTTCCCTTAGATAATCTTTGTATTTTATAATTAGATTTTTTAAAAAGTCTATGGCTTCCTCCATATTAGAATTATTTAATCCTGTCAAGGGACGAGCTTAGAAAATTCGACTCTACAGTGCTAAATAAATTTAAAAAAAATTATCATAAAAGCCTAACCTTTAAATACAACAACCTTGTTAACGCTTCCTTTATTTTTGTACACCGGATACACCAAAAAAATAGCTATTTATAGTTTTATCACCTTTTTTTTTATGGAAAATGTCCAAATGAAAGACATAAACAAAGAGAAGAAGACTAAACAATGCGTGTGTGTGTGTGTGTGTGTGTGTGTGTGTGTGTGTGTGTGTGTGTGTGTGTGTGATTCTCTTATCTTATAATTGTGTTTTGTTGTCAGACAATAAGATCCCCCCTCCCCCTTTTCAGACCTTACGATCAATTGGGGCAGATGATGTTAAGGTCATCTGTTTCGAACATGAGCAGGGTAACTACAGTCAGGTACCCATTAGAGTTGGATGGACAAGCGTCCTGAAACTCAAAATCTCTATCTTCGCCGGGATTTGAACCCAGGACCCTAAGTACCGAATCTAAGCGCTTAACCACTCAGCCACTGCGCCACTTCAAACAATTTGCTATTTATATCTGTTTCTTAGTATATGAATAAATTTGTCTTCAAAAAATATAATAACTTGTTGGTTTTGAAATAAATATATTGTAAGCCATCAATATAAATTATCAGATAATATCTGCTTTAGATATTTGTATTAGGATCTGTCGTCATTGAGAAGTACTTAGAAGTATAATTCATAAAGCGCTGGTTTTGAGTGTGTATGTGTTTCGTGCGTGAATGTTGTTGGTATTTGCATCTATATTGTTATTATTACAGTAGTTACGCTGAGGTGGTCAATTGTAGTCAAACTGAATTTCCATTTGATTGGATTAATAAAAATTATCTAATCTTATCTTATCTTTAACTATAACGATTACTTTTAACTATCCCTAAGTCTATTGGACCGTCGACCGTCTTTCTCCATTGATCTCTGTCTTTTGCCTTAGTTAGAACCTCTTTCAATGGCATTCTTTTATGTTGTATATCTTATCTTATCTTATCTTAAATAATGTTTACATATCTAAACAAAATTTAGAAAATCTTCTTACATATTTCTCTATGCCCTTGACTGGCAAGTTTCAAGCACTCAGAGATCTGTCCACCTAGTATGGTCTCAGGGTCACACCTACAGACCACTTCTCTGTTGCCTCCTGCGAAATGGACGATGACACCCACGCCCACAGCTACAGCAGCAGACAGCATCAGAAAGACGAACCCAGCCAAGGCACTCACTTGACATCCACTCCTGCTGTCACGCATGGCCGTTAAGTCGGTCTGGCTGTTGGATAAATCCGTTAGTTCAAATTTTTGTGACGGCATAGCGTTCGGTCTACCAACCAAAAGTTAGTAAATCAATTTGCTGTGGAAAAAAAAAGAAACTCTAAATTATTTCAAAGTATAAGTTTGACATATGCCTACTAATTCATGTACTAATAAATTAAATCTAGCTCTACATATGGAGGCATGGTGACCGGATGGTAAAGAACCTGGCTACCTAAAAGTTGGTACAACTATATCTTGGCAAAAGCAAACACATAAAAAGTCTATCTACCTATTTACCTACCTACCTACCCACCTACCTACCTATCTATCTATCTATCTATCTATCTATCTATCTATCTATCTATCTATCTATCTATCTATCTATCTATCTATCTATCTATCTATCTATCTATCTATCCATCCATCCATCCATCCATCCATCTATCTATCTATCTATCTATCTATCTATCTATCTATCTATCTATCTGGCTATCTGTCTGTCTGTCTGTCTGTATGTCTATTTATCTATTCCCGAAAATGCACATGTACTTAAGTAATTTAGTTGAATAAATTTATTTTGGCCTCGTTATATTTTGTGTCGGTACAAATATGTTACTGCTTACAAAGAGGATGAAAAGGTGTCATTCTTGGAAAAACAAACTCAAAAATGGTTGTATTTGAATAGTGTTTTACGGAATACACATTCGAGACCAAAAGAAAATCCACTGCCAAGGACAGACGTAGACGGCGAAAAGAAAATCTTAATCGAACACCGGTGGACAGTGGTTATGCCTGCGCTAGGTGTGGCAAAATATGTAGGTCACAGCTTTGGCTGCGTAGCCACGGGAAATCCTGCATTCCTCATTAATCTTCGGACTCAAAGACAAGCCTTATTATTATATCTGAGTAGAAGCGACATTATTACCAAATGTAAAAGAAAAAAAAATTAAATATAAATTTAATCTACGTCGTTTCATCTTCTAAATATCTAAGCGACAAGACAAGCGGGGGCTTGGGGGGGGGGTTTCAAATGTGGACCTCCCCTTCCCACACCCTAGCTACGCCACTGATTCACTTTGTTCTTTTGAATACAACATTTTAGCTCTTTCTCTCCTAACTGACGATACCAGTGTTGATTCCAGCAGAGTGTGGTAAATAATTATGGAGAGAAAGAGTTAATGCCTCTTCACCAACGCGATTCAATAATCTACCTCCTTTTTACGGT